>OZ010574.1:30482537-30757537 GCA_963932145.1 Acanthosepion lycidas | reverse complement strand
AAATCAGGCATGGCTGAACATATATAGCGGGAAAGGGGAAATCACTGCCCTCTGTTGGATAAAAATTAAATAATAGTCAGAGAACATCACTGGAAAATACGAAAACATAAGGAATCAGCGCATATACTAAGCCACAAAAATATCCTAAGTCAGCCAAGTATAGACATGAATACAATATGGGAAGCAGTATTACAGAGAATTAGAGAGAAACAACAATAACAGAAATTGTAATATGAGCTCTGGTAAAAATGGTTACTAAGACATTAGTTTAAAAAAAAAAAAAGACAAGTCACTCATTGTGAATCACTGATGTAGCCCAGTGGATAAAAGCGTTGATTGAGTAATCCAAAAAGTGACTTGACCCAAAAAGTTGTGTGTACGATACCTGGCCACAGCAGAAGAAACAAAAAACTTGGAGGGTTGAGTTTCTAAAGGGGATTAACTGAAAATGAAATATCAAAAAAAAGGTATGGTATATGGACTGAATAAAATTCCAACGTATATGCCCTGAAAAAATGGTAGGAGCATACAATGGCTGCAACGTCGTGACTATGACAATAAAGATGAGAACAGTCCAAACGATGTAAATAATGTAAATAAAAAATTAAAAAAAAAAAAAAAAAAAAAAAATTAAGTCGCTAGGACAAGGGAGATAACTAAAAAAAAAAGTTATAAACATTACAGACAAAAAAAAAAAAGAAAAAAAAATGTCGACGTAAAACCAATTTTATTCCATGAAATCCTGACGTGCGAGATGTGAGTTAAGATTTTGTTGGTGATATCTTGCATTTATTTTAGACCAAAGTTAGCATTTAATTTATCTTCGTGTCACTTGTTTTATTTCCACTTGTGAAATTAGATAAAGAAATATTATCTGGAATTTTACTGAAAGTAAGTTTTGTTAGCCATTATCCATTTTTCATTTTGACTGGTCTGTCTTTCATCTTGTTTCTCATCACAATCCTTCAAACCGTCATTCTGCGGCCGTTAATAAACTGCGTGGATCGTAAATAAAGAATACGCTTACATCGCTGAGAGTTATATTTTTAATCCGTACTGTATACTACGGTCGTAGAATGAAGATCTAAGCAAATTAATACTAACCAGGATTAGATTAGCAGTGTGTAGTACAGTGTAACCCGGATATAAGAGAGGTTTTCTCTGGTCCCAAATTAGAGCCATACTTACCTAAACAAAATAGACCAAACCCGGATATAAGAGACTTCTTCTCCGGTCCCGACAACTTTCTTATATCCGGGTTACACTGTAGTATTGTTTTTTTTTAAAGTGGAATATATTCTTGAGTTGGCAATATATCAATTTCTACTCAACACCTGAAGATTGCATTGTGCAAGAAACTCCGAGTCATGCTACCGGTGAGGAATAATATATATATTTATTAATATACATTTAATAGCTTTGTTATATTACACCAGCACTCAATGATAGATAGATAGATAGATAGATAGATAGATAGGACTCATGGACACTCCCGTCGTTTTAGAATCATGAGAGTCAAGCAGCACAGTTGTTAGAACCAACAGCCAGACTACTCACACATATTATTTGATTATAGTGATTAATCAACCACACTTTTTAGAAGAGCCGAATACAGAGAACTGGCGCACAGTATGCCACAAGATCCCCAAACGACCCCCACTCCGCAGATTTAAGTAAATGTAATGAACTCGACCACAATTCGAACTAGTCTCTCCGATTCCTCAATCCGAGCCTCTATTCATTATTCTTATGGAGGCACGGTGGAGTAATCGATAGCGGCTTGGATTGACGAATCTGAGAACAGAGTTCGAAATATATATATCAAAAAATTCTTTTTACCTCATGTTGGGAATTAACTATTTCGGCGGACGATGTAAGTGGTCGTCTGGCATCCACATCAGGGTTGAAAGACAGACGACCACTTTAGTGTATTTTCCACATAAGGTAAAAATATTTTTTCATTATATAAGTCTGTATAAATAAAGTACATCAAGTTCTCTTTTGTGAACCAATTTTAATATTGCTAGGTCCCACTTCGATAATATACCTACGGATTTATTTTACCTTAACTAATACATATACATTATATATATATATATATATATATATATATATATATATATATATATATATAGAGAGAGAGAGAGAGAGATTATATATATATATTATAGGATTTATTTTTAATTCGCCATTTCTATTATTTTAAACTTTATTAGAGTGAAAACTTCTTATTTGAAATAGACGCCACATTTATGTTGATTAAGTCTATCGGCCTGCGAATTCGAGAGGTCTTAGTAAAGAAAGTGCGTTTCCCGGCACGTATCGAACCTGCGTCCCCCTTCGTATACAAAAACCACCGTTTGATCCAGTATAATGTTTGAAGTAATCAAAATGTTGGATTAAGAATAAATGCATTAATTCTTTAGAAATACAGATACAAACACACACACATTAGTTGGTAATAATAATGACGACAGTCTGCACTTTCTCTTGAATGTGTGTATTGCCTTCTCCACGGTTTAGGATTCAGAACTTTCCTCCTCTTAGAGTGGTTGCCATCCAAGACTAGAGAACTTTGTCTACCCTATTATTTAATCCAGAGATAGAATGTAGAAGCGACGGGTTCATGCCTTTCTCAAGGGTATTTGTCCAAAAGTAAACGCAATAAACTAATACTCGGTGCGTCAATTCCACATTCAACGCCGATATCCGTTACACTACCCTATACGTAGCATTATAATACGAAGTGTATACTTTCAACTGCCATCAGGCATTTCAAATACATGTCCATACTTGTCGCCACTTATTTAAAACCAGTGAATGTCTTCTAAATTTTCCTCTCCAAATATGGGATTTTATTTCATGTCCGGATTATTGTTTTATATTAGGATTCATGACTCAACTCCCTTAAAGTAGGAGTGAGAAAGCGGAGACCTATTCTAATGCTGTGAAAATAATTTAATTAATTCAATGACTACTAACCATCCTCAAATGAGATGATTAAAAAAGTACTCCAGAAAAAAAAAAAAAAGATTTTTTCTTTTATTCTTACGAGTATTTTTTGTTTGTTTGTTTTTTTGAAAATCATTTCACCCCAACAAAGACAATTAAGCCAGTAAAACGCAAGGATTGGTTGGTTTGGTTTGTCTTACGGCATATCAACACCTCAATGGGTTATTTAATGCCGACAAAATTTTTATTGTTGGTAATATTTTTTTTTCAAAAATCTATTGCTGGCAATAATTTTTTTCTTCAAAAGTATTGCTGGTAATAATTTTTTATAAAGTATTTCTGGTATTAAAATCTAGAGTTTTGACCCCAGTTATGTTTGGTTTGGTTTGTTTTACGGTTCGGAGTGTTTTACGGCATATCAACCCCAGTGAGTTATTTAATGCCAACAATTTTTATTGCTGATAATATTTTTCTCCAAAATGTATTTCTGGTAATATTTTTTTCTTCAAAAATCTATTTCTGTGAATATTTTCCTTCAAAAAATGTATAGCTGGGAATATTTTTTTTCAAAAAATGTATAGCTGTTTGTATTGCTGATAAATTTTTTTTTTTTTTTTTTTTTTTTTACAAAGTATTTCTGGTATTAAAACCTATTTTTACACTTTCATAGTATTTTGACCCAAGTTTGGGTGTTAACTATTTGCCCATAGCTGGGATCCTAACATGTACTACCACCCCGGATCAGAGTGGATCTGGGAACACGAGCAATTAAGAGGCGGTTCCACGCTCCTCAAAACCTTCTGATCAGAGGCCTTGCTTATTTCCCCCCCAAGTACTTTCTATATCTTTGAGATCATCATTGAGAAATAAAAGTGATTCTCGTTGTTACAGCGCATTTCTTGACCTATTTAATTGTAATATACAGAAAAATATTCGTGAATATGAAAGGATTGTGATAAAAATAAGCAGATATAATGTTTGTAATTTATTCAATCCGACATGCCTAAAGAAAATTTGCTGTCTAAATACACACACACACTTATATATATATATATATATATATATAAACTTTCGTTTTAAAAAAAATCTATACGTTCAGTTAAAAGTAAAAATAAAATCATCCTTGATAATGGCTAAAAAAGAATAACCGAAAATTTTTTTACATAATTTATGTCTAGAAAAGAAAAAATTATAAGAACAATAAATATTAAATAAAACACTTAATCGCAAGACCTTGTCAGTCGTTTTTAATGAAACTTGTATAAAATACACAATTGCATAATAAAATATAGTTTTAAGGTATACTATATTTATGGGATAAACTGGTCAATATCAGGGATAGAAAGTATGTAAATATAAAAGTGGACATTGAAGTCAACACCCAGAGGCGTCATTTTGTTTCCTGCTTAAACGCAATCGACGGTCCTGCCGCATCTGGGTGTTGACTTCAATGTCCACTTTTATATTCACATACGCTCTATCCCTGATACTGAGCACTTTAACCCATAAACGTAACATTTTTTAAAAACTATATTTTATCATACATATATCAATATAATCCCGTCAGAGTTATAAGTTGGAAAAATGATTATTTTCGAAATATACTTTGATGAACGTTTTACCGAATGTCAATAATAATTATATATATATATATATATATATATATATATATATATATATATATATATATATATATATATATATGCTGCCTTGTATGTGGCCCTTAGACACTGACTGCATCTTCAGAGTAGGACGCTCCTGTTACGCCCAAATTAACCACCATCTTGGTAGATGTTTGCAGACTGAAGCGTAGTGAAATAAAATTCGGGCTGAAAACCTAAGGAGAGTTGATAAGTCATAAAATACGACATCCAATCAACCATATAATATCAGATGACAAACATTTGATGTTTTGGGTAAACTAAAAAGTCATTTCGTAACAGCAATGTACTTATAAGATAACAAAAATATTGCATTGTTTTGTTTACATTAAATAGTGCCTGAATTATAAACGAAACATTTTTTTTAATTATTCTTCATTGAATAACTATGATTAATACGTCATCAGGAAAATAATTTAAGACCTTGACAAGTTTTACACACAAGAATGTTTTATATACGACAATGGCCGTCTATCCGCCAAACGAGTATGACCATCGCTGGCCAAAACGCATTGACTTATGCTGAATGTGATGTCGTCTGTGGGATTGACTGTCACTCTTGAGTCTAGCAAGGGACATTCCTTGCCGCATATACGACATACTAGCTCTGTCTGATCCCTTTGACGCCCCAAGTTGCCTGTTTTGGGGTGCCTGTATTTCTGTATCAAATCCTCTGTTAGAAAAAAAAATCCCAGATATTTAAATCTATGTACTTGTTTAATTTTGGTATCTTCAATTCTCAGCTCGCATCTTGGGCTGTGGGGGTAGAAATGGATGTCGATGAATATGTATTTGTAAAATTTTTTTTTTTTTTGCATAATTGTTCATTAACTCATGACGGGTTTCCTTGAATATATATCTTTGATGATTGCTTTGAAACGAGATCTGGAGTATTGTGTGCGTGTGTGGTGATTTGTTTTTTTTGTTTTTTTTTTTTTTGTTTTGTTTTGTTAGTCAATTTCTTCCACCCACAGCGATAAGCGGTCACGTCTGGACAGGTTCTCGAGTTTGTGTGCGAGGGAATATTGTTTACTTTCGACGAGTTATTCGTCGACTCTATAACGGCTGAGCTACTTAAATAAATCTGTTGATTACAAGGAGTCTACTTTACTGTTGATATTGTTATAGCTTAACCTACATGCCCCCCCCCGCTACACACACGCACACATTCTCCCCACTCTCTTGAAACTTATTTCGATAACTCGCCTTGATTCTTTTCTCCGATACCCACCCCGACAACTTCGAAATGTGTCAGCCTGCCCCCCGGTTCTTTTTGTGTAGTTTTAAATAGCAAGGCAGGACAAGAGGAAGTTAGGCAGTCTCTCTAAGCATAAAGTGGACATGTGAAAAATTAATGACAAAAAGAAGTGCAAAAAAAAAAAAAAAAAAAAAAATGCACTTTAACACATTCGAAACGTTTTCACGCTTCTCTACGACGACGACCTTGTATTACTTCTAACAATACACAGATGCCGTTTAGAACGCATTGCTAAGACTGGGACTGGTTTTTGCTACAAGACTGAATAAAAAATAGAAAGGATAAATAATTCGAGAACAATTATAAAATTTTAAGGAATTTACAGGAAAGACATTTAAAGTTGACTTTTAGTTCAGAAAAAAAAATTCTTATAGTGAAGGTTTTCATGTAACGGCGACAACCAGCGCCGATCCCTTTTTAAATATTTAAATATGCCGGGAAAATTATTCAGTATGAAAGTACGATCCTATGTACGACAGGTGTTTCTTGGAATATGGACTTGACGTTTTACTTTGGATATTAAATTAAAATTAATGAAACGAATCAAGAAGGTGAGAAATCTGTTTATATTGTATATCATATAAAGAAAGCAAACATGAGCTTTTCTTTTCTTATGACAAACTAAGTTAGTATATTTTTAAATGCGTCTTTACACCTTGTTTTCAAACAACACAACAAAACGATTCAAGGATTTTAAAAGTTTTTAAGTAACTTTTGTTTAAATATAAGAACACACACATACATACATACATACATACATACATGTGAAAAAGAGTCACTTAGGTGTTGTCTAATGTTTAGCAACCTTATCTAGCTAGATCAATTACGACTAAGTTCGATCCTCACTAAGAGCTCCATACTTTCGGCCGTGTGCCATATCAAAAGCTTCATGTGTCGTGTCCCTTCAGAACGTTGGCGATCACGGCTCTCCACAATTTCCGGCCCTTTATAGCTCTTAATAACTTGTCTTTTTGCCATCGCTTCCAAACCCTGCTTCACCAACCACTCGCTCAAGCTCTCTAGGGTGTGCGTCGCTTTCCTCTGGCCTTTTTACCTTCAATCTATCCTGTGAGTATCAAATTTTCCAAGCCCCCTTTCCTTATTATACGCCCTAGAAAACCTGTCTCTTCCCGATGTTAAGTAGGTTTCCTTTTTCTTGCCATTGTCTCTAGAACTTCGTCGTTGTTCACATGTTTGGTCCATGGTAGCATACACGAAAAAAGAGGTTTATCCTCGCTGGTTTGAGAGTTGTTTGTAGCCGTTTTTCATAATTCATGGTGATAGAGACATATCAAAATGCGGAAGAATGTTAACGACACACGTGTCGGTTGTTAGCAGTCCTTTCAAAAGGTTATTTACTTCGGGCTACCTGCTATAGGGCATTGATTCCCTATAAGTTGTGAGTAAATACTATTTATTTACTTAATAAATAAATAGACTCAGTGAAATTTGGGTAAGAGGCAGAAAATTTGCGTTTCTTAAAGATTACGTTTAGAATCAAAGGCTGACTACTTATGGAATTGTAATTTTAAATAGCGTTAGCCTTGTACACATTCTACAAATTTAGGTTTGGTACTTTGAGTAGAATTTTACTTTTTTTATCAAAAGATACCTTTCAAGGTAAACTAAACAATCTGTTTAATTTTCATTTTAACCAACATTATAACCGACACGTTATTTTAAAATAAATACCGCATTATTTTACTTATAAGGCGATCTGTAGATAAGATGAGAGCCCAAATCTAGGTAAATTTTTGTGATTTTATCTGCAGTCCCAATCGACCGTCTTACACTAAAGCTATCAAAAGATGATGTTTATGACGAGCTTTTGGCATCAGATGGTGATGATCATAGTAATTTTGTAGGGTTTTAATTATGTATGTGGGTGTCTTAAGTGTTTGTTTGTTTTTTTGTTTTTTTAGACATGAGGAATAAAGATTTTATGACATCTTAAATAACAACAATGTTTATAACATGCAAACTTTTCATCATTTACATTATTCGGACTATTGTCCTCATCTTTGTCGCCGTATTTATTACAACGTTTCGGCCGTTGTACGCTCCGGCCTTCTTCAGGTGGTTGGAATGTCGAACTGAACCCTTTATATTCCACGTGCCATGTTTGATTGATGTCAGTTATCAGTTATCTCCTGTTAATTTCGACATTCCAACCACCTGAATAAGGCCGGAGTGTACTACGGCCGAAACGTTGTGATAATAATGTACATAATACCGCATCTCAGAAATATAGACATGCAAACTTTATTTTTCAATAAAATTCATTAGACTTTTTTTCTTTTTTTGCGGCGTTAAGCAACATAACATTTAACACAACTTTAATGAATTTTAATTAGCAATGTAGATTGTACTAGCAGTATAACCCGACTGCGACCAGGTGATTCATTTTTGAATTATAGATATAGAATAGATGTCATCCTAAATGTTTAACACTACTATGAGAAATAATGATTGGTGTGAACGCACCCATAGCTCTACAAATCAAGAACGAAAGATTTGTTTACGTTTCTTTTTATTAGTAAACGTTGCTCAACGGAATTTTTCCAAATTGTTGTAATCGCCTCTTGAATGTTATATTTTCATCTAAAATCAGTCACTTGAATATTGAATTTTAATAGGAAATCAAGAAGTAATAGTTTTATTACATTTATAACTGTACTATAGCATTATAATGTGAATTGTTTCAACTAGAAATATATACACCGGTAGATAGCATACCTACTGCGATTCATGGCGCAAGCATATTATTCTACCTACCAGTGCTAATAGACCACAAGATTTAAGGTTAGCTTTTTGTAACTGTTGTATTAGACGACCTATTCTGGGAAGTAATTTTAAGATTTAAAAATCGCCTTATACGCGGAAATATACAGTAATTAACCAGTTCTTTTTATATTGAACTCTAAAATAAATACTTTGTGCAATAAATAAAAGTGGCTGGTGGATGACTTTAGCAAACCATGACTATTATGTTATCATTTGTGGCTTTCCGCTAAAAGTAAACAAAGGAAAAATCATGTTCATGCCTGGTTTACCCCCCCCCCGCTCCCATTTACGCGACTAACCTTTTTCTATTTTAAATTTTAAAAAAAATTCTTTTTTGATACATTGAACCTTGGAAATTTCTTATTTTACCCTGAAATATATCGAGGAAGTACGTGATAATTCCGGCATCAAGATGAGACTTATTACCTCAACATATACATTGGTACTGAATACAAATGACCATTTATTCCATCGATCCAATAATAACACTAAAAGCCTATTTTGGTAAAAGGCTTCACTAAGAGGTGGCCCAATAAAGATTAAGCCTTTTTGCTCTAACGGAAATTTCAAGCCCCAAAACCTTGTTCAATAAAATCTATTTAAACACCATTTCTTGCAATACGTAACTTTTACAAAGATTCTATTAAAAAATCACGTTAAAAAGGCGAGTACAAAAAGTCCACGGGTTAGGTCAGCGCTTCGAGGTTACGGCGCCATCTCCCATAATATACATCATCACGCAGCACTACATGAAGAAAACGTCGTTCTTTCTTCACCGGCTGTACGCCATATTGGATTGTGCTTCATTCGCTGTCTCATGTTTGTGTCGTTTTTGAGGGAAACCTTTTGCTCTTCATTATGGCTCTCAAGCGTAAGGTAGTTTGTTTTGTTTTACGGCATATCAATAATAATGGTAATTTTTCTTTTTAAAATATGTATTACTGGTAATAATTCTGGTATTAAAACCTATTTTTACACTTTCATAGTGTTTTGACCCTAGTTTGGGGGTTAACTATTTACCCATAGATGGGACACTAACAGGTTTTGAGGAGCGTGGAACCACCTTTTAATTGCTGGAGTTCACAGTCCACCCTGAAGTGGGGGTGCTAGCGCCTGCTAGGGTCCCAGTTATGGGCAAATAGTTAACCCTCAAACTGGAATCAAAACACTATGAAAGTTTAAAAATAGGTTTTAATACCAGTAATATATTTTTGTGAAAGATCATTACCAGCAATAAATTTTTTAAGAAAATAATTATTAGCAGCAATACGTATTTGAAAAAAATATATTACCAGCAATAAAAATCTTGTTGGCATTAAATAACCCATTGAGGTTGATATGCCGTAAAACAAACCAAACCAAACCTGAATGAAGGTCCTGCGTTGTAAGATGTTCAACTAATTCAGCACTGATTAGGGCCTTTAGTATTAGGTTGGTGCAAAAATAATGATGTAATAATGTCGTTTTTGACGTATTTTTTAACGTCAAAAAACGACATTATTACGTCATTATTTTTGCACCAACCTAATAGTTTGCGTAAAAGAGGTAGAAGACTGATAGGCCGATATAAGGAACAGAATGTTCACCCGAACTCTTAGACTGAGACAACAGATGAGGACTTCCGACAAGCAGGAAAGTAAGAGACAACGAGGTATTTATACAGTTTAGAGAGAACGGGAGTCAGTTCCGGAGCATATTTCTTAAGGATACCATTACAAGGATACCATCAGACCCACATGTTTTGTCGGGATCCAGGTTAGAGATGATAGCAGAATCCCTGGAAGGGGTTTCATGCATATCACTCAACAGTGACCAAGTTCTAAGTGGAAAGTTAGGTAAGGGTTCTCCGGGTGAGTCAAGAATAGATTTTAAAGAGAATACTCTGGCAAAACACACTGCTTTGTCAGCAGAAGATGTTAACTCCTCGAACTGAGTGAAGAGAGGAGGAGCAGAGAACTTACTCTTATTTAACACACTATTACACAGCCGCCAGTAATTATGAGAGACAAAGTTGTTAGATGCAATGCTTCATTCTCTCAGCAAACCTAGCACCTTCGAGGACACGTTTACATTTATTATGTACAGCTACGATCAGGCGTCTGTTGTGATCAGAACTGCCACGCTAATATAGACGGAAATAGTTATTCCTGTGGGCTATAGCGGCTGAACATACTGGTGGCTGTATGAGATAAAAGAAAGTAGTCGACAGTCAGATGATTTGTTTGGGTTTTATGGCATATCAACCATTTAATGCCAAATCCAGTTTATATGAATTTTAAATGCCTATTTTGTATGGAATAAAAAATGTATAGCTGGCAACATTATTGCTTCAAAAACTTAGAGCTGGCAACATTATTTTTCTGAAAACATTATCTGAGACCTTTCTGTTGGAGGATGTAGTTTACCGTCATACCCAGGACGCGGATGTAGTTTACCGTCATACCCAGGACGTGAGCAAAATCTGGAAAACTAGGAGTTCACTATTTGCCCATAGCTGGGACCCTAACAGGTGCTACCACCCCGGGTCAAGGTGGACCTGGGAACACCAGCAATTAAGAGGTGGTTCCACGCTCCTCAAAACCTTGCTGTCGGATGCAATTTAACGTCATACCCAGGACGCCTCATTGGGGGGGGGGTCTTACCCCTCTACAGAGGTGCAGTCGGCGTATTCTAAAGCCCCAGCCGACAGGGCCGCAGTCAGATAAATATCTATGAATAAGTTTATAGAAGGGACAACAAAACTTAACCTATCCTGACACACAAATTACAAAGAATACACATGCACAGTTATGTAGTAACAAAATTAAAGTCTCCCAAAGCGAAGATTTGTGAACGGATATCAAAATTATTCAATTCCACATACCTTTGTATAACGTATCCTTCTAAACCCGGCGCACAGTAAAAATTCCATTGAAAATTCAATATTTTCAAATTGTCCATATTTGCTGTTTAAGTATGACTTTGGGTTCACCGAGCGATTATCTCGTATTCCATTTATAGTTTTTTTATTCCTCGTTTGTTAAATAGTCCTGAGGTTAACAATATTACCAACAACTTATTCCTCTGTAAAAAAAAAAGTTTAAAGAAAGTTCGCTATTTTTGTTCTTTCCTGTACTTCGGTTTGATTTATTTTCTTTTACGGTATATCAACCTCAATATGTTATTTAATGCCAACAAGATTTTTATTGCTGGTAATATTTTTTCTTCAAAAATTTATTGCTGGTACTAAAACCTATTTTTACACTTTCATAGTGTTTTGACCCCATTTTGGGAGTTAACTATGTACCCATAGCTGGGACCCTAACAGGTGCTACCACCCCGAGTCAAGGTGGACCTGGGAACACCAGCAATTAAGAGGTGCTTCCACGCTCCTTAAAACCTCCTGATCAGAGGCTTTGCTGTTAAACGTAGTTTATCGTCTTATCCAAGACGCGGATGTAGCCTATAGTCATACAAGGATGACCGTACTTCGGTTCTAGACTTAAGAATACTGACTACTGAACTGGTGGTGTTCATCTGTTTTTAATTTAACGTTTCCACCGATCCATTCTACAGCTTTCTTCAGGTGTTCAACTGTTAAGCACGTTGACACACAAAACGAAAACTAAACAGTTTGAACAGAATGTTTTTTTTTTCTAAGAAGGGCCCTTAGAATTTCGTACGCATGAAATCTTTTTGCCGCCAAATACTCAGGTTATTCACTAAACTTACTAAAGCGATCTGGAAGGATCACCATCGCGCTCCAGTATACACCTTACACCGATTATGTGGCCTGCATCAAAGTGATAAAGACATTAATGTTGTTTTATATTCAGAAAATCGTTAGGAATGAGCAGTCATCAGGTGTTTCGTTTTCTGAAATAGCAGATGAGTGATGAATCATTTAAAAGTTTTTTTGTTTTATTTTTTTGTTTTGTTTTTATTACAAAAGGAAGCGTTAATTATTGAAAAGTGGTTATACATCCGGAGTAACAAAAATGGTCTGAAGAATGTGTAGCGAAAAAAAAAAAAATCTGCTATTCACCTCCAAGAATACGCCGAATGTTCGTTTCGGATAAGAAAGGAAAACATTCAAGATTTTGATCTCCCTATTTATATTAAGTGCGGATCGAGGTGTAAACAAAACAACTCACGGCAAAATACTCAGGTGATACGTCTTAATTGATTTCTTTCAACTTTACTAATGGAATAATACATAGATTTACACCGTTTCGCGTGGGACGCCATTGGTTACCAGATATGACTATTGTCTCCTGAAGACAGCAGGACTAGTCAACTGAAACGTAGCTGAAAGTAAATATGTAATAATTACCGAGATATGTTATTTTTAGTATTATTTATAATCTGGAGGAGAACGACGAGAGAATTGATTTTTTTTTTGGGGGGGGGGTATTTTGTCTTACGGCATATCAACACCTCAATGGGTTGTTTAAAAACCAACAATATTTTTAGGAGAGGCTTGTACGACTAGAATATGTATTCTTTGTAAGAAATCAGTTTCTAGATGAGGTTTCATTGACGTATTTTTTTTTTAAAGAGGGTTTTTGTCTAGACTTAAATCTATTGCTAGTAATTTTTCTTTTTTCAAGAATGTATTGCTGATATTTTATTTTAAAAAATGTATTGCTGGTAATTTTTTTGTTTTTTTTTGTTTTACTAGTATCTTACTATAAAAATCTTTTTCATACTTTCATAGTGTTTTGAAACCGGTTTAGTTTGGTTAGTTTTACGGCATATCAACCATAATGGGTTATTTATGCTGACAAGATTTTTTATTGCTGGTAATGTTTTGTCAAAAATCTATTGCTAGTAATATTTATTTTTTAAAGACATTTTTAAAAAATTAAAACAGACATTTGCTTCTATCATGATTTTTGTTGTAACTAAAAGCAAGGATAGCCTCTCAATAGAACTGGAACTCCCGTGTGTTTTGCCACAATTAAAACTGGTTTGGTTTGGTCTGTTTTACGGTATATCAACCTCAATGGGTTATTTAATGCCGACAAGATTTTTATTGCTGTTAGTTTTTGTTTTTCAAAAATATATTGCTGGTATTAAATCCTATTTTTACACTTTCATAGTGTTTTGACCCCAGTTTGAAGAGTTAACTCTTTACCCATATCTAGGACCCAAACAGGTGCTACCACCCCGTGTTAGGTTGGACCTGGGAACACCAGCAATTAAGAGGTGGTTCCATGCTCCTCAAGACCTCCTGATCAGAGGCCTTGAGTTTGGACGTAGTTTATCGTCTTACCCAGGACGCAGGAAATACTGGTTTCGTTTGGTTTACAGTCATTTAATGCCGAAATTGAATATTTTTTCCTAAATAAAGCCTTGCACATAAAAGGCCCCAAAAATTAATTTTCAATAGCATGACAGTTGTAAACTATGATCTCTTCCTCTTAAATCATATTTTTTTTAAATCATTCCAACCTCATAGAAACTGGAACATGCAAAGTGAATCAATACCATGAAAAAGCTCCCCTAGATTTGCTGCCTGGTAGCGCACTCAGCCCAAATCACTGCAACTTGTCAGTATGTATTCTATAGTAAACAGCTCCCAGCACGCCACATAAACCGGAGGATCTTCCCTTTTTAGGATATACAAATAGTATCATTGGGGGGACGCATGCATGTCCACTTTCTCTACGCTGCTTGGTTTGGTTTCTTTTACGGCATATCAACCTCAATGGGTTATTAAATGCCGACAAGATTTTTATTGATGGTAATATTTTGTCTATATTTCTGAGATGAGGTGTTACGTACATTATGTACATTATTCGGACTATTGTCCTCATCTTTGTCGCCATATTTATCACAACGTTTCGGCCATTGTATGCATTGTAGGTGGTTGGAATGTTGAATTGAACTCTTTATTTCGCTCACTGGGGTAGACCGTTCTAGTTCCACGTGCCATGTCTAATTGTCAGTTATCTCCTGTTAATTCTCCTCTGAAAGTTCTCCACTGCCTTAACCAGGTATTGAACTCACACTCTTTGGGTCCTGTCACTGGATCTAACTAACGCCTTTATCCACTGTGCAATGTGTCCTCAAGGACATATGGCACAGCGGATAAATATTACCAGCAATATATTTTACCAGCAATATATTTTTGAAGGAAAAATATTACCAGAAATAGATTTTTGACAAAACAAAATATTACCAGCAATAAAAATTTTGTCGGCATTAAATAACCCATTGAGGTTGATATGTCGTAAAACAAACCAAACGTTTTGTGCATCATGGGATGCACGGATTTTTATTTGAAACACTATATATCAGCACATTCTATTTGCCAAATAAGCCGAGTTGCCTTGCAATAGTTATAAAATTGAAAACAAGCAAGAACGTTTGGATAGTACACATGAAAATAATTGGTTAAAAAAAAAAAAAAATAATGAATATGAAACCAGATTAGAGTTTTTAACCTTTGTATAATCGTAAACACTTCTTTTAATGATCCTGTTTTTTCTTAAATCATTCTTTGTCGCACTCTTCCTTCAGGACAAGAGACAAATTCCTTAATAATGTCTTGCAAGGTTTTAAATCGAGAAGCAAAGCAAAGATGCCCAAGAAGGTCACGGGAACAAATTCTACCGTCGACAGCAGAAGACAGTAGTCAGAAGGAGAACAAGCGGACGAAATGGGAAGATCCGAAGAAAGACGATTCCCCGATAACAGAAATGCGAAATGAAAACCACGTGAATAACGACAACAACAAAAACAGCAACGGCGGACCGATAGATGGCGTTGGTATCAAAATGCTCAGGGAATCGAGTTGTTTATTGCCGCCAAGTCAACCAGTCATTCTTCGATCGGGAAAAAAGGAAGATATTTCCAGAGAGACTATGGTTACGCCGAACCGAACAAGTACTCGGCAGGATGGAGGACGCAGAAAGGTAAGTTTTAAATTTTCACTCAAATTATTTTTTTAAACCTATATGACAAAAAATAAATATTCTTTGTATCACTGCTCCCCAGAAATTAAGCTTCAAGAAATTTTAAATTAATTATTGTCACCACCTACAAAATCAAAACGAAGTTCAATTGCACATGTAAGTGATTTTGTATTCAACAATTAAGTGTCCAACAAGAGTTAACATGTTAAATGAACCCACAAATTCGAAGATGGTTGAAGTCAATCTTTTTTCATTTATTTTTTTATTCAGAAGTAAATATGTAGGTTTTACAGGATTATATACGAATTTGAATCAAATCTGGATTAAATCCGACAGAATTATTAAATAAGAAAAATAGGAAAATGTTTATAAATGTTTCACTTTTATTTTAGCTTCATTAGAATTTTAAAACTTTCCCAAAAGATTCTGATGAAGCTAAAACAAAGAAAAAGTTAAATTTATAAAAGTGTTCCTATTTATTCCTTATTTAATCATGATTATATATAAAGAATCGGTATGGATTTTTTGTAATTTATTAATCCGACAGATTTTTTATTACCTAGGTTATTTTTAGTAGTTACTCGTATTTGAGTAGAGGCTCCGTTTTTTTTTTTTTGTTTTTTTTTGTTTTTTTTTATTAAACATTATATTTATTTAATTTCTTCTCGTGGCCTGAATATTCGAGAAATCTTATTAGAAAAAAATATATGCGCTCTCCGGCAGGATTCGAACCTGTGTTAACCTACGGGGAACTGTCATTAAATAAAGCTGAATAGAAAATTTAAACATACATTGTTCTCTGACTCTTGAAATAAACATATCTACTCAGTTTCGTATCCTAACGTGAGAAAAGCAATTTGTAAAGAAATGGAGTGGATTTTTTTATTTATTAATCCGTCAGATTTTTATTACCTAAACGTTATTTTTAGTGGATACGCGTATTTGAGTAAACGATCCGTTTATTTATTAAACATTTTTATTAACTATCACGTTGATATAGCCGGAAAAAATGATGCTTGTGGTCTATAGTCGTTGAATATGTAGGTGTGAACCAAGAAGAGTATGTTTTTATATGGCACATGGTATTTTATTTGGTTTTTATTTGGTATTTACGAGAAGACAAAAATCTCGATGTTGGCTTTCATCAATGGCAGTAATTAGGTTTAAAGCTACGAGTTCGAATTCCAGTCGAATACATTACATTCACTTACGTGCTAATACCCTTGTGAAAGGTATGAATACTCTTCTCTCCTCTTTATAAGTAAATAGCAGGACGGCAACTGGTCTACCGCAGATAGAAATAGCAACCTACTGCGTGAAAAAATCTGCCTCGTTAGTCATGTATCAATGTATGAGGACCTAAGCGTGTATCACACATGGCGCATAACTGACTGACTGCAGTGCCAGTTTAGCGCGCCTTAAATGTAGAGGTGTTTCATTAGCTTCTGGGGATGTTCTAAAAGCCCCAAGCCTTGATGCGTTGAGTATTTTTAGGTATGATTTTCTGGGGTTATACAGTTTTGAGAGAAGTAGTGATCTGTATAATTAATGATTGTCAATCTGCTCCCCATTCAGTATGGTCTACCACACGCAGAACTTAGAGGACTTTAATACATTTTAGTTTTAAATATTTTAGACGAGGAATGAATGTTATTTTTTTTTTTTTTTTTTTTGTCAAAAATGAAGCCTAGGTTCCACAAAAGGGATTTCTACTCGGTCTAATTTTAAACAGGGGTTCCTGTGCAATTTTCTCAATTTGTAAAAAATGTAAGCATTTGATTTTTTTTTGGGGGGGGGGAGGAGGTAAAGCAATTTTCAGTTGCCCATTTGTGTATTTTACTGAAGCACTATTGATGTTGTATAGATTCCAACATATGCATACCATAGAAAGACAGAAAATCGTCGATATAGGGAGCATCACACTCGTGAGCTGAGGAATTTAACTATAGAGTTAATTTTGACGCAGAATAGGGTCACCGAAAGAATGCTTCCTTGTGAAACCCCTCCTTGATTTGTTAGTTCTGATAGTATAGCTCCTATACCAACTTGAAATCTTCGGTCTTCCAGGAAATTTTTATGAATTCAGTCAGCCTTCTTTTAAACCCAGTTCATGCAGGTCTTTCAAGATACCAAATTTCCATGTTGTATCATACGCCATTTGTACGTCAAAAAAGACCCGTTAGATGTTCCTTCTTAATCAAGGCTTCCCCTTACAAACGTTTGTAGACGTATTAAGTAGTCCATGGTGCTTCTTTTTTTTCCTAAACGTACAGTGGAAGTACCTGATTAAGCCTTTACTTTCCAGATACCAAGTCACCATGTTGTTAACCATTCTCTCCATAGTATTACATAGACAACTGGTCAATGCTCTACCCAGTCTGCGTCATCCATATTCCAGGTTTTGGAATATGGATGATTAATGACTGTCTCCATATTTCTGCAAAATTGCTATTTGTCCATATGTTATTATACATTTTTAATAACAGTTGTAACGATTTGTTGGGTAACTGTTTTATGGATTCGTAGTGGACATCATCTGGACTCACATCTGTATTGTAGTCTTTCTTTAAAGAATCATTTAGTTCCTCTAGAGTGAATGGTAGGTTATCTATCTCGGCATTAGTTTTTGTTTTACCGCTTTTTTGTTTGAGCTTTAGAAATTATTGGCTACCATTCTTGACAGATTCATTTTTTTTAAATTGTTTTGGCTAGTTGGTCAGCGATCTCCTATTTGCTGGTTGTTTTAGAATTATTTACCCAGACATGTTTTACGGTATGTTTGGCATTTGCCCGCTATTTTCTTTATCATATTCCAGACAGATTGTGTTTTTTTTTTTGGGGGGGGGGTTGTAGAAGAATTTAGCCTGTTGACGTAGTTTTTCCAGGATTCTTTTTTGGTTTCTTGAATTATTTTCCGTGCTTTTGCTCGGAGCTGCTTAAATTGCAACAAATTAGTGTACCTGAGAACAACAACAATTAAGAGGTTCTTCCACGCTCCTCAAAACCTCCCGATCAGAGGCCTTGCTGCCGGATATAGTTTATCGTCATACCCTGGACGTTCTTCCTTTGTGACGTTACTAGCAAGCAGTGTAAACATTCTATGATTCCATCATTATTTCTGATAGTTTTAATACTTTATTAAATACTTGAAAAGCATTTTCCACTATTCTTATGAACCTTTGGAAAAGTATGTCATATTCTGTCATCCGATACAATACCACCGTAAATGACAAACTCATTTTGGGCGGTCTCTTTTGCTGAAAAGCATTCATTTCGTTTACTAACACGAATAAGGAGTTCTCATTTGACAAAAAATACGAGATCTGCAGATATATATATATATATATATATATATATATATATATATATATATATATATATATGAGTACAAAATAGATTACAATCCCAGATTATAACGTTTTCGCCTACTCATTTTCTTTAACTGGAGAATTTACTCAGTGAATGTCTTACAGACATGACACATCTCCCGGCAACTGTCAGCATTTCTACACACAAACAACTAACCGGTAAGTAGTAGCAACACAGTGTTTTAGTTTTCTTTATTGACCATACGTCAACTATGAAAAGTCATTCGTTTGATTGATTAGTTATAAGTAATCTTGGTCTTGCATCGAAATTACGATGAATAGCAAAGTTGAACGATTAATGCAATTGAGCATTTTGATAATAGACAACGCCTTCGTGTCTAAGCTGCTAGCACGTGGGTCACTGCACAGTGCTCAGCTATGTAAGAGTAATCAATATACATTTTGAATTAGCTTACTTTGGCCTATGTCATGTAGTGGGTGTGGAAGAGAGGTGACATTTATAAGCGGGTATGAAATCCTTGGAACGTACAAAGCGACTAAATAAATGTCCAAGATTAAACGCTATATGTTAACTGTATTTAGTTACAATTGATCTAAAAAAAAAACAAAAAAACTCCTGCATTTTTTTATTTTTTTTATTTCTTAACTTGCTTTGATGTTACATGAGCAAATACTTACAGGACCTAGATTGACTCAGTGATGTGATTGCTTTTAAATTCATTTCCGAATTAATATTATATTAACAATTTCGGGAATAAATATACATAGTGATTTTTCCAGAGACAACTTGCATGAAAATAAACTGTAATGAATTTTTTGGTTTGGTTTGTTTTACGGCATATCAACCGCAATGGCTTATTTAATTCCGATAATTTTTTTATTGTTGGTAATAATTTTTTTACAAAGTATTTCTGGTATTAAAACCTATTTTTACACTTATGGGAAAAGAAGGGAGATCACCACCCTCTGTGGGATCAGGTTGAGATCATAGACAAAGAACACCATTGGAAAATTCGTAAACTTAAGGATAGCCTAGGCCACAAAAATCTCCCGAGCCGACCAAGCATAGAAATGAATACAATATGGGAACCAGTGATAAGGAGTGCCAGAGAAAAGCGATAACAACAACAAAAATTGCAATATGACCTCTGGTAAAACATGCAATGATAACAGCAGAAATTGCAATATGAGCACTGGTAAAAATGGTTTGCTGAAGACATTAGGTTTATAATATCCAGACGTCCTCAAGGTCACATGGCACAGTGGATAAAGGTGTTAGTTAGATCCAGTGACAAGACCCAAAACGTGCGAATTCAATACCCGGCTAAGGCAGTGGAGAATTTCAGAGGGAAATTATCAGGAGATAACTGATAACTGACATCCATTAAACTTGGCACGTGGAACTAGAACAGTCTACCCCAGTGAGCGAAATTCCAACCACCGAAACGTTGTAATAAATATGAAGACAAAGATGAAGACAATAGTCCGAATGTAGATTATGTACATAATTCTCCATATTGTGGATATTAAAATCTCCTAGGTGTTTTATCAGATCTTCTATCTGATCATGTGGTGTGAAATGCAGGGAGCATATGTTGACTGTTCTGTGCAAAGTATTTCTCATGGCAGCTGCCTGCAATTTCGTTTTTAGCTCAATTTTGCACCAGGGTACGTCATTATTTTATTAATACGATTACACACCTCCAGAGTTCAGGTTTGTGAATGTGATTGTATTGATGATATATATATATATATATATATATTATACATACACTATTATCTGGTTTTTAGAAAGGTTTCCTGGGTGCAAATAACCGCAGGATACAATTTTGCTATTAGTACGAGTAATTCATTGTAATTTGGCTATAGTTTACGACAGTTCCATTGTAGTATTTTATAGCCCATGTTTGTATTTTTATATTTTTTAATGTTTTTGTTTCGAGGTTTTTGGTTGCATATCATCAATCTTCTCTAGTATCTAGAATTTATTTTTGTGGGTGCCAGAAGAGATTTTTTGGGGTGGTGTTCTTGTTTTGGGGGGGAAGCGGTGGGGGGGGGCTTTTCGGAGAGGTCTATTTTGAGATTTGGTGGACGGATTGGTGATTTTTGTTTACTGGTGTTTCTTTTAAGTGGAGATTTTATGTTTTGTATAAGCGACACGTGAGCCGCAGAATGTGGGTTTGAATTTATTTACTGTTTCAGCCATGCATATTCTTTTAGGCAGTTCTTGGAACTTTGGTGAGTCATTTGGTCCTAGCAGCATCAACTGAATTGATGAGTGCTTTATACTTGTTTGTCTTGTTATTGCTGCCGACTTGTATAAGAATTTGCATAAGAATGGCCTTTCAAATAGGAATCAACTATTTTCCATATTTGCAGGAAATATACTATTCTTCTACGGTTAACCAACACTATTTTTCTCTTTTTTATATATGCCTCAAGATTTCGCAAAGGTCGGGGGATTTTCATGGCAACTGGCGTATTTAATATGAGTACACACTTCCTCGGTATGATATGGGTCCTTTTTACCACATTTCACAGATAGGAGAGCTGCAGAGGAAACCCATTAATGTCCATAATTCTGACACTTGAAACACCTCAAGGGATTGGGGGCGTATTGTTCAACCCTCTTAATCGCAAAAAGCCATTTTTAATTCTTTTTATTAAATGTTAAGATATGTATATGTTAAGAGTTGTTGCTGTCTCCCTTTTTATACTTACCCTTCTACAGTTAATAATCCCTTGGTTTCCCCACGCGTAACCACAGACAGCTCTCTATTTTTGACAACTTCATTTTTAATATATTAGCCGTGTGTTTTTCATTATTGACGTGCCACTTTTCATGGAATTGCTCTGCTAGGGATTCCTTTTTCAATCGAAAATGGTGACCGATTGGCCAGAACTGTCCTCCAAAGATTCGTTCACAATGAATCCTGGGAAATCTGTTCCGGCTTCAATAAAAAAATCATAAAAGAAATATCTATGATTCTGATTCAGAAATAGATGTTTGCCATTCCTTTTTTTTTTTTCATTTGTACTGGTTGCCACTTCTTTTTCCTCATGGTTTATGGACTTTCCACGCTATTAATAACTTTTCAATAAAAGTCAGGAGTTTCCTCCGGTTTCCTCCACTATGAATCTCAAGAATTCTGGTGCGCTTTCTGTTTCTGAAGCCAAGACTGAGAGATTTTTTGTTATTTATGTCTGCTATTTTATTTCATTGGTTCTGTGCTCCATCACTTACTACGAAGTCCAGTTACTATTGTGAATTTCCTAAGGGAGTAAAACCCATTCGCTTTGGTTGAGATGCGGATACATCTAACAGCATGCTCTCATCGAGAGACAACTTTGATCCCCTGTTAATTTTGAGCTTCAATCTCCCTCCGCAATCTGACGCACGAATTTGAACAGTGGTCAAAAGCTTCTTTCTCTTCGAGTTTGACCCTCAGTCATCACCTTCCAGCACTTTTCAAATAATGAAGGGTAGGTTGTTTGATTGTCATGTGATCACCTTGTGAGACAATGCCGGGATTAATTACATAGGTACTTGGGCTTGATATGACCAGTCAATTGAACGGATCGGGGTCTTGGCCCTCTACAGAAGTGTAGTGGGCTTATTCTACAGCCACCACCCACATGTCAAAACCAATGTGGATAAAGAGGGAGACTCTTCAGAGGGATTTTGCTAAAAACTGGATGAATGTTGGTGTGTCTCAATGCAACTGGAACTAGTTGTATTTTGGTCTTAAAGTATTTAACTTAGCCAAGGAATATACGGTTATTGGCCTCTTGGATTTTTTTTCTTATTCCCATTTGTTTGTTTGTTTGGGTTTTATGGCATATCAACCACTGTGGGTTATTTAATGCCAAATTCAGTTTATATGAATTTTAAATGCCTACTTTGTATGGAATAAAAAACGTATAGCTGGTAACATTGTTTCAAAAACGTATAGCTGGCAACATTATGGTTCCAAAACGTATAGCAGGCAGCATTATTTTTTTACAAAAAACGTATAGCTTGCAACACTATTTCCTACAAAAAACGTATAGCTGGCAACATTCTTTACAAAAAGCTTATAGCTGGCAACATTATTTCTTACAAAAAAGTTGTAGCTGGCAACATTATTGTTTCAAAATCTTACAGCTGGCAACATTATGTTTCAAAAAAATGCATAGCTGGCAACATTATGGTTCCAAAAACGGATAGCTGGCAACATTATTGTTTCAAAAACGTATAGCTGGCAATATTATTTTTAACAAAAAACGTATAGCTGGCAACATTGTTGCTTCAAAAACGCATAGCTGGCAACATTATTTTTCCGAAAACATTATCTGAGGCCTTGCTGTTGGATGTAGTTTATCGCCATACCCAGGACGTTGATGTAGTTTATCGTCATACCCAGGACGTTCAAAAAAGTATAGCTGGCAACATTGTTTCAAAAACACATAGCTGGTAACACTATTCTTCCGAAAACATTATCTGAAGCCTTGCTGTTGGATGTAGTTTATCGCCGTACCCAGGACGCGGATGTAGTTTTAACGTCATACCCAGGACGATTATTCCCATTTCAATTTATACTTCCATTGTTAGGCGATAAAGCGCATAGTTGTAGTAGTAGTAGTAGTAGTTGTATCTGTAGTTGTGGGAAAATTTCGTTTTATTATTTATTATCTACTCTGACCCACTCTTTTATGCCCTTGATTTCCTGCCAAAATGTAGGCCCCAGGGACTTTCTTTATCTCAATCTTTCACCTGTGATGTTCTGACTTTAGTGATTCATAATTTTCTGAACCAACATTGTAATGTCTGTGCAAAATAGCCTAAAATTAGGAAGGCCGTCGTTTGAGAGAGTATCGAAGGAACAGAAGACTAGGTAGTGAAAACAAAGATGAGGTTTATTAAATACTCATATATATGAGTATAATATAGCCGAGAATTATGAAGGCCGTAGTTAGAGAGTATCGAAGGAACCTAAGACTAGGTAGGGAAAAGAAAGATGAGGAGGTTTATTAAATACTCATACATAGGAGTTTAAAATAGCCGAGAATTATGAAGGCCGTCGTTAGAGATAGTATCGAAGGAACAGATGACTATGTAGGGAAACCAAAGAAGATGAGTCTTGTTAAATACTCATATGCAGAACGGAAAAATTTGAGTAAACTAAATACTCAAATCCTCCTCTAATGTGGCTACTTGCCATATTTGTAAGTAGGAGTAGTTCATTGTCACAATAGTATGAAGGAGCAGGAAGTACGCAGAGTCCTACAACACAAAAATACACGCTCAGTTATCACAGTCTCATTACGAGTATGCATTTCGTTATATAGTTGGTTTGGTTTATTTTGCTTTACGGTATATCAGCCCCAATGGGTTATTTGATGCCGACAAGATTTTTAGGATAGGTTTGTATAAATAGAATATGTATTCTTTGTACGAAATCAGTTTCTAGATCACGATTCATTGACGTAAAGAGGTTTTTGTCGAAAGTCAAATGTATTGCTGGTAATATTTTGTTTTTTAAAAAATCTATTGATGTTATTTTTACTAAAAAAAAAATCTATTTTTACACCAGTTTTTAGATCAGGTTTCATTGTATCTTTGTAAAGAGGGGTTTTATCGAGAGTCAAATATATTACTGGTAAATTTTTTTTAATGCATAGCTGGTAATATTTATTTTCAAAAATGGTAACTTATTTTGGAAAGTATTGACAGTATTTTTACCATAAAAATCTATCTTTAGTTTCACATCGTTTTGACCCCAGTTTGAGGGTTGATTATTTACCCATAGATGAGGCCCTATCAGATGCTACTACTCCAGGTGAGTGTGAACCAGGGCACAACAGCAATTAAGAGGTTCTTCCAAACTCCTCAAAACATCCAATCACTCGATCAGAGGCTTTGCTACCGGATGTAGTTTATCGTCATACCCAGGACGGTTATGTAATTGGATGTTTGGTTATATAGGAATTTTTTATATTTTAAAAAGAGGTGGAGCATTCCAATCTTTGACGTGTTTGAAATTAAATTCAGATCTGTAAACCTTTTGGTCATTATTTTAATCATTCAAGCCAAACCGGTAATTGCTTAAGTGACAAATGTCATTACTTTGTCTAAGTGCAATGACAGGTTCAGCAAAGCTTATTTTTTTTAATCCGCCTCTAATGTAAACATGGTATTATTGATGCTTAATGGACGGTTCTTTTTTCTCTTCGATTATCGATTAACTTTTTCCAGATTTGATGACGTAAAAGAAAATATCTACCCAACACCGATACTATTTAATTGAATGTCTTACGATTTTAATGTACTTTTTATCGATCATTGATCTCTACCACGATCTTTTTTCCTCTTGGCATTCAGTAGAGAAGGTAATAGTCTAGTTAGATATTTGCTTCAGTCCTAACGATGACGGCCGCCACACTTGTAAGAAGTAATTAAGCATAAAAGGTCATCGAAGCTGAAGAGATTTAGAATAAGAACAAAAACGAACCCAAACACCAAGGAAAATCTGCGATACCAGAAAGGTAAATGGATTTTCACTATTTTTAACATACAAACATATATATGCTAGAAAAAGCCAAAGTTAGTTAATATCTGCTTCTTACTTCTCAGTAATTTTTGGTAGAATCCTACTGTTTTGAGACGATATTATATCATCTACTTTTACTTTCTCGAACAGATTATGCATATTGTTTATGGTACCTTTGAATTGAGAAAACAAGATCTGAGGAGTCGTTTAATATATATTTTAATAGTATATGCAGTTCTACATATTTGACATAATGGTTGATCTTATTTTTTTTACTAAGTATGAGTGTGTTACTCTCATAATTCCAATGCGTACGTGGACCAGTACCAATTCTTCTTTACAAGATTTTGTGGGAGCTGACTTCCATTCTCCTAGTTTAGGCTGAATTTCGAAGAGTTTATTGTACGAGTTATCGTCCCAATCACCACTGGCATTCCTTTTGAATGTATTTATTAATAACCTCCTTAAAATCTGAGTATGGGATTTGGGTCCTTGTATTTAAATTCACATCTAAAACCGACTTGTCTGCTTTATTGTTACCTTTCACTCGGTTCATAGTTTGAAGTCTTTATGTTTGCAAGTAGTGCTCATTTTGCAGAATAGGTCCATAATGAGTGGATTGTTGGATTTTTTTTATCCTTCGAAGCCAATAGAACGGATAGGGAGTCCGAAAAAATTAGAAATTGTTTTTTTGTTGTTTTTTTGCTCCGAGACAATATTGAAAGCTAGCTCTATTGCATAATACTCTGCAGTGAAAATAGAGTTTCCCTTTGAGAGGTGCCTTCTTTTTGGTAATATTTTGGCTCAGTGTTGCAAATTCTGTCTTGTCCTCATACTTCGACCAGTTTGTTTAGATGGGTGTATGGTTAGGGAAGTTTGCCAATATGCCCGGAAACTTGTCCTGGAATATGAGTATGTGCGCTTTTTGTTCTGTAATTCTAACAGAATTTCGGTTGCTTGATAGTCCATGGCGAAATAGTGGCTGCAGTCGTTTCTTGTATATTTGAGAGTATGGTACTTAACTCTTCAACAATGGATTTCGTCTCCAGTCCGTAGGGTTGTACAGCATTATCTTTTTGTCGCAATAAATCGCAGTAATTCGGATCAAAGATACTGCTGTAAGCTGAGTTAGTTGGGCATAATTTTATTTTGACTCAGTACTGTAGTGCTAATTTAGTGCGCTGTAAATGTGGAGGTGTTTCATTAGCTTCTGTGTATAAGCTCTCTAATGGGGATGTTCAGAAAGCCCAGAGTACTAATCTTCTGGTCGCCCCATATATGAAACTAGCGTAATCCAGTTTTGAGCGGAATAGTGATCTGTATAACTTGATTCATTTTAGTTGATCTGCTCCCCATTCAGTATGGACCACTTCACGCAAGAGTTGTAAAGCTTTGCTACATTTTCTTTTCAAATATTTTATATGGGGAATGAACGTTAAGTTTTTTTTCAAAGATAATGCCTAGAAACTAGTGTTGTTCCACTTCTGGGATTTCTGCTCCATCTAATTTTAAACATTGTGCAATTTTCTTAATTTGCAGAAATGTAAGCAATTGGTTTTCGTTTTAGAAAACGTAAATCCATTTTCAGTGTCACCGAAAAAATTCTTTCTTGTGAAACCCCTTCTTGATCATGCAGTTCTGATAGTGTACTTCTTATACGGACTTGAGACTTCCAATGTTCCCTATAAATTGAACCAGCCTTCCTTTTAGACTCAGATCTTTCAATATACTAAATTTCCTGTAGTACGCATTTTTTAAGTTAAAAAAAAGACTGATATGTTATTTCTTAATGAATGTTTCCTTTTCGTGGCGTACTAAGTGACCAATAGTAGTACTTTTTTTCCTAAAAGGACATTGGCAGTCACTGATTAGACCGTTAGTTTCCAGGTACCAAGTTAACCTGTTGTTGATCATTCTCCCCATAGTTTTACAGAGGCAGATCGTTAGAGCTATCGGCTTCTAGCTTTCAGGGTCTTTGTCCTCCTTTCCAGGTTTTGGAATAGGGATGATGAATGGCCGTCTCTACATATCTGGGAAGTTGCCACTTGTCCATATGTTATACAAATTTAGTAACAGTTGTAATGATTTGTTGGGCAACTGTTTTATGAATTGATAGTGGATATCATCTGGTTCCACAGCTGCATTGTGGGCTTTCTTCAAAGATCCATTTAGTTCCTCTATAGTGAATGGTAGGTTATAGCTCCCATTGTTATTTGATTTAAAGTTTAATTTTTGAGCTTCAGAAATTGTTGGCTACCTACCATTCTTGCCTGATAACTATTTTGAAGATTGTTTTGGCTAACTGATAAGTGATATCGTTTTTGGTTATTTTACAGTTATTTACCGAGAGATGTTTTATAACGTTAGCATGATGTTTACCAGCTATTTTCCTTATATCCGATTCAGATTTTATTTTTGTAGCAGAATTAAAGTCTGCTGATGTAGTTTTCCCAACATTCTTTTTTGCTTTAATTCTTTTCCAAGCTTTTGCTCGAAGTTGCTTAAATCGTAACAAATTAGAAGTTGAAGGCTGTTTGTTGACATCTCTCGAATTTCCTCTTCCGAGTCTGACACTTTCCTTACACTCATCATTGAACTAAAGTCTTTTACCTTTTGTACTGAACTTTTTGGAATGCATTCCTTTGCAATAAATATAAGGATTTCTGTAAACTGTTTTAAATCCTTGATGCATTTACCTTCAGCTAGTTTATCAGAACATTTGTTTTTAAACTAGTCTCAGTTCGCTCCGCCTAATTCCCAAAGGAGAGGATTTTTATCATTATATTCTAAATTTTACAGAATAATTGGCAAGTGATCACTACTGCAGCTGTTCGCCAGAAACCTCCGAGAGAAATCCATATAGATTTATGCATTTATAAAGATAGCGATACATCAATCATTATAGTTCATAATTGTTTCTAAGGTCCTTCTTTTTTGGTTTGTGTCTTTACAACCCCATATGGTGCTGTGACAGTTAAAGTACCCTAGTGTCATAAAGAATGTAGGGAGCTGCCTTATAATTTCATGAATTTAAGCTTCATTAAAACGTTCATTAGGTGAAATATAATGAGAGTTTATTGGCCTATGTAGGGTCACTTTAAAAGCAGTCGCCTATAAAGTAGTTATCAAATTTATTTTTCTTTGGGGTACATCATTTCTAACTAGGATAGATGTACCACCAGATTCACGAAGCCCAGTGTCATGTGTATGGTTACATTGCTGGTGTTCTTTTATATTTATTTTGTCACCTTGCTTAAAGAATATTTTCTGAAGGTGAAAGGTCTGTTATTAACAGAAGCAGTTCATTTATAGTTGCCTTTATTTCACGGCAGTTCCATTGAATTTTCTTATGCATGGCTGTTTAAACGTTTTCGAACTTTAGCTTATGTGGTTTTGATTTATGTTTGTGTGTTCTGGCGTTCCACATCCATTTCTCGTTCGTCAAATCGGTTTTGCGTAGGAATTTGGCCTTCCTCAATTTCCAGCTTTTGTTTGGCTAATTCTATTTCTTTTTGGGAGATAAGCTTTTGAGTTTGTCTTTCCTGAATTTTGGTGCACGGATAGGAGATCGCTGTGACCTTTGTTTAGAAGATTTGGTTTGGTCTGTTTTACGGCATATCAACCTCAATGGGTTATTTAACGCCGACAAGATTTTTATTGCTGGTAATATTTTTCCTTCAAAAATCAACTTCACGTCATATATTTTCTATTTTTTTACAAAGTATTTCTGGTATTAAAATTTATTTTTACACTTTCATAGTGTTTTTACCCCCTGTTTGGGGGTTAACTATTTGCCCATAGCTGGGACCCTAACAAGTTCTACCATCCCGGGTAAGGGTGGACCTAGGAACACCAGCAATTAAGAAGTGGTTCCATGCTCCTCAAAACCTCCTGATCAGAGGCCTTGCTGTTGGACGTGGTTTATCATCTTACCAAGGACATGGATGTAGTTTATCGTCATACCCAGGACGGTAGGAAATTTGGTTTGGTTGGATTTGTTTTACGGCATAGCAACCTCAATGGGTTATTTAATGCCGACAAAACTTTTATTGCTAAAATGTTTTCAAAAATGTCTTGCTGGTAATAATTTTTTCTTCAAAAATTCATTACTGGTTGGTTGGGTTTTATGACATATCAACCACTGTGGGTTATTTAATGCCAAATCAAGTTTATATATATATTTGCCAAATATATCAATTTTAAATGCCTATTTTGTATGGAACATTTTTAGCAAGCTAGAGATTATTTGCTTGCACACTGCTAAATAATCCTAGGTATTTTTGTTTAAGTCAAGAATTTCCATTTGATAAGAACAATTTATTTGCAAAATGGTAAAAGGTAGGATATGATCTTTATACATCAGTCTACATCTTTGATAAGAGACCAATTCTTTTTAAAAAATCCAATATATTTTTTGGTTCAGTTTTTGCAAATAATTTCTTCATGTTCTTCGTGTTATAGAATTTTCTACGGATATGTACGAGATTTGTACATTCTATTAGTATATGTTTTACAGTGTATTGTTTTCCACAGGAACATTTAGGAGTAGGTTCTTGTTTTAGTATGAAAGAGTGAGTCAGTCTTGCATGTCTAATGCGTAGTCGGGCAATGGTGGTTTGTTCTTTTCTCGTTTTAAGATTAAGTTGCCTTTCCTTTAGAATTGGTGCTATTTGGTACAGTTTATTATTAGTATTTCTGTCCCATAGTTTTTGCCATTTTAGTGTTATTGTTGTCTTGATTTTATGTTTTAGGTCAGTGTATGGGATTTTGATGTTTTGGTCGGGTGTCGTGTTAAGAGCAGCTTTGGCTAAGGAATCAGCTTTCTCATTTCCCTGGATTCTAACATGGCTTGGGATCCAGCAAAATATCACCTTTTTGCTATGTGTCAAGGTGTTCAGTTTGTTCAACAGTTTAACAATAAGAGGGTTATTCTGTTGTGTATTTTTTATGGATTGTAGGACAGAGATTGAGTCGGAATGAATAATGAATTTTTTTTATGTTGCTGGCATCAACAATCTGAAGAGCCAAATTTAATGCACAGATTTCGGCGGTAAATATGGAAGCTTCATTTGGGAGACATTTTTCCACTGTTTTCTTACCAAGAACTACTCCACATCCAGTTCTATTGCTGTTTTTTGAACCATCAGTGTAAATGTGCGAGTAATTTGGGTACTTTTCATGAATGTTGTAGAGTTTTTCTTGATAGGTTAATGGGTGTGTTTTATTTTTAGGGAGTTTGTTGAGATCAAAGTTGACCACAGGTTCTTTCAATTGCCAGGGAGGTGAGCTTAGTTTAACGGTTTCGTGGATGTTTGTAATCGAGATGTTGTTGTCTTCCACTGTATGTTTCATTCGGAGACCAAAAGGTTTTATGGCCTTTTCTTTTTGATCAAATATGTCTTGGTATTTGGAATTAAAAATGCAATTATAGGCTGGATTGGTGGGTTGAGATTTGATTTTAGTGTAGTATTGCAGACCTAATTTTGTGAATCTAAGTTTTAGTGGTGGTTCGTACGCTTCAAAATAAAGGCTCTCCACAGGGGATGTTCTAAATGCCCCCAAGACGAGTCTCAATCCTTCATGATGGATTGTATTGAGAGTTTTTAGAAGATTTTCTGGCTGCTACATATATGGAGCAGCCATAATCCAGTTTTGATCGGATTAATGTTCGATACAATTTCATGAGCGTTTGTTGATCTGCACCCCAGTCTTTGTGGGCTACAACTCGAAGTAGTTTCAGGGCTTTACTGCATTTTTCTTTTAGATATTGTATGTGGGGGATGAAGTTCAGTTTTTTTTTCGAATATAACTCCCAGAAATTTATATTGTTCGACTACTGGAATTTCTGTTTTGTCTAATTTTAGTGTTGGGTTATTATGCATTTTCCTTAGTTGACAAAGATTCATGCATTGGGTTTTTGATTTTGAAATCTTGAAGCCGTTTGTGATAGCCCATCTATTTATTTTGTTGATGCCTTGTTGCAGCTGACGTTCTGCAGTACGTATGTATTTGGATGTGGAGGTTATACAGAAGTCATCGACATACAAATAGTTATCAACTCCAGGATTAAGATAGTTGGTAATGCTATTAATTTTGATGTCGAAGAGGGTTACTGTCAGTATACTCCCCTGAGGAACACCCTCTTCTTGCTTTTGAATGTCCGACAGGGTTGAACCAATTCGGACTCGGAACTTCCTGTCTGAAAGAAATGATTTGATGAAGTTTGGTAGTCTGCCCTTCAATCCCATGTCACGCAGGTTTTTCATAATGCCATACCTCCAAGTGGTCTCATAAGCCTTTTCCAAGTCGAAAAAAAATGCTACAGGGTGTTGCTTTTGGATGTATGCCTCCCTAATAGAAGTCTCCAACCTGACCACATGATCCATCGTAGATCTTTGATTTCTGAAGCCACATTGGGAGTTGGTAAACAGCTTGTTGGATTCTACATACCAAATTAGCCTTCTATTAATCATACGTTCCATAGTTTTGCACAGACAGCTGGTTAGTGCTATTGGACGATAATTTGTAGGATAGAGCTTGTTTTTCCCTGGTTTAGGAATGGGTATGATGGTAGCTAGTTTCCATGATTCTGGGATAGTGCTATTTTTCCAAATTAAATTGAATATATATAGTAGGTATTATAATGATTTTGGTGGTAGTTGCTTGAGAAATTCATAATGAATTTCGTCTGGTCCGACTGCAGTGTTGTGAGAAGCTTGTATGGCTTCTTTTAATTCTTGTAATGTGAAGAATCCATTGTAATTTTCTGTGTTGTCTGAATTAAAATTGAGCTTTTGTTTTTCGATTTTATTTTTATAGTTTAGAAATTCTGTATTAGTATTGTCAGAGGAAGAATTTAGTGAGAAAGTCTCAGCCAGTGTATTTGCGATGTCTTTAATGTTTGTTACCTCATTATTTTTAATGAGGTGTTTAATGGTGGTAGAATTGTTTTTGCCCGCAATTTTGCGGATCATTTTCCACACTGTAGCGGTTTTAGTGGAGGAGTTTATTTTGCTTACGTAATTTTGCCAACTATTCTTTTTGGCCAACTTAATTGTTTGCCGGGCCTTTGCTCGGAGCAATTTAAAGGAGTTGAGGTTAATGGTGGAAGGTTCTTTGTTGAATTTACGGAGAGCAGCATTACGCAGTCGGATTGCTATTTTACATTCGTCATTATACCAAGGAGTGTTGCGCCTGTCTGATGGAGAAGTTTTTGTAATGTTTTCCTTTGCTATTGTGATTAATGTTTCTGAAAAGTGTTGAATTGGGTCTGAACATCTTGAATCTTGAACCAGTCTTGTATTGCATAAAATATTGAATTGTTGCCAGTCAGCTTTATTTATTTTCCAACTGGGAGGTCTGTTATCAGTGGAAGGTTTTGTAATATTTATTATGATTGGGAAATGGTCACTGCCACAAGAATCATCATAAACCTTCCACGTATAATCCATGTAGCTGGAAGGATCAGATAGTGATGTCAATAGCCGAATAGGAGCCGGTAGATGGATTGAGATGGGTTGGAGATTTGTCATTTAAGATGCAGAGATTGTTGTTATTGATTATATTTTCCAGGATTTTACCCTTTTGATTAGTTTTAAGACACCCTCATATGGTATTATGACTGTTAAGGTCACCTAATAATATGTGGGGTTTAGGGATTTGGTCAATTAGCTTATTGAGTTTTATTTCATTAATTGGATAATGAGGTGGAATGTAGATGGAGCAGATGCTGACTGTTTTGTGCAATGTTGTTTTGACAGCAGTGACTTGAAGATCACTGTCAATGGTTATTTCATGTTGGGGTATGTCTTTCCTAACTAGGATCGACACACCTCCAGAAGCTCTGTGTCCGTCTTTGTGTAAATGATTATATGAATTGTAATTTTTTATTTTTAAATAGTTATTGTCCTTGAGGAATGTTTCTTGACGGCATACCACTTTGGGATTATATTTCTTGAGGAGTATGAGAAGTTCTTCAAGATTAGCTATAATTCCTCTGCAATTCCACTGTAATATTGAATTATTTTGCAGGTCCCTCATGTCAAGTTGGAATTATTGCTTTTTTTTCCGACTTGTTTTTACTGTTTGGCTCTTCTATATCCATCTTTTCTATCATGCTAAACCTATTTTTGGTCTCAATCTTCGATGTTGATGGGTCTGAAGATTGGCTTAGTGGATTCAATAACTTTAAACGTTCCCGTGAAGATGAAGTCGGGGTATGATCTCTCTTTGATTGTCGGGAACGTTCTACTTTATCATTGTTAGGTTCAGGGTTTGATATGTTATTTTTCCCCAAGTTATCAGTTTTTAAAGTTGGAGGACGGATTGGTGATCGTTGCAGGTTTTGTTTTTTGGGAGGAGTGGTTTGTGTCTGGGATGTCTTTTTGGTTATTTTTTTATCATCTCTAATTTTATCATCAGATGTGTTAATCTTAGCTGGAACTTCCAATCGAGATGTTTGAATACTATTTGTGTGTTCCTTTTTAAGATCTTCCTGGAATTTTGTCCACTCACTTGGATCCAAATTTATAAGTTTATTTATCAGGGCTCTATATTTACTATCCGCATTATTAGTATCAGCCCTCCGTGTAACAGAGACATAGCTGGTCTCACCCATATAGGACCCTACAATTTCCCTGGCTTCCAGAAAGGACACATTTTTCTTATGTTTAACCTCCAGGATTTCTCTTTCTTTTCTGTAAATGTCACAAGATCTTGCGTATGCCGGATGGTCTTGTTGGCAATTTGGACATCTAAGAAGTTTCAAACATTCATGGTATGGTTTGGCTCTTTTTCCCCGCATTTGGCACATGTCTGTCGTCCTCTACAAGCGTCCCTGTGGTGTCCAAATTTCTGACATTTGAAACACCTCAAGGGAGCTGGGACGTACTGCTATTTCATCTTCTGTGGCTAAAGCCAGCTCTCGACTTCTAATGACGCCTTTGGAAACATTGAGACTTTCATGTGGGTAAGCTTTTGCACTTGGTATTATAAAAAATTTTCATTTTTAAGATGTTTTCAGCTTGTCTTTGGCTATCCACCTCCACAAGCAAGTTCCCATTTCTTAATTTTTTTTACATTTTCGGGGTCGCCCGTGCCGAAATAATTTTCTCAATCAAAAATGGGGAGAATTTAGCAAGACAGACCTCCTCCAGGGATTCAATGACAATAAATCTGGGGAAGTCTGCTGCTTCACACTCAGTCTGATTCGGATAGGTTCCGTTTTGTTTTTTTAAAAGATGCCATGTCTGGGTTTTTATATTCATTGGCCCTGTGCTCCACCACCCACCACGGAGTCCAACTTGAGAAGGGAACGAACCAAGGGGGTAATCCATTCGCCTTGGCTGAGACGGGGATACACAACCAGTATACTCATATTGGGAGCGAAGTTCTGAGCCTCTGCCAAACACTGGTTTAGTGCCGAAAAATTCAACAGCGGTCAAAAAGTCTTTGCTCTCAACACAATTGACCCTCAGCCCCCGCCTTCTAGCACAGATATGATAAAGGGTTGGGAAATGTTCCACTAAAGTAGATTCAATAGTACAGTCAGGAGAAAAATAAATATATATGTGCTAGGGCATGACGGGACCAGCCGATTGATCAGATCGGGCCCAATCCGACCGCCCGTCAGACCAAATAAGGGCCAAAGTGGTGTGTTGCAAGCCATTGACCACTCTGTTGCCGGATCAATGGCTGCTCAACCACCAGGATTCCGTCCTAGCGCCTTACGGCTCGCCACCGACGGCCAACAGGTGGCTTCATTTGGGGGGGGGTCTTACCCCTCTACAGAGGTGCAGTCGGCGTATTCTACAGCCCCAGCCGACAGGGCTTTTTTTTTATTTGGAATCCCACCTTTTTCGTATCTAGATTTTATTGTTTTTTTTGGGGGGTGGGGGTTCAGGAGAGAATTTGTTTTATGTTGGATGTTCTTGTTTTTTAGCGGGGACAGGTGCGAGGTGCTTTTCAGAGAAGTCTGTTTTGAGATTTGGTTTGTTTTACGGTATATCAAACTATATGGGTTATTTAATGCTGACAATTTGTATTGCTCGTAATATTTTTTCTTTCAAAAAATCTATTTCTGGTAATATTTTTCCTTCTAAAAATGTATCGCTGATAATAATGTATTGCTGGTAATAATTTTTTACAAAGTATTTCTGGTATTAAAACATATTTTTACACTTTCATAGTAAGTATTACTGGTAACGTTTTTTTCCTTTCGGAAATCTATTTCTGGTAATATTTTTCTTCAAAAATCTACTGCAGGTATCTTTTTTTCCAAAAATGTATTGCTAGTAATATTTTGTTTGCAATAATTTTCCTTTAAAAATGTATTGCTTGCAATAATTTTCCTTTAAAAATGTATTGCTTGCAATAATTCTTCCTTCTCAAAATCATTGCTGGTAATAATTTTTCCCCCGGCAATGTATTACTGTTAATAATTTTTTTTACAGCTCCACGGCGTTTTGGCTCCTATTTAGGGGTTAACTTTTTGCCTTTCATATAGGAATCAACTATTTTCTTTTTCTGAGAAATATACATCACTTGTATGCTTCATCTCCAAGATTTCTTTCTCTCTCTTATATATGTAGCAAGATTCCGCTAAAGTCGGGTGGTTTTCTGACAATTAGTACATTTAATATCATGAATACACTCTTCCTCAACATGATCAGAGTCTTTTTTACCACATTTCACACATACCGGGTTTCCTCTGAGGATCTCTTTGTGATGCCCATATTTCTGACACTTGAAACATCTAACAAGAGATTGTGGATGTTTTGGTTTGGTTTATGGCATATCAACCACAATAGGTTAGAAAATGCCGACAAAATTTCCTTTTTTTTTCAAAAATGTATAGCTGGTAATATATATATTTTTTTAAATGTATAGTTTTTGTTTTGTGGCATATTAACCCCAATGGGTTATTTAATACTGACAAGATTTTTTATTTCTGGTAATATTTTTTTTTCAAATATTTATTGCTGATACTAATTTTTTAAAGTATTTCTGGTATTAAAATCTATTTTTACACTTTCATAGTGTTTTGAGTCAGCTATTTGCTCGTAGCTGGGACCCTAACAGGTGCTACCACCCCAGGTCAGAGTGGACCTTGAAATACCAGCAATTAAGAGGTGGTTCCACGCTCCTCAAAACCTCCTGATCAGAGGCCTTGCTGCTGGACGTTGTTTATCGTCTTACCCAGGACGCGGATGTAGTTTATCGTCATACCCAGGACGAGGATTGCTGATGTATTGTTCTATCTACTCAATCGTAAAAACAATTTTCATTTCCTTAGGGATTGAGGGTTTGTTAAATGTTAAATAGATGTATATGCAAAAAAATTCTCAGAATTAATTTCTAGAAAAAAAGACAATATGTATATAAAGAAAAAAAAAACGACAATAGGAAAACTATATGGTTTTAGCCGACGTGTTTCGTGTACTACAGATTTTTTCAAGGCAAAAAAAAAAGAAAAAAACGAAATGAATTTGAACAACGTATCTACAAACAAAAATGTTAGCGTTGTGTCCTTAAAGAGGTTACAAACAGACAAAGGTGGTACTCGAGTGAAGGAACAGTAATACGCGCGTAGATGAAAAAGTGTTTTATTGTAAAATAGAATCTACTACTGAAAGACAGGGAATCGGGTGGCAGGTTAGTAATTACCGAAGTAAGGTTATTTACCTTACCTCCCCGCGACGAAGGATGTGGCACAATGCCGCATTTTAATGCAAGGCAAAACCGAGCCCGGAGGCTCGGGCAAAAATTCCTCGTAGACCCCGTATACACGGTGTCGGGTCTACCGCCCCAGACGAGAAACTGCCCTTCGGCATAGCCTCGTCTGGGTTCCTCTCCGCCCGAAGGCAGAGAGTTCGACGAGCTTAACTGGAGACTAATCTCCGACTAATTGTCAAAGCAAGCTCCCAGGTGTATCCTGTGCTCACTATATATAGCTACTCGGTCCACAGAGGCGATAGGGAGTGTGGGACATTCCATTACAACAGTTAGTTACCAGAAAAGTTTTGAACACACATTCATTTGGTCAAATGAAAAATTACGTCATTTACTTTTTATGTTTGAAGAGAATTTTTCATATGTAGAAATATTGTTTGGATTCTTGTGAAGACTGCGTCAACTGTTTTTTCATTTGACATTTTTGTTGTGTGTGTTGGCTTGGGAGAGTAGTGATTCTGTTAGGAAAGGTAAGGATGGAATAAACCGGGGCGTAGATTAATATTTGGTCTTTTAATATTCAATGGCGACTCTCTCGAGGAATTTTCTTCTGAGTAAATTATTTTCTTTTTTATGATTGTAGCATTTTTTGAAATCAAAATTGGGGTTGAATTTATTTCTATGTATGACCAGTGCATTTGTCAAATTGTTATTTATGAGGTCCCTTTTGTGTTCGTAGAAAAGTTGTTTTTTTTTTTTTTTTATTTCTGTATGTTCCTCCAATGTACTGTGAGGAACAGTTTAGACAATTTATTTTATATATGCCTGCTACTGAAATATTGTTATGGGTGTTTGTACATCTGATTATATCCATAATGGTGTTGGAAGTAGTTGTGGTTATTTGGATGTTGTTTAGATGGGAATGGTTGTTCTGGATAGTGAACGATACGGAATTGGTTGGTAGTATTAGATATCCGTTCTTGTATAATTTATTATTATGAACGATGATATTTTTGTTGCGATAGTATACTTTGTATGCCTTTCTTCTTGCGTTGTGGATGAAGTGATTGGTATATTGTAGGTTTTTGAATGTGTTTTCTATGTATGTTTCTTTGGGTAAATATTGAAAATTCTGCAATACTCTCAAAAAGAAACCTATAATTATATCAGATTTAATTTTAGGAGTAGTTTAAGTAGAAGCTGGCCAGGTCATTTTTTTTATAATTTTGACGCTTATAGAAAAGCTAAGTTTTTTATTGTTTTTGTGTAACATATCTGGAAAGGGAAGAGAGCAGTTGGTTTCACTTTCAAATGTGAAGTCCATTGTAGGTTCAACGTTGTTAAGTTGGTTTACAAGATCTGTTAAATTAGTATTTTGTAGATTTATTAATAATGAAGTGTCTTTGTATCTGAAATAGGAAGAGTTTGAAGGTACAATGTTTTTGAATGGGGCATTTTCTAGAAACTCTAAAAATAGATAAGTAAGAACACCGCTGAGAGGAGATCTCATTGGTAAACCAAAATTTTGTCTATAGAGGTGGTTATCAAAAGTAAAGAAACATTGCTTGGTGATTAGCAGGCATATTTTTTTATGATTTTATGTGTAGATAGAGGTAATTTAATTTGTTAAGTATGTTTTTAGTAGATTTAGGCATTTTCTATAGTGACGTTTGTGTATAGAGATTTTTTTGTTTAAACTAGCCATATATTTGTTTTTGATATCTGTTTACTTTGTATAGGAGGTCACTTGAATTTTTTTATGTATGATGAACTAATAGCGCCGAGGAGTGGGATTAAGATTTTGCTTAGTGTGCCGTCAAGTTTATGTGAGGGCACTGCCTGTCCTTGATATGATTGGTTTCATTGGAAAGTTCGGTTTATGTTTTTGGTAGTCTGTATATGTGTGTTTTGAGATGGGGTTAAATAATTTTTAGCCATGAGGAGTCTTCAGTTTTTTAGTAGCTTTTTAATATCACTTTTTGTTTCTTTTGTAGCTTTGTTTTCGATTACTTTTTCATAGATGTTCTCATCGTTAATGAGATCACATTATTTTTTTTTTTTTTTAATTTTTTTGTGGTAAATGTTTATCCATGATTAGATTTGTTTGTTTGGTTGGTTGGTTGCTTGGGTTTTATGGCATATGCCAAATCCAGTTTATATGAATTTTAAATGCCTATTTTGTATAGAATAAAAAACGTATAGCTGGCAGCATTATTGTTTAAAAAAAAAAAAAAAAAAAAAAAAAAAAACGTATAGCTGGCAACATTATTGTTTAAAAAAAAAAAAAAAACGTATAGCTGGCAACATTGTTTCAAAAAAAAAAAAAAAAAAAACGTATAGCTGGCAACATTATTCCTTTTCTACAAAAAAAACTTTATTTTACTGAAAACATTATCTGAGACCTTGCTGTTGGATGCAGTTTATCGCCATACCCAGGACGCGGATGTAGTTTACCGTCATACCCAGGACGCGAGCAAAACCTGGAAAACTAGGAGTTCACTATTTACCCATAGCTGGGACCCTAACAGATGCTACCACCCCGGGTCAAGGTGGACCTGGGAACACCAGTAATTAAGAGGTGGTTCCACGCTCCTCAAAACCTCCAGATCAGAGGCCTTGCTGTTGGATGCAATTTAACGTCATACCCAGGACGCCTCATTGGGGGGTCTTACCCCTCTACAGAGGTGCAGTCGGCGTATTCTAAAGCCGCAGCCGACAGGGCTAAGGCTTGGCTGAGACGGGGATACACGACCTGTATACTCATATTGGGAGCGAAGTTCTGAGCCTCTGCCAAACACTGGTTTAGTGCCGAAAAATTCAACAGCGGTCAAAAAGTCTTTTGCTCTCAACACAATTGACCCTCAGCCCCCGCCTTCTAGCACATATATGAGAAAGGGTTGGGAAATGTTCCACTAAAGCAGATTCAATAGTACAGTCAGGAGAAAAATAAATATATATGTGCTAGGGCATGACGGGACCAGCCGATTGATCGGATCGGACCCAATCCGACCGCCCGTCAGACCAAGTAAGAACCAAAGTGGTGTGTTGCAAGCCATCGACCACACTGTTGCCGGATCAACAGTGTTACGGGTCGCCACCCACGGCCAACAGGTGGCCTCATTGGGGGGGGGGGGTCTTACCCCTCTACAGAGGTGCAGTCGGCGTATTCTACAGCCCCAGCCGACAGGGCGATGATATGATTGGTTTCATTGGAAGGTTCGGTTTATGTTTTTGGTAGTCTGTATATATGTGTTTTGAGATGGGGTTAAATAATTTTTAGCCGTGAGGAATCTTCAGGTTTTAGTAGCTTTTTAATATCACTTTTTGTTTTTTTGTAGCTTTGTTTTTGTTTACTTTTTCATAGATGTTCTCATCGTTAATGAGATCACATTATTTATTTATTTTTTTTTTTGGTAAATGTTTATCCATGATTATAGTTCCTTATCAGAAGTTGATATGTTTTATAATTCTTTCTTTGTATGTTTCTTCGAGGAAGTACGGTATCGTTCGCTTTATACATATATGTATATGTTGAGTTTTGTTGATGTCCTTTTTTTTATCATTCTTTAGTTAATAAGTTCTTAATCTCCCAAGGTTGCATCTAATTCTTATTAGGCAGGGGGGTGGGTCTTTATTTCTGACCATTCCACGTGTCCGGTATTTTATGTGGATACATTTTACAATTTAAATTATGGAAAGACTTCATTTTTAATGTAATATTACCGTTTGTTTCTTTTTTTTTTTTTTTTTGTTGACTTTCACCAGTTGGTTGCCGCCTCTCGTTTTCCATATTGTTCGTGGACTTTCTCTGCTATTAATGACTTTTTCAATCAAAAATGTTAACAGATAGACCAGAGGAATTTCCTCCAGTGATTATATTACTATAGATCTTGGGAAATTTGTTGTGGCTTCTATTTCTGAATCAGTGAGAGATTTGTTTTTTCATCGAGGTTTACCATTTGATTTCATTTGTCCTGCGCTCCCTCACCCATTATGGAGTCCAATTATTACTGAAAATTTACCATGTTGTCAAGCCCATTCGCCTTGGTTGAGTCCCTGTTAATTTTGAGCTACAGTACCCCCTCCCCCACGAAAAGATTCTGACGCCTTAATTTGAAACAGTTGCCAAAGATTTTTTTCTTCGACTCGATTGACTCTCAGCCACCGCCTCCTAGCACTTTTAAAATAAAAGGTTGGATGTTAGATCGTTATGTGATCAGTTTGTGAGACATAGGTGCTAGGGTTTGGCATGACCAGCTGATTGACGGTTCGGGACTCTCCGATCGCCTGTCTAGCCGATATAAAGAGTGTTGCTCGTCAGATGACCACTTATATACACGATGGCCTCATTTGGGGAGGGGGGGATTTCTCATCTGCAGTCAGCATATTCTACAGCCCCAGCTGACAGGGCGAGACCAGTAAGTGGTTCACCGTGTAAAGTTCTTGGTTTAGTTTGTTTTACAGCACATCAACCTCAATGGGTAATTTAATGCCGACAAGATTTTCATTGCTGGTAATATTTTGTTTTATCAAAAATCTATTTCTGGTAATATTTTTCCTTCAAAAATGCATTGCTGGTAATAATTTTTTCCAAAAAAGTATTGCTGATAATGTTTTTTTTACAAAGTATTTATGGTATTAAAACCTATTTTTACACTTTCATAGTGTCTTTACCCCAGTTTAGAGTTAACTATTTGCCTATAGCTGGGACCCTAACAGGTGCTACCACCCCGTGTCAGGGTGAACCTGGGAACACCAGAAATTAAGAGATGGATCCACGCTCCTCAAAACCTCCTGATCAGAGGCCTTGCTGTTGGGCGTAGTTTATCGTCTTACCCATGACAGCCCAGTTTAGGAGTCAACTATTTGCCCATAGCTGGGACCCTAACAGGTGCTACCACTCCGGGTGGACCTGGGAACAGCAAAAAAACCTCCTGATCAGAGGCCTTGCTGTCAGATGAAGTTTATTGTCAATACCCAGGGCATTGTGGCCCAGTTGGTGGGGCATCAGAATACGCCGACTGCCCCCCTGCAGAGGGTAAAAGTCCTTCAATGGGGCCACCTGTTGGCCGTGGGTGGCGACCAGTAATGTCTGGGGACGGGATCCTGGTGGTTGAGCAAGTTGTAAACCAGGTGTAAAGCGGTCACAATCCTTAACACACCACTTTGGCCCTTACTAGACGGGCGGTCGGAGGGGCCCGATCCGATCAATCGGCTGGTCATGTCAAGCCCCATCATATATAATCCATCCCAAACCTATAACTGACACTCCTCTTCCCAACCAAAACTAACACTTAACCCTAAATATGTGATGGAAGGCGGTGGCTGAGGGTCAATCAATTTGGGAGAAAAAAAGGATCTGACACACTTGCTAAACCTTCACAGCTTGGAAAACGGAAACAAACGCGTGCTCATAGACTCCTCCCAAAGAGAGTATATCATTCACGTAGCCCCGACATGGCAAGGCGAATGGGTTTCCCCCTTGTCATGTCCCAATACTGGACTCCGCGGTGGGTAGGGAGCGAGAATGATGAAAAAAAATAAAAACAATCAATGGAAAAAAAATAAATCTTCCAAGAGACCACATGTGGATAACGACTCGGAAACAGAAAATGACAGCGAAAACTTTCCACGATTTATTGTACTTGAAGCAATAAGCAAAAAAGCATTAACAGAAATTTCACCATTTAAAATACAAAAAGCAATATCAAATATCATTATACCAAAAAATGTAAAAAAATTACAAAATGGAACACTACTAGTAGAAGTAGAAAAAAAGATATATGCGGACACATTAATAAGACAAAAAAAACTACAAGAAATAGAAATAAAAGCCTACCCACACCAAACCCTAAATTTCTTAAAGGGAGTAGTAAAAAGCAAGGAGCTCTCCCTGTGCACTCTAGAGGAGATAAAAACAGAACTCCAAACTCAAGGAGTTACAAATGTCAAAAGAATAACAATAAAGAAAAATGAAGTAGAGATACAAACTAATACTTACATTATAACTTTCAACTCCCCCCAAATTCCAACAACAATTAAAATTGGATATGAAAGTATAAAAGTAGAACAATACGTACCAAACCCTCTTCAATGCTATAGATGCCACAAATTTGGGCATCACAGAGATTCCTGTAGAAATAAAAGAATATGTGGAAAATGTAATGAAAAAGAACCTGAACATAAAGAAGAGAACTGCCCAAATGATATAAACCTAGCAGGTAACTTTACCCCCAAAAAATGAAAGTATAATCATGGCACATAAGATCCTGCAATGGAACTGTCATGGAATAAAATCTAATTACAATGACCTACTCATACTTATGTCACTACTGTATCCAGCTGTCATCTGCTTACAGGAAACTTTTTTACAAGAAAATGCCAACTTAAAAATTAAAAATTATAAACAATACCACTATAACCACAATACAGGACATAGAGCTAATGGAGGAGTGTCAATATTGATTAGAAATGACATACCGCAAAGTAAAGTACACATTAAAACTAAATTACAAGCAATAGCAACACTAGTGACACTAGATAAAACCATCACAATTCTTACCATCTATATACCCCCACAGGAACCAATAAATACAACAGAAATAAACAACTTGATGGAGGGAAATAAAAATCCTCAATAAAATATAATCCTTTCAAATAGTGTATATGTATGTGCTTATAGACATATATATGTATGTGCTTATAGACATATATATGCATGTACGAATGTAAATATTAAAATACACAATCAGAAACAGTCACAAGAAAAAGCAATCCCAAAAAACACAGAAGATTATGAAACCCAACAGCCTTTCAAACTTTTATACAAAATAACCATCTTAAATTCATAAATTAATAAGGCTTCGGCATAAATTGACCCAAATAGGAGTTGACATGCCGTTAAATCCAACAACCAACCAACCAACCAGGGCATTGTTAAGTTCTTGACATGCTACAAATTCTGGGTATAACCTAACTGGTGAGTAGCCAGGATAAAGTCAATTTTCCTTCGGACCATCCGGATCTTCGTTTCTACTTTTCGAGAATGGATATCACTTCGAAGAGATCGGTGGGTGTTCCTAGAATGCTGTTTCAAATCGGCTCCTGTTATTTTAAGAATTTAATTTTCGTCCTCACTCACTAGAGACCATGTCTAGAGCAGATCCATGGATATTTTAACACTAACACTTAATATTTGAATATTCTCAAGTGTTAGGAAGGGATTTGGAGGAAATTTTTCACAAATTGCTTATTGCAAAGATAGAGATTGCATTAGGTTGGTGCAAAAGTAATATCGTTTTTTGACGTATTTTTTAATGTCAAAAAACGATATTATTTTTGCACCAACCTGATAGAGAAACTTTTAGGGTTTTTACAAATTATTGAAGAATGTTTTTATTTTGTTGTTTAGATGATGAGCCGCAGTGGTCAAAGGAAATCTCGTTCTGCAAGTTCGAATACAGACCAAAGCTCTTTGAAGAAATCTGGCGGAAGCGAGTGTGGCTCAGAACAGCAAAAGGAAATTACGTCAGAAAGCGAACTTGTCACATTGGATATTTTTGACGATTCAGTTTGGGACACAGACCTTGAAGCAGAAGGTAAGTTGCATTTACGTGAACTTATAAAGCAATGTATAAGTTTAGGATGGGTTCCTTAAAATTGGCTGGCACTAACAATGGTAGCGGATAAGGTCACTGTCAAGAAAACTATGCCACTACCCATGAAAACACCTGAATTCTTATCCATTCAAGCTAATCTAAACAAATAAAAAACAAAAGTCCATCAACCGATAAGAATGGTTTGGTTTGGTTTGGTTGTTTGTTTGTGTTTTATGGCATATCAACCACTGTGGGTTATTTAATGCCAAATCTAGTTTATATGAATTTTAAATGCCTATTTTGCATGGAATAAAAAATGTACAGCTGGCAACATTATTCCTTTACAAAAAAAAAAACAAAAAAACGTATAGCTGGCAACATTACTTTTTTTACAAAAAAAAAATTATTATTTTTTCAAAAACGTATTATCAGAGGCCTTGCTGTTGGATGTAGTTTATCGTCGTACCCAGGAAGCGGATGTAATCTGAGCGTTAACTATTTGCCCACAGCTGGGACTAACAGGTGCTACCACCCCGGCTCAAGGTGGACCTGGGAACACCAGCAATTAAGAGGTGGGTCCACACTCCTCAACACCTCCTGATCACAAGCCTTGCTGTTGGACGTAGTTTATCGTCTTACTCAAGACGCGGATGTAATTTATCGTCATATCCTGGACGGACGAATAATAGGGTCATCGAAAAAATGTTTTTTGTGTAACCATTTTTGATTTTGCAGTTCCGATAGCGTAGTTCCTGTATGGACTTAAAATCTTCGGTTTTCCATGAAATTCTCTATGAATGGAGTCAGCCTTCCTTTTATACTCAGTTTATGCCAGTTTTAAAAAGATACCAATTTTCCATACGCCTTTTGGAAGTCGAAAGGAACTTCCGTTAGATGTTCCTTCTTAATAAAGTCCTTAATGATGGCTGCCTTTACAAATGTTTCTAAGCGTATTAAGTGATCCAAGATACTTAATTAACTAAAAGCACATTGGAAGTCACTGATTAAGTCTTAGTTCCCAGATACCAAGTCACCATATTGTTAACTATTCTCTCCATAGTATTACATAGACAACTGGTTAATGCTCTCGTTATGTAGTTTTCAGGGTCTGTGTCATCCTTTCCATGTTTTGGAATACGGATGATGAATGACTGTCTCCACATTTTTTTTGCTTTTGGCATTTGTCCATGTTATTATACATTCTTAATAACAATTGTAATGTTGGTTTGAGAAACTGCTTTATGAAACTATTGTGGGCTTTCTTTAAAGACTCATTTAGTTCCTCTAGAGTGAATGTTAGTTATTTGATTTAAAGTTCAGTTTTTGTTTTTCCGCTTCTTGTTTGAGCTTTAGAACTTATTGGCCAACATTCCTGGCAGACGAATTTTTAGAGATTGTTTGGGCTAATTGTTCAGCGATATCCTTTTTACTTGTTATTTTAGAGTTATTTACCGAGAGGTATTTTACAGAGTTTGTTTGGAATTTGCCTGCTATTTTCTTTATCATATTCCAGACAGGTTCTGTTTTTGTAGCAGAATTGAGTCTGTTCTATTTTTTCCAGGATTCTTTTTTGGTTTCTTTATTTTCGGTATTTTTGCTTAGAGTTGCTTAAATTGCAACAAATTAGAGGTTGTAGGTTGCTTGTTAAATTCTCTCAGAGTTGCTCTTCTTAGCCTGATGGCTTTTTTACATTTACCATTGAACCAAGGTCAGTTGCGTTTTTTGGTGCTGAATATTTTGGAATGCATTTTTTAGCTATAGAGATGAGGATTTCCGTGAAATGTGTTAAGTCTTTGACGCTTTTTCCTCCAAGTAGATTTCAGAACATTGGTTTTTAAATTCTTCCCAGTTTGCTCCGCCTAATTTCCAACGGAGAGGACTTTTGTCATGTTCCGAGTTTTTGTAGGAAGTGATCGCTACCGCAGGTGTCTGTCCAAGAGAAATCCATGCAAATTGATGGATCACATAAGGATAAGTCTTTTGGCGAGTAGATGCCAGAAATGGATTTATGCCAGTCTGGGTTTTATCATAAATGCATAGTTTGTCCCTGTACAACCCCAAATGGTGCTATAACAGTTATCGTAAAAGGAGCAGGGAGTTTCTTATAATTTCCTGATTTTTAGCTTCCTTTACTGGTTCATTCGGTGAGGTGTATACTGAGCAGATGTTTATTAGCCTGTGTAAGGTCACTTTAACAACAATCGCCTGCAAAGTAGTAGTTAAATTTATCCTACTTTGAATTACATCATTTCTAATTAGAATGGATCTTCCGCCTGACGCCCGAAGCCCAGTGTCATGTTTGTAGTTGTAGTGCTGGTATTTATTTATATTCAGTTTGTCATTTTGCTTAAAGAATGTTTCCTGAAGGCAAAGAACTGACGGTGATAAGTCTGTTATTAACAGAAGCAGTTCATTTATGTTTGTCTTAATTTCGCGGCAATTCCTTTGAATTATTTGACACATGATTGCTAAATGATTTGGGGCTTTAGCTTAGTAGGTATCTGGGTTTTAAATTTCCGAAGTTTTGAGTTTGGATGTTTTGGTCGTTTGTGGATTTTGGCTTTTTCTTCAAGTTTGTTGAATCGGTTTTGGGTAGGAATTTGGTCACTGAATTTCTGAATTTGTTTGGCTGGTTCTGATTTTTTGAGAGAAGTTATTAAGTCTATCTTTCTTGGTTTTTGGTGGATCGCTGTGACCTTTGCTTTCTAGGAGATTTTGTATTTTTTGAAGGAGTGGTTTGTTTTGGGGCGGTAGATTTTGTGTTCGTTTTTCTTTATTATTTCAATTCTTTCATTGGCTTTCTTTTGGCGGTTCAATCTGCACTATCTACTTGGAGTATATTTCCTTCATGTAGTTCTGACATTTGGGTCAGTCATTTTGGTTCTAAGTGAACGATCTTGGATGAGGGCTCTGTATTTGTTAGGGTGCCTGGTATTCGTTTTGGTGATTCCTTGCATAATTTTTGCATGGGGATGGCCTTTCGTGTAACTTTCTACAATTTGCCTTGCCTCCGCGAATGAGACATTTCGTTTGTGCTCCTCCTTGACTCTCCTTTTCCCTTTTCCAGAAGTCACATAATCGTGAGTATGCCGGATGGTTTTCCTGGCAGTTAGCACATCGTACGACATAGTGACATTCATCTTCCGTGTAGTCTGAATCACTATGGCCACATTTTCCACATGTTGGGGGGACTCCTGCAGCTATCCCTATGATGTCCAAATTTTTGACACTTGAAGCACCTTAGTGAAGTAGGAATATATTGTTCCACTAGCTCAATATTGTAACCGACTTTTATATTTCTAGGGATTTGAAGTGGGACAAAAGTAAGGATATACGTTTCTTATGGGTTTTTTTCCCTTTCATTTTCTGTCTACGGTAATCACTGACACCCCCTCCCCCGGCTTTCTAAGGCAGATGTGATTTCCTCAGGTGTGGTCAGAGACAGCTCTGCTTCTAATGACTCCCTTCAAAGTGTTCAGTCTTTCATGGGGGAAGCTTTTATTTTGATTTTGGACTCCATAAATTGATATAGTCATAGGTGCTAGGGCTTGGCATAACCACCGGGTTGATAAGATGGTACCTCTCCTACCGCCCTTCTAGTCCAAGTAAGGGTCAAAGTGGTGTGCTGGGAATCAGAAGTATCTGACCCTGACTCCTAAAGTCTTTACTCGCCTGCAGTGGTGCAGTCAGCGTATCCAGAAACCCTTGGTGTTTTTTTTTCTTTCAGTTTAATTTCTTTTACAAACTGGAATGTGTGTTTGTTTTACGGCATATCAACCTCAATGGGTCATTTAATGCCGACAACTTTTTTTCCAGGTAATATTTTTGTTTTGTCAAAAATTCTTTTCTGTTAATATTTTTTTCTCAAAAACGTATAGCTGGTAACATTATTTTTTCAAAAACGTATTATCAGAGGCTTTGCTATTGGACATAGTTTATCGTCTTACCCAAACTGGAATGTGTAAATTTTTTTTTTTTTAATAAGATACACCATGTACAGAGCCACTCGAGGTAGAGGGTTACGTTAGGAGGCAGGTTGTACGGAAAACTGAGGAAGGTAACGGTTAACCCTAGTCTTGAACAGGTAAAGATTTTAGCGATCGGGGAAACATCCTCTTGGATGTCAACTCCACAAAAAATCTGTTCGAGTGTAAATTGCTTCTCCTCGAAGTGAATGCGAGTCGTTTGCTACTCTGTAAATAGAATGGGGGGTCCTTGTGAAAGTTAAGCCTGAAGGGACCAAGGAACGTAATTCGTCCGAGCACTTTCCGTGGTACTAGGAACAGAGTACCGATAAGCCTGCCACATCCCGCTGAGAGAGAGAGGTTTGAAGGTAGAATATAATTCGTCACTCGCAAGAACTCTGAGACGCTTTAGGACTATCAAGACTGGAAAGTGAGGTCTGGGCAGCTCCTGCCCAAGTATGGCAACAATACTCTATTCTTGGCCTGATCTGGCTCCTTAAATCAGTATTTTTTAAAAAGTTCTTTTAAGTTTATTATTTGGTCGTATTTTAAGAGGATGAGTATAAAATATCAAGTTTGTTTGTTGGGGTTTTATGGCATATCAACCACTGTGGGTTATTTAATGCCAAATCCAGTTTATATGAATTTTAAATGCCAATTTTGTATGGAATAAAAAACGTATAGCTGGCAACATTATTCCCTACAAAAAACAGAGCTGGCAACATTGTTTCAAAAAACGCATAGCTGGCAACATTATTGTTTCAAAAACGTATAGCTGGCAACATTTTTCTTCCGAAAACATTATCTGAGGACTTGCTGTTGGATGTAGTTTATCGCCATACCCAGGACGCGGATGTAGTTTATCGTCATACCCAGGACGTTCAAAAACGTATAGTTGGCAACATTATTTTTCCGAAAACATTATCTGAGGCCCTGCTGTTGGATGTAGTTTATCGCCGTACCCAGGACGTGGATGTAGTTTACCGTCATACCCAGGACGTGTTTGTTTGTTTGAGTTTTATGGCATATCAACCACTGTGGGTTATTTAATGCCAAATTCAGTTTATATGAATTTTAAATGCCTTTTTTGTATGGAATAAAAAATATATAGCTGGCAACATTATTGTTTCAAAAAAAAAAAAAAAAAAAAAAAAACGTATAGCTGGCAACACTATTCCTTCATAAAAAACGCATAGCTGGCAACATTACTTTTTTACAAAAAAACTTAGAGCTGGCAACATTATTGTTTCAAAAACTTAGAGCTGGCAACATTATTTTTCTGAAAACATTATCTGAGACCTTGCTGTTGGATGCAGTTTATCGCCGTACCCAGGACGCGGATGTAGTTTATCATCATACCCAGGACGTGAGTAAAACTTGGAAAACTAGGAGTTCACTATTTGCCCATAGCTGGGACCCTAACAGGTGCTACCACCCCGGGTCAAGGTGGACCTGGGAACACCAGCAATTAAGAGGTGGTTCCACGCTCCTCAAAACCTCCTGATCAGAGGCCTTGCTGTTGGATGCAGTTTAATGTCATACCCAGGACGCCTCATTGGTGGGGGGATCTTACCCCTCTACAGAGGTGCAGTCGGCGTATTCTAAAGCGCCAGCCGACAGGGCCGACCTCTTGTCAGATTAGAATTGGATCAGCTTTAGAACTTTTCAGCACTACATATATTATTGAAATTATATTACTTATTGGGATTCTTGTGGCAGTTCACACAGGTGTCAAAAGTAAATATTCCAGACCCCATAATTCACTGCAGGCGAACTTTCCGCGTCGAAGGAAGTCTTCCTACACTATAGGAAAACCAGAAAGTCACAGGTTATGATTAAAAAGGCAAATGTATATTTACAGAGAATATATTATAACAAAAATCAGCTTGAGCTTGACAGCAATTGTTTTGATGGTCAACTCGTAGAATAATAGCGACCACCCTGCAGGTAGACTGCTCGACTCCCTGGCTTCTTGAAGAATTAATTGCCTTCTTTTTACCTCAGATACATCTACAAAGTGTCCCTGAGCACAAATTATAGCCTTTGGCATAATATATCTTATTAACTGCAAACTGCCAGATATTAGGTTGGTACAAAAATAATGACGTAATGTCGTTTTTTGACGTATTTTTAACGTCAAAAAACGACATTATTACGTCATTATTTTTGCACCAACCTAATAGATGGGTTAAGTCGATTTAACGACATTTCAATCCATGTTGAGTCATTCATTGCAGAATTAATTTTTTTTTTTTTTTTTTTAAAGGTGGGGCGTATCAACCAGAAGTGAAATATAAATCTTGTATGAAATATTTTCAGTGTTAGACTTATTAAATTAATTGCCATTAACATCATTTCTAAGCTATTACTAGAATTTCAGAACAACAAATATCTAAGAAACTCATATTTTGAATTATAGACCCTCTTCATGAACGAAAACAGATGTGTTCTCACAAAATTAGATTTGTGTGGATTGCTGTTACATTTTTTTTTTTTAATCATTTCACCCCAAGCAAGGCGGGTTGCCACTAGTGCGTAGGTTTGGTTCGGTTTATTTTACGGCATATCAACCTCAATGGGACATTTAATGCCGACAGCTTATTTTTTTCTTGTTAATATTTTTGTTAATATTTTTGTTTTGTCAAAAATCTATTTCTGTTAATATTTTTTTCTTTAAAAATGTATAGCTGGTAATATTTTTTCAAAAAGCTGGCAATAGTACTTTTTCCTCAAAAACGCATTGCTGGTAATATTTTATAATCCTTTTTACCTCAGTTTCGGGGTCAACTATTTGCCCATAGCTGGGACCTTAACAGGTGCTACCACCCCGGGTTAGGGTGGACCTGGGAAAACCAGCAATTAAGAGGTGGTTCCACGCTTCTCAAAACCTACTAGTGTGCAGGAGTGTCACAGAGAATGAAAGTGAGTGAAAGGAGCGGGTATAAGGGAGGGGGGTGAGGAAAGGATTAAAGCTGAACGGGGTTAATGAAGATAGATGGTGATTGACGTTGCATTTAAATTTTTGAAAATTGTAGTTATCAGGGAAGCAAGTAAGAGGAAGGGTGTCGGGAAATGCGAGAAAAGAAACCGTTGGAGTAGAAGTAGCGGTTCCACTTAACTATTAGGTTGGTGCAAAAATAATGACGTAATAATGTCGTTTTTTGACGTTAAAAATACTTCAAAAACGACATTATTACGTCATTATTTTTGCACCAACTAATATTTCACAGATGCCAATTTAGTAGCACGCTTAACTCTTGTAGTCAGTGCACCACGGAAAAACTCGTTAGCAGTTGCCAGTTGTATGAGCCCCAACTAAATATATTTGGAACGCAATTGTATGCCTTCAACTACAGATAAAATGTATTGTTGGTCATTTTATTTTAAAAAATATATTTGATATTTCATGGTTTGGTTTACGGAATATCAACCTCAATGGATTATTTCATGACGACATTTTTTTTTCCTGGTAACTTTTCAAACATGTATTCCTGGTAATATCTTTTTTCAAAAATTTATTGCTGGTAATTTTTTTTTTTTTTTTTTTACAAAGTATTTCTGGTATTAAAGCCTGTTTTTACACTTTTATGGTGTTTTGACCCCACTTTCGGGGTTGTTTGCCCATAGTTGAAAATATTGAATTAGCTGAGAGACCGTTTTTGTCAAAGGTTTCAATGCTTAATGAGGGAGGATGATCAATTTTTCTTAAATCGTATCAGTTATGTGGGTTATTTAAAGCCAAAATATTTTGAATTTTAAGAGGTTGTTAACGGCACCTCATGTTCCGAAGTGTTCTCCCACTAACTAAAGTACTAACCAGGTCTGACACTGTTTAACTTATGTGATTGAACAAGAACACTTAGATTAAGATTAGAAAGACATTCTATTTTAAATTTCTTTATTCATTTACTTTGTGTATCTTGCATAAAAATGATTGATTTTGTTTAGCAGCACATCAACCTCTTTGCATAAAGATAAATAGTAAAACAAAACTCGAAACCGTATCAGACATATTGTCATGAAGGGAACTGATCCTTATAAATCTTTCATTAGTCGATTAGAAAAACCATGAATGCGTTGCAGTCAGTCTCTTAATAGAGTTTGGTGATCCTGACCATTAATCTTTTAGGATTCCTCTAATCAGCAACACTATGAGAAACAGCATTTTATGGGAACCTTCATCCAGTATCAGACAACATCATCGAACGCAGAGTCAGATTCTCAGTGTATTGCTGGAGAACTAAACACTAAGTTCTTTTGTTAGTTCCACGCTCCTCAAAATCTCCCGGTCAGAGCCCTTGTTGTCGGATGTAGTTTATCATCATACTAAGATTTGTATCAAGAACTGCCAAGGGTGGTTGATTGGGTTTTATAGCATATCAACCACTGTGGGTCATTTAATGCCAAATTAAGGTATATACATACACACACACACACACATATATATATATATATACACACACACATACACCTATACATATATTAAATATACAGTACTATTAAACATAGCTGGCAACATTATCTTTTCAAAAACGCATAGCTGGCAATAATTATTTTTCCAAAAAACGTATAGCTGGCAACATTATTTTTTCCAAAAAATTATCTGAGGCCTTGTTGTTGGACGTAGTTTATCGTCATCCCCAGGACAGGAGAACTGCCAAGTTAACAATACACTATTTATAAAACAAAGCGAGAAACTACACTACTCCATTGATATTTTTTTTTATAGATACGAAAGAACCCTACGATCATTCCGGACGTTCGTCCTACATTAACCGATGTCGGCAATTGGGCGTTACACCAATTAGTTACTTTCTCCGTCATATGCAAGACAAGGAGCTTGATCTTCGCTATCATGGCCTCGGAAGTAGAGGATCGAGGGCCGTGACACCAACTATTGCGGTAAGTTCTGGAAGATTTTCGAACAAGATTAATATCAATTCATTTTTGTTTGATTCTAGTCACAAAAGTTTAAAAAAAAATTAAAAAAAAAAAAAAAAAAGGCTTACTGCAAACCCCTTCCCTTTTTCATCTTCCCCTGCTCAGGCTCATTTGCGTTTCTTTAACACTCGCAAAGGCAAACTGCTTCATGTTAGAATTGTGCTGAGTAGAAATAAGTTACAGTTCAAGTATGTGCCCTGCCATAGCCAAATAAGGTTTCGTTGATTCTAGTTAAGTTTAGTTTACGGCATATCAACCTCAATAGGTTATTTAATGCCGACAAAATTTTTATTGCTGGTAATATTTTTTTTTCTCAAAAAAGTATTGCTGGTAATATTTTTTTCCCCAAAAAATATTGCTGGTAATATTTTTTTACAAAGTATTTCTGGTATTAAAACTTAAAAAAAATTACGCTTTCATAGTGTTTTGGCCCCAGTTTGGGGGGGTTAGCTATTTACCCATAGATGGGACCCTAACAGGTGCTACTACCACGGGTCAAGGTGGACCTGGGAACACCAGCAATTAAGAGATGGATCCACGCTCCTCAAAACCTCCTGATCAGAGGCCCTGCTGGACGGAGTTTATTGTCTTACCCAGGACGCGGATTTAGTTTATCGTCATACCCAGGACGATTGGTTGATTTTGTTTAGCAACATATCAACATCTTTGGGTTATTTAATGCCGAAGTCTAAATATTTTGAGCAGCAATTGTATGTCTTCTATTGCAAATATTTTGTACATAATTTTATGCGGTCAGGTTAAACATAGGTTTTATAGATATATGCTTTGTACATGATCTGTTGTAGGTGTTTGTTTGTTTGGGTTTTATGGCATATCAATCACTGTGGGTTATTTAAGTTGTAGGTGTTATGCGTTGGTATAAAACCTATTTCTTTAAGGTAGGACATTTTGCTAACGGTTTCAGTATTTTAAACTAGTTTTTTTCATGTTTTCCTTGTGTTTTTATTTATGTCTTACAGGTGCTAAGTACATTCAGTTAGTGTTTCATTGTGAATGCGGGATGGCCTGTTGTACATGTTGGTTGATCTTCGTATGAACGGGTGAAGTAATGAGTAGCCTCAGTGTAGCCGAGTCAGTGTTATTTTATTCTTTCTTCCATTTCTAGACACCTGCCTCCATTCACCCAGGACCAGTTTGATTGGGTTGGTTGGTTGGTTTTTATGGCATATCAACCACTGTGGGTCATTTAATGCCAAATTAAGGTATATATATATATATATATACATACATACCTATACATATATTAAATATACAGTACTATTAAATACAGCTGGCAGCATTATTTTTCCAAAAACGCATAGCTGGCAACATTATTGTTTCAAAAACACATAGCTGGCAACATTATTTTTTCCAAAAAACACATAGCTGGGAACATTAATTTTACCAAAAAACGTATAGCTGGCAACATTAATTTTCCGAAAACATGATCTGGAGCCTTGTTGTTGCATGTAGTTTATCGTCATACCCAGGACGCGGATTTAGTTTATCGTCATACCCAGGACGCAAAACGTATAGCTGGCAACATTATTTTTTCAAAAACATATAGCTGGCAATATTGTTGTTTCAAAAACGCATAGCTGGCAACATTATTTCCAAAAAAATTATCTGAGGCCTTGTTGTTGGGCGTAGTTTATCGTCATACCCAGGACGCGGGTGTAGTTTGATTGGGTGAAGTTTGTTATTTGCATTGTCGGTTCAACGCTTCTGTCACTTTTTAATGAAACTGTCTATATCATTTTTTTATATTCGTATAAGGGATCCTAAAATTATTATGATTAGTTTTTTTGTATATGATCTATCATTGTACATAATTAGGTTGCAATAAAATGTATATTTTATATGAATACAACCTTATGAAAATCGAGATGTGGTAGAGTGGGAAGGCGTATCGAAGATTCGGTTGAACCCTAAGAGAGCCTTGCGTAGACCCTGCTTCTACTACATATATTTTGCACAAATTTATATTTCAGAGTAAAACTTAGGCGTTATAGGTTTTGGCATAAAACCTATTTTGTTAAGGTGGTCTATATTATAATTTTTCAGAGCTGCATAAAGGGATCTTAAAACCAGGGTTTAATTCTAGACAGACTTTGCTGCCGAGTCTGCCTTGTCATTCCCTTTAATTTGTATGGGGTTTGGGGATCCAGCATAGTTTAGTTTGCTTTGTTTTACGGCATATCAACCACAATGGGTTAATTTTTATTGCTGTAATATTTTTTCCTACAAAAATGTATAGCTGGTAATATTTTTTTTACAAAATATTTTTGGTATTAAACCTATTTTTATATTTTCATTGTGTTTTGACCCCAGTTTGAGGGTTAACTATTTGCCCATAACTAGGACCCTAACAAGTGCTACCACCCCGGGTCAGGGTGGACCTGGGAACACCAGCAATTAAGAGGTTGTTCCACGCTCCTCAAAACCTCCTGATCAGAGGCCTTGCTGCTAGACGTAGTTTGTCGTCTTAACCAGGGCGCGGATGTAGTTTATCATCATACCCAAGACGGTGGATCCAGCATAGCACTATTTCTTTACTGTTGGATAGTGAATCCTCAAATATGGTTTTGAAATCAGAGTTGTCCTATACTTATTGACAAAAATCAAGTCTGTCCTGCTATTTAACTCATAAATGGAGAAAACAGATGGATTCATAACTTTCTCAGGTGTATCTCTGTATTTGTGCGAAAGTGAATGTAACAAACTCGACCGAAATTCAAACTCGGCTCGACGATTTGTCCTTCAGAGTAACCATCACCACATCATAAATTTAAACAGTTCTATTCAGTCTCACCTTTTTAAGATTGAAACTTTACATCTACTTACAAATATTCAATTTCTGTAAGACTGGCGTCGTAGTGTATCTATCTTACAAAGCTTATACAAGTTTGGTTCGGTTGATTTTGTTTAGCAGCATATCAACTTTAAGATCATTTAATGCCGAAATCTAAATATTTTGTACGTAGTTTTCTGCCACACCTCAATATTTGGTAAGACGCCATTGTCACTGTCTTACCATTATGTAGGGGAATATTTCGGCCGCACCCTGATTTGGTTTATTTTGTTTTACGGCAGAACATCAATGCGTTATTTAATGTCGACAAAATTTTTAGGATAGATTCGTATGAATAGAATATGTATTGTTGTAAGAAATCAGTTTCTAAATCAGGTTTCATTGACGTATTTTGTAAAGAGGGTTTTTGTCCAGAGACAAATATATTGCAGGGTTTGTTTTTTTTTTTGTTTTGTTTTTTTAGATGACACGCTCCTTAAGACCTCCCTATCAGAGGCTTTGTTGCCGGATGGAGTTTATCGTCATACCCACGCACCCTGTATAAGTTAGTTAAACGGCAAACTTATAGGTTATTTAATACCAAAATCTGATTACTTTGTAAATGCTTGATTTTGTAATCAAGCATTTGTATTTCTCATCTTTCCACTGCTATAATTTGGTTTATCAATGTTGAAGTCCTGATATCTCGGTTTCAACCAAGTCGTGCAAATAATTCATATCAGGATTGATTTAATTTCTTTACGGCTTATCAACTCTTTGTGGTTTTTTTTTTTTAAGACGAATCCTATGTTGAATTATAAGAATTCTTGTTTTTTCAACTGAATATTGCTTTAATACTTTCAAAATAAGTATTTTTCCAAATACAAATCCTATTTTACCCATAGTTGCGGGAGAAGATGTGGATTCTTACCTTTCCCCAGGGTATTTGTTCGTAAGTGAATGTAACTAACCCGACTGAAATTCGAACTCAGATTTATTCCTAGCCGCAATTCTTTTATTGCACCACCCATGCATTCATTCCTCACCCGAGCAATGGATGCGTGGGTGATGCGTCCTTACCCGAGAAAGGTAGACATAATAACCCAAATAAGAACAACGGTACGAGTCTTGGAATTAACAGCAGTGTCTTTTTTTTTAGAAGCGTTTTAATCCAAGTTAAGAACACTCCTCAGAGACGTGTAATAAAAGATGATTGGCTTGGTTTACGGCAGAACTAAACCTAACCTACTGTAGGTCATTTAAGACCGAAATTTTTTTTTTTTTTTTAAATCTTGTATTTAAACAGTCAAAAACTTATTTTTAATAGCAAGACTGAAGCATCTGTGCACACCTTAAAAAAACTGCCTTTATTAATACCAAGAATCCATTAGAGGCCTACACTTTGGTTCGTATAGGCGACCTTAGTTCATTTTTTTTTTATGGAAACAGCAAACGCATTTCTGAAAGAATAGACTGAATACAGTTAAGAGTTTCCGCTGAAAATTTTTGTATACACCTAACAAACAGGTTAACCGTCTGTACATTTCCCCTTTAAATTTGCTAATACAGAATTTTAAGATTTAAAAATTTATAAATTATTAGAGTTAAATTTTTAAAAAATCATAATTCATCGAAAGAAATTTAAGACAATAGTGTCCATAATATATCTTGCTCATTAAAGCAATTAAAAACATTTCTAATGTCTTAGTTTTATTGTATTTTTTTAATTTTACGATTCAGAGAAGTTTCGTTTGTTTCACAGCACATCAAGCTCAGTCGGCCATTTAATGCAGAAATTTTTTTTTTTTAAAAATAAAGTATTGTATTCAAACAGTAAAAAATGTTATTTTAAATCGTAAGACTTGTTATTAATTTTTTTCCATTATATTTTTGAAATCAGTAATTTCTGTTTAGAACTTAAGAGTTCACGATTCAGAGCAGATTTTCTGTAATGGAGTAAAAATAAAAGTCGGGGTACTCTTATTGGACCAATGTAATTTTCATGGTGCAGAGACATGCACTTACAAATGTCGGATTTGCCTGATATGATCTGACTATTTGCAGACCAGCTGCCATATACAAAAATTGGATTTGACAGACAATAACCTCAGCCGTTCCGGAGGACTAGCCTTGTGTGAAATGATCAAAGAAAACTGCTTCATAACAGAATTGGTAAGTACGCACAATCATTACATGGATTTAGTGAAAATGTTAAAAATGAGAAACAGCAGACTATATGATGAATGTCCTAAAACAGAATTAATCCACGCATTGCTAAGAAATTTCATTAACATTAATAAATGTTGATTTCCTTGTAAAAGATTTGTCATTTAAGTAGCATCGATTAGTAAATTGACGAGTTAAATGGAGAATGAAAGTTGAAACTAACGAGGTTTACCCTCAAATTATTTGATGGATCCTCTGGATTCAGAATCCAAGTATATATCAGATTCGAAGATAGAATTATTGATCTGCATCGATTACGTATTTCTCCCGGGTTTGGTTTATCGGTTTATTTAGTTTTACGCCATATCAACCTCAATGGATTATTCAATGTTGACAAGATTTTTATTGGTGGTAATATTTTTTTTTTAAATGTATTGCTGGTAATAATGTATGGCTGGTAATAATTATTTACAAAAATGTATTGAAGGGGTTTAAACCCAGTGAGTTAACTATTTTCCCATAGTTGGGACACTAACAGGTGCTACCACCCCGAGTCAGAGTGGACCTGGGAACACCAGCAATTAAAAGGTGGTTCTACGCTCCACAAAGCCTCCTGATCAGAGACCTTGCTGTTGGATGTAGTTTATCGTCTTATCCGGGACGCCAAGTTAGTACAGAATCGTATGTATATATGTTTGTTTGGGTTTTATGGCATATCAACCACTGTGGGTTATTTAATGCCAAATCCAGTTTATATGAATTTTAAATGCCTATTTTGTATGGAATAAAAAATGTATAGCTGGCAACATTGTTTCAAAAAAAAAAAAAAAAAAACGTATAGCTGACAACATTACTCTCTTTACAAAAAAAAACTTAGAGCTGGCAACATTATTGTTTCAAAAACGTAGAGCTGGCAACATTATTTTTCTGAAAACATTATCTGAGACCTTGCTGTTGGATGCAGTTTATCGCCATACCCAGGACGCGGATGTAGTTTACCGTCATACCCAGGACGTGAGCAAAACCTGGAAAACTAGCAGTTCACTATTTACCCATAGCTGGGACCCTAACAGGTGCTACCACCCCAGGTCAAGGTGAACCTGGGAACACCAGCAATTAAGAGGTGGTTCCACGCTCCTCAAAACCTCCAGATCAGAGGCCTTGCTGTTGGATGCAATTTAACGTCATACCCAGAGGTGCAGTCGGCGTATTCTAAAGCCCCAGCCGACAGGGCTATATGTATATATGTATTTATAAAAAAAATCAGTTTGTTGATCAGGTTTCATTGACGTATTTTTTGTAAAAAGGGTTTTTTTTGAGAGTCAAATATATTGCTAGTAATTTTTTTTCTTTCAAAAATGTATTACTGGTATTTTAACTATAAAAATCTATTTTATATTTTCATGGTGCTTTGACCCCAGTTTGGCGGTTAACTGCCCATAACTTGGACCTTAACCGGTACTACCACCCCGTATTTCTCCTGGGGGAAAAAAAACGGGAAAGTTAGTGTAGCTAAAGTAAGATATAAAAAATGTTTAAAAATTATTTCTTTAAGCGATATTTCTTTGATTATGAACTAGAAAATTCTTTGATTTTAAGTGGAATTTGTTGAAAGTTTGTTTGAATATTTCACTTCAGTTTAGAGAATATTTGAAGAGCTTAGCGGAAAAAGTACCCAAGTCCAACGTATTGAATTGTATTGACTCTTCAGATTATTTTTTTTTTTTTAGGAGAAAGGACAGAAACCTATTAGGATTAAAAAATTTGGTTAACACTAAATATTACCAAACTTCTGAACGAGAAGTTAGATTATTGATCTCAAGTCTGTAACAATCGTGCTCTGCCTCTGCTTTTAAAAACTTCAAGTTATAATTTCATTCTAAAACTTAATCCTATTCACATCAAAATATTTGAGTCATATAACGTACCGGCTTTCCTGGTTTGTTTTGCATTGTTTTACGGCATATCAACCTCAATGTGTTATTTAATGCCCACAATTTTTTTATTGCTGGTAATGTTTTCCTTCAAAAATCTATTTCTGGGAATATTTTTCCTTGAAGAAATTTATAGCTGGTAATATTTTTTTCAAAGAATGTATAACTGTATTGATGTTATTTTTTTTTTTATTTTTTTTTTTTTAAAGTATTACTATTAATAATTTTTCCTTCAAATATTATTAAACCTATTTTTACACAAGTTTGGGTGTTAACTATTTGCCCATAGCTGAGGCCTTAACAGGTGCTACCACCCCGGGTCAGGGTGGACCCGAGAACACCAGCAATTAAGAGGTGGTTCTATCTATCTCTGATCAGAGGCCTGTTGAACGCAGTTTACCGTCTTACCCAGGACGAACTGGCTTTCCTGGTCGTTGGTTGATTTTGTTTAGCGGCATAACATCTACGGGTTATTTAATGACATTTTGAACACCATTTTATGGTTTCAACTACTGGTCATTTTAAATTAGTTTCAATGATATGACTGAATAAAGAAGATTCAGAGGTGGCTCTTATGAGCAATATCCGATTGAAGAAAAGCAATCCCTTGCAACCCGTTCGGTGCAGAAATGTTAAACTGAATATGGAATGGAATTAAATACATCGGAAAGCTAAGCGAAAAACACTAATCCTTCCCCACTTTTACCAACCCTACTTTCGGATTTTCAACAAGAGTAAAGTGGAGGATTTTGCCCTTCGATTTATAGACATTAATTCTGTCAGATAATATCTATATGATAAAGAGGTAGTGTAGCTATGCTACGAACTGGCATCCATAATGCGTGAACAGAATTTAATAGTTTAATCGTAGAGTGAATTTTGGGTGATTTGGTTTGTTTTGTGGCATATCAACCTGAATGGATTATTTAATGCCGATAAAATATTGTTGGTAATATTTTTTTTTCAAATATGTATTGCTGGTAATATTTTTGATCAGTGGCCTTGCTGTTGAATGTAGTTTATCGTCTTACCCAGGACGCGAATTTTGGGTGGAGTAGGGCTAGAAAGAGGGACACTGGGTTAAAATTTGCTTTCAATTTCAACAGCAGTATACAAGGAATATAGGAATTCCAAGTATACCAGCGACATCTGAAAAATGCCCCCAACACCCACCAGATTACCCGAGAGTGAAACTCTTGGTGTCTGACAGTAAAAATTGAATGGAAAAACGATTTGATTTATTGGTTTTAGTTTTACGGCATATCAACACCTCAACGAATTATTTAATGCCGACAAAATTATTAGGATAGACTTTTAGGTATGAATAGAATATGGATTCTTTATAAGAATTCATTGTAGATCAGGTTTCAATGACGTATTTTTTTAAGTAGGGTTTTTGTCGAGAAACAAATGTATTGCTGGTAATTTTATTTTTCAAAAATATATTGCTGGTATTTTTACCATAAAAATCTATTTTATACTTTCATGGTATTTTCACCCCCAGTTTAAGGGGTTAACTATTTTCCCATAGCTGTGACCCTAACAGGTGCTACCAACCCGGGTCAGGGTGGACCTGCGAACAACAATTAAGGGGTGGTTCCACGCTCCTCAAAACCTCCAACCTTCCGATCAGAGGCCATGCTGTCGGATGTAGTTTATAGTCATACCCAAGACATTGACATCCTGCTTCAATACTGGTTCTGCTCAATTCATTATACACAGCACTCCATGAAACTTTGTTGTCGTTCACTGACAAATAGCAGGTTGGTTGGTTGGGTTTTATGGCATATCAACCACTGTTGCCAAATTAAGGTATACATATATATACATACATACACATGTATTTTTTCCAAAAAACGTATAGCTGGCAACATTATTTTTCCGAAAACATTATCTGAAACCTTGTTGTTGGACGTAGTTTATCGTCATACCCAGGACGCTGACAAATAGCAGATTTTTGGTACCACGACACGGGAAAAAAAAATCGACATCGTGTGGACACGCGATGCTTAATGCAAGGATAATTAAACGAAGTAACAAATCCAAAGAGTTTGGTTTGGTTTACGGCATATCAACCACAATGGGTTATTTAATGCCGATAACTTATTTTTTTCTGGTAATATTTTGTTTTGCCAAAAATATATTTCTGGTAATAAAAACTTTTTTTTCTTTTTTTTTTTTTTTCAAAAATATATTGCTGGTAAGTTTTTTTTCTTCAAAACTATTTCTGGTAATAATTTTTTTACGAAGTATTTCTGGTATTAATACCCTTTTTTACACTTTTATGATGATTTTACTTCAATTACGGGGTTAACTATTTGCCCATAGATGGGACCCTAACACGTGCTACCAGTCCAGGTCAAAGTGAATCTGGGAAGACCAGCAATTAAGAGGTGGTTCCACGCTTTTCAAAACCTCCAGATCAGAGGCCTTGCTGTTGGACGTAGTTTATCGTCTTACCCAGGACGCGGATGTAGTTTATCGTCATGCCTAAGACGGAGAAATAGTAACATCAGGTGAGACATGTGGTATGATGTTGAAATAATAGACTGAGAACATCACTGGGAAATACGTAAACTTAAGGAATCAGCACATATGCTATACCAAAAAAACCTCCTGAGCCGACCAAGCATAGAAATGAATACAGTATGGGAACCAGTAATACGGAGTGCTAAAGAAAAGCAACAATAACAAAATTGCAATATAAGCTCAGCTAAAAATAATTATCGAGACATTAGGTTTATAAGTAAAAAAAAAAAAAAAAAAAAAAAAAAAAATCATACACTGATGTCCTCAATGACACATGGCCCAATGTATAAAGGCGTTGTCTCGATCCACTGACTTGACCGAAAGTGTTGAGTGAAGTGGTGAACGAAAACTTGAAGAGTTGAGATAACTGAGAAAAAGAGAATCTACCGCGGTAGAGAAAATAAAAGGGCTCAGTTCGAAATTCCAATCACCTGAAGAAAACGGCCAAAACGCCGTGAATAATAACAAAGATGAGGACAACAGTTCGAACACTTCAAATAATGTAAACAATTTAAATAATTTTATGGTTTCAGCTATTATGTTGGTGCAAAAATAATGTTTTCTCACATATGTTACTATGTGAGAAAACGACATTTTTTGCACCAGCCTAATAAATATATTTTTGAACGCAATTGTATGCCTTCAACTGCAGATAAAATGTATTGCTAAGCAGTTTGCTTTAAAAATGTATTTTTGGTAATTTTACTATAAATAGGTATGTTGCTTTTTTTTTTTGTTTTGTTTTTACTATAAAAATGTATTTTTATATTTTCATAGCGTTTTGTTTATTTGGAGAAACAGAGATGAACCCCACCTCCATTAACTTATTTAGATTTTTTTTGACAGGTAATCTTTTCCGTCTCCCAGCTGTAAACAGTTTGCCGTTAAACTTAAGTTTCGTCAAACTAGGTTGTAAAATATTCGTTCTGTTTAGGATAGCCGATATGTTTTTTTAGGCGGGGGTAGGCTTCTCTCGTAGGTGATTACCGATGTTGCCATTAATTTGTGTGTCCCTCAGGTTGAGGGAAAGACGTGAATTGCTAGTGATAATGATGGCGTGTAGTTTATTGGGCGCACCGGTGAAGGACCCCTACCCTATTTCAATATAGGTAATGTTTTCCTTCTCCCATCACCCAGCTGTATACATAGTGATAGTTTCGGGTGGGTTTGGTTTGGTTTACGGCTTATCAACCTCAATGGGTTATTTAATGCCGACAAGATTTTTTATCGCTGGTAATAATTTTTCTCCAAAAATCCATTACTGGTATTATAACCTATTTTTACACTTTCATAGTGTTTTGACACCAGTTTGGGGGGGTTAACTATTTACCCATAGCTGGGAAACTAACAGGGTCAGGGTGGACCTGGGAACACCAGCTATAAAGAAGTGGTTCCACGCTCCTCAAAATATTCCTGATCAGAAGCCTTTCTGTCGGACATAGTTTATCGTCTTGCCCAGGATGTGGCAGTTTCGGTTTATTTCGTTAAATTAATTTGTAAAGAAATAATGGTTTCTTTTAACCGTTGGTTTCTGGAGAAGTGATTGTTTCGGTCAAGGCAATTACTGGCTCACGTATAAATAATTATTTCATGTGAACCAGCCGTTTGTTCGTGGGCGGAATGGTTGTTTCATTCAAATTAGGCGTGGTAGGTAAATAATAGCTTCATTAAACGTAACCATTAGGATTTTTTAAAATTATTATATTGTGTGTATGTCTGTATGTAAACATGATTTACTAAGAAAATAGAGAAGACAAATTCCTTTTTCTTGAACAGAGAAAGAGAATAGGGAAACAAAACTTACCGCAGCCAGTGCATTATTATCCTAGTAATGAAATTGGCGCCAAATGCGGGCTAACGCATAGAAAACTCCTATAAAGATAGTTTTCGAGTAGACCTCAGATGCCATTGGCTAGGGGTAACGTGACCAAAACATATAAAACTACGGAACCACCTAAAAGTCAGAACTTGCCAATATCAAAATGTCTTTAAACTCTTCTTGATTATCTAGTTAATGTGAGTGCCTTTCCTGGCCTGCTTCCAGCTTCCTCTTTGGTTATGACCCAAGTCGAGATTCCCCAGAGGTTGACGAAATACACACACGCGTAATTGTTTTCGTTTGTTTTGCAGCATATCAACCTCAATGGGCTATTTAGTGCCGACAATTTTTATTGTTGTAATATTTTTTTTTCAAAAATGAATTGCTGGAAATAATGTGTTCCTGGTAATAATTTTTTTTTTTTTTTTTTTACAAAGTATTTCTAGTATTAAACCTATTTTTACACTTTCGAGGCGTGATTGTCTATTGATCCCAACTAATATTTTCAACTATTTTTTTAAAACACTTTCCCTTGAGGATGCTCATTGAAACGTTTTTTATTATTATCCTCAGGTGCTTTCGTCAAATAAATTGAATTTGTGTGTTTGGGATTTGTGCGATGCGATCATTCAAAACGACACTCTAACTCATCTCATTTTATCAGGTAAGTCTAATAAATATTCTGCAAATATTTCTTCATGGTAATTGTTCTAATGAACTTTCCTCTACGTTACCTAGGCTTTATGAATTTCAGCGCAGTACTAGATTGGCAATAAGGTCCCATCAATTTACAATTGAATTGCCTAGTTTGTTTTGTTTTACGGTATATCAACCTCAATGGGTTATTTAATGCCGACTCACTTTTATTTCTGGTAATATTTTGTTTTGTCAAAAAGTCTATTTCTGGTAATAGTTTTTTATTCTTTAAAAATTTGTTTCTGGTAATAATTTTTTTACAAAGTATTTCTGGTATTAAAATCTATTTTTACCCTTTTATAATGCTTTTTAGCTCAGTTTCGGAGTTAACTATTTGCCCATAGCTAGGACCTTAACAGGTGCTACCACCCCGGGTCAGAGTGGACCTGGGAACACCAGCAATTAAGAGGTGGTTCCACGCTTCTCAAAACCGCCTGATCAGTGGCCTTGCTGTTGGACGTAGTTTATCGTCTTACACTGGATGCTGAATTGACTAGACGCAACCGTAAATTCTATGCTAAGTTTTTTCTCACGCACATCTCGCTTCTGGAAATCTATTCTAGCTCCATGCTTACCAGCCAAATTTGATCTTCAAAAACTTAAATGCAAAGTCAATCGTTATGTCTTGATTTTTCTTTTGTTATTCTCGCTCCTTAATAATGTTTCTTCTTTTTCTCATTCTTTCACAATCAGTAACCCCCTTGTGTCTTGACTTTACAAAAAAAAAAAAAAAAAAAAAAAGCGGTTGAGTTATAAGTCCTGTTTTTGAGAACCAAATGTAATGACGCATGTATCATCCTAACTGTTTCTTAAATAAATAGGTGATGAAAGATGGGTAACATGTTCAATGCAAAAGGCTAGTGAATCAGTCAGAATAAGTCCCCATAACCAATCCAAAAAGCTCAGTGGAAAGATAAATGTACGTATGGTGGTTGTAGTATTCGGGAGTAATTTTGAGCTCTCTTCCACCCTGTTGAGAATGGAACAGTCGACTGTAGATACAAGTAGTTGATTTTTTTTCTTCCCCACATACATTGATGAAATGGAATAAAGGGGGCCAATCCGTTGCCTAAGCCGTATTAGTAGTTTTTGCGTGTGTCGGAACTTGACGAACTGATAAGTTTTATTTTTTTTTATTTTCTGAAACTTGAGTTTTTTAGTTTTTCTATTCCTTTTATTTGTTCGTTCGTGTATTTTGTTCTTTTCTTTTTTGTTTCCCTTATATTTTTATCCTCCCCTCGGTTTTATTTTTCATTACCTTTTTTGTATTTGTTTGAATTGCTTATTGCTTGTTCACGTTCTTCTTCAGTTTTATTTTGTTTTTCGTTGTAAAAAAATTTAAAGAAACAAAAATAAAAAAGGAAACTGTTTATTTGTTTGGCCTCAATAAAAAAAAAAAAGAAAAAAGGTTTGCTTGTTTGTTTTGTTTGGGTTTTATGGCATATCAACCACTGTGGGTTATTTAATGCCAAATCCAGTTTATATGAATTTTAAATGCCTATTTTGTATAGAATAAAAAACGTATAGCTGGCAACATTATTGTTTCAAAAACTTAGAGCTGGCAACATTATTTTTCTGAAAACATTATCTGAGACCTTGCTGTTGGATGCAGTTTATCGCCATACCCAGGACGCAGAGACAAGTTTGAGAATTCGTTCAAAGAAAACAAATTCCTTACAATACCCGAGGCCCTGGATGCAGTGAATATCCCTGCTGACTTCCGATGTTAAAACTAGGAAATTAATTGGGGTCAGTAGGGAATCAATGGAAGATGCATTGAATATCAGTCCCAAGGTGTTGACTAGGAGGACTAACGCATTATGGGATATCCTCCTACCTACAGAACAGCAGGCGAAGGTACTGGCAGGCAGTGTCCTGAATATCAAAAATATGTTTGCAAGCAAAATACATGGGCACCCGGAGGATAAAAGTTACCATTCATGGAGTGCCCGTGGATATCTGCGAGGACAAAAAGGGGGCCCTTTTCACCAAATACGGCCAGGTGAATGAAGTTAAGGTCCTCATGAGCAAGGCGGGAATGGTGACAGGGGAGCTGGAGATATGTCACGGTAGACCGAAGGAATTTTAATGAAATACCCAATATACTGGTTTGCCGATGAAAAAGAATGCTGGTAGTAGTGGAGGGTCGGAGACCGTGTTGCTGGGCCTGGGGTCACATGGCTAAGGAGTTCCCCGGGAAACGTATACAATCCTCGCCTCGTCCAGCAACAACAGCAGTAGTCGCAACGCCGGTAGAGGAGGGACTATCTTCAAAGAGCCATGAGGGAGCCTGGAAGAAGGTCAAGGAAAGCAGAAAAACGGCCAACGTGCAGTCTCCTGCAAAACAGGAAGTGCCTCAAAAGAAGCAGCAACTATCACCGCAGGATAGGCGAGAGAAGAATAAGCAGCCTCAAAAGGAGGTGCAGCAAAATAAAAAAAATAAAAAAATTCAGCAAAATAAAAAAAAAAAGCTGCACTAAAAGCAGCAGCGGCAGCAACAACGGCATCCTTTAAAAGGTACGGAGAAGAGGAGGAGCCATCGCAAAAGCACTCTGGCCGTAGTAGGGCGGATAGGGTCATGGACAAAACCAGTTCACTTTCCGTCCCTGCTTCGCCAAGAAAAGCCGAAGAAATTGTATAGGAAAAAAAAGAAAAAAAGGAGCATCCTTGCTTCTCTTTCCCGTACTCCCTCCCACTCTCCATCCAACTCTTCCCTTAGTTCAATCCCCACACCCGCCTCACACGTCCACTTCTTCCCCTCTTCATCCCTCAAAGGAGAAGAAAAAGAAACTATTCCTAGACCCAGACGAAATATGCAAGATGGATAACGACGAAACCAAAAAGGACCTGTCCAAACAAAAGAAGGCCTTTTAGGGCTTCTGTTCAAGATGGAGACGGGACGGAAAATCAGTCGAGGATCCCTGGAATTTTCCACACGCCCCAGGAGACATCACGTGTGTGAGGGACACCGGGGATACTTTAAGGCGTGGAGCCACTTATTTGAGGTGAAAGAAGCCTACACAAAAATAAGGGTATTTGAACTGGAAAATCTAAACTTGAAGGAACTGAGACATTTTTGTGCTGGGAGGGTACCTGTTTTTCTCCATCCCTCCTTATATAGGACGGTCAAGCTAACTTACCCGACGGATGTCGTCGGGTTTGTCCTGGATGGTCGGATGACGACAGAGTTCGGCACAGGAAGCCTTGGACAATCCGTCGGGGTCCTTCTGCAGATTTCAGCCCGGTATGTGAGTAGGTAAATTTTATTTTTCTACTTTCAGGACTTAAAAGATGTCGATCAAGTTAGCCAGTCTGAATGCGAAGGGCTTGAGGGATCGGGGTAAGGCTGCCCGCATGCTCCGGGATCTTTTGTCTTTCGGTGTGGATGTCGCCGCGATCGAAGAGACCACTTCGTTTGCAGCGTCGAAGTGTGTGTGCTGCCGAGCGACTGTTGTTTATTCAGCATATGGGGACCGACATGCCAGAGGAGTTTCTTTGCTGGTTAGACGTACCCAGGATACGAAGGTGGACCTTGTTCATGTGGATGCCGAGGGCCGGTTGATCGTAGCCGATATTGCCGTGAAAAGTGGTTCGTTCCAAGTTGAGGTCTATGCGCCCAACGACCAGGAGGAGCGGGTCTCGTTTTTTCGGCGGTTGGCGCCGTTTCTGGCGTTTTCAACGCGCCTAGTATTAATGGGGGACAGGAATGCCATACAGGACCCCAAGTTAGATAAGGGCGAGGAGCTAGCGGGAGAAGGGGCGATCATAGCTTGGTTGATCTGATTGAAGTTAGTTAAAGGAGTCGACGTAGACTTGTTAGATTGTCCTACGTTCCACTGGGTAGGCTATTCGGACCACAAACTCGTTTGTGCCCGGATGGTGTTAGATTATAGGCCTAGAAAGATTGAACTTCCAGTAACTAGTCAAACTCAACCCAAGAATTTATAACAGTTTTCTAACAATTCTGCATTAATCGATTATCCTTATTTCACATCTGAGCAAATGTACAAATTGAGCTACTTGACATTTTTCAAACGATCGTGGATGGGGAAGAATTAACCTTAACTAAAAATTGTTTCGGGAATATTAATTCTTGGCTACATCCATTCCGTCCTCTTCCTTCAAAATTTGGTAAAACATTTAAATAGAAATCAAACCCAATATTTAGAATAATGCGATTTAAATCGAATATTTGTGAACCAAACCATCCGGCTTTGATCAGCATACTTGGGCACAAGATAGACACTTCATGCTACTTGTGATTGATCCGTTGGATTTTTGTTTAAAAATCTTCCTCTAAATACTGCTTTTCATGTAACCGCCATTGCTAATCAGGGAATCTGTCAAAGACCGATTCCTCTTAAACTTGTAACCAGATTCAGTGAAAAGACGAAAGAGGAGGGTTTGAAAACTTTCTCAGATTTCATTACGGCACATAATCTGCAGACAAGACTAATCAATTATTGTTATGGGGTCCACCCTTTTCTGATATAAATGGACTCGTCCTGCTGCCATAAAATAGCCACAGTCAGAGATAAGAGGGTAGAGGAGAGTAAAGGAACAGGGTGGAGGAACAGATTGGAAAGTACATAGACACTGTGATTGAGTTGACGTAGAAGTCAGTTACAAGGACGCCCGACTCTAAGGATTTGTTTGTTTGTTTGGGTTTTATGGCATATCAACCACTGTGGGTTATTTAAATGCCAAATCCAGTTTATATGAATTTTAAATGGCTATTTTGTATGGAATAAAAAACGTATAGCCGGCAACATTATTGTTTCAAAAACGTACAGCTGGCAACATTATTTTTTTACAAAAAAAAAACATAGCTGGCAACATTGTTTCAAAAACGTACAGCTGGAATAATTTTTTTCCAAAAAACGTATAGCTGGCAACATTATGGTTTCAAAAACGTACAGCTGGCAACATTATTTTTCGGAAAACATTATCTGAGGCCTTGCTGTTGGATGTAGTTTATCGTCATACCCAGGACGTTCAAAAACGTATAACTGGCAACACTATGGTTTTAAAAACGCACAGCTGGCAACATTGTTTCAGAAAAGTATAGCTGGCAACACTATTGTTTCAAAAACGTATAGCTGGCAACATTATCTGAGGCCTTGCTGTTGGATGTAGTTTATCGCCGTACCCAGGACACGGATGTAGTTTCCCGTCATACCCAGGACGTCCGACTCTAAGGAAGTTTACTTCGAGACTGTATATAGCGATCTTTGATTAATACTAACCGGCGTTCCTGGATTTTACTAACAGCATTACCTTTTGTATTTTGTGTAAATACATTTAATTTCTTAGCTTAAATACTTGCGTTTGTCATTTATTGGAGACCGATTTTTCACGCGGAATCCACAACAACTTGACGAACGCGGATTCGAAACTCACACGGAAAGAAATTTTTCGTACGTCTAACAACAAACAACTTGGCGAACACACGCGGAAAAATAATCAACAAAAGAAAAATCCTTCCCTCGTCGTCCAACAACAAATTAGCGACAAACAAATTCGAGGAGTAATAATACATAAAATTGAGTTATCATGGAAGATTTTAAAAATGTTGGTAGAACTGATAAGACACCAAAATGAGCAATAATTACAAATGCAGAAATACCAAAATGATCAGTTATAAATGGCAAAAGCAAATATTACAAACGCAAAAGGAAAATCAAGATAGACAAACAGAGCTCCGGGAACTAATATTGAAAGTAGCGGGCAGCAAGCAATTAGATATTGAAAAAGAAGCAACATTTTCGCAAGACGCAGTGTGGAATACCATAGATTTTCAAATATTCTCTAGATGAGGACAAAAATTTGAGATTATTTCAGAAGACATGAAGACATCTTTAATATAGACTGTCAAAATTGGACAGAAGCAAAAAAGCTACGTCTATTGCTTAAAAAATTAGGAACTGAAGAATATACAAAGTTCGTGGATTATATCTTGCCAAAAAAGACGAACGAATTAAAATTTGACGAATTATTCCACGTTTGCCGCAATCGTAAATAAACATTGTGACGACTTCAAACTAGCGGGATTAACACCGGACAATTTTAAATGCCTCATCTTTGTCCAAGGGCTAGTTTCTACAAAAGATAGCGAAATGCGTAGAAGAATGCTTGCAAAATTACGAAATGAACCGGGTCTAACATTACAGCAATTATCAGAAGATTGCCAGAGACGCAATGGACATTGAAGAATCAGCTGTTTCTCATATACGTAAGTTAAATAAAAGTCTACGTTCTTCACCCTCCCCGGAAAGAAAATTAAAATTTTACGACAATGAAAAAAGATTCTCACCCTCCCCGGAAAGAAAAATAAAATTTTATAAGAGAAAAAGTACAACATACAGGGCAAATTATGATGGGTATCGAAACAAATATAAGCCCCCGCCATCAGCATGTTATCGATGTGGAGGATTACATTGGAACAAGGATTGCCGCTTCAGATATAAAAACTGTCATGAATGTGGAAAAAAAGGCCACAAGGCATCCCAATGTAGAAATAGAAAAGATACTAATAGAATAAGAGCTACAAGGATGAATAATGATGACAACACCAATGTAAGGAAATATGTAGAACTGGAAATTTTAAACAAAAAGATTAAATTACAACTGGATTCGGGTTCCGACCTCACGATAATCAATTTACAGACATGGAAAAAAACTCAGACCTACCATGTTACACACTCAATAAAAATTGCCAAGTCGGTTACATTTGTTTGGGTTTTATGGCATATCAACCACTGTGGGTTATTTAATGCCTAATCCAGTTTATATGAATTTTAAATGCCTATTTTGTATGGAATAAAAAACGTATAGTTGGCAACATTATTGTTTAAAAAAAAAAAAAAAAAAAAAAAAAAAGCGTATAGCTGGCAACGTTATTGTTTCAAAAACTTAGAGCTGGCAAAATTATTTTTCTGAAAACATTATCTGAGACCTTGCTGTTGGATGCAGTTTATCGCCATACCCAGGACGTGAGCAAAACCTGGAAAACTAGGAGTTCACTATTTGCCCATAGCTGGGACCCTAACAGGTGCTACCACTCCGGGTCAAGGTGGACCTGGGAACACCAGCAATTAAGAGGTGGTTCCACGCTCCTCAAAACCTCCAGATCAGAGGCCTTGCTGTTGGATGATATAAATGGACTCGTCCTGCTGCCATAAAATAGCCACAGTCAGTCAGAGATAAGAGGGTAGAGGAGAGTGGAGGAACAGAGTGGAAAGTACATAGACACTGTGATTGAGTTGACGTTAGAAGTCAGTTACAAGTAAGCCCGACTCTAAGGAAGTTTACTCCGAGACTATATAGCGATCTTTGATTAATGCTAACCGGCGTTCCTGGATTTTACTAACAGCATTACCTTTTGTATTTTGTGTAAATACATTTAATTTCTTAGCTTAAATACTTGCGTTTGTCATTTATTGGAGACCGATTTTTCACGCGGAATCCACAACAATTATCTTCTGAGGAGGGGGGGTCTCCTGGTAAAATACGAGCTGTCAAGTAAGCATTAACGACTTTTTAAGAGATTCATTTTGGAATATAGGATTCACAGTCATGACTCAAAGATGTTCGCCTTTCTTATTCGCCGAGTAGTCAAATAGAATTTTTTTTCCTTTCAGATAACGATTTCAATGATTATTCTGCTCCTGTTCTGGCAAAGTTAATAACGGTAAGTTGGATTTATTGCAAAAAGTTAATTTTCTTGGGAGCTTTGAAATAAAATGATGTTATTCTACTTTCACAACTGAATACATGGTAGATGAGACTCAGCTTTTCTGTATAGACATTACTAGAAGCAGTGATATGTTTTTATCTTGTTTTGTTGATGTTATATTTTGGAATACGGATTGATTTTTGAAATTGTGGAACATATGGATTAATATCATGGAAGTTCTTTTATGTTGGTTGGTTGATTTTGTTTCGTGACATATCAATACTTATGGGTCATTCAATGCCAAAATATAATTTGAGCAGTTTTATGGCTTCAGATAAAGATATGGTATTACTGGTCATGTTGCTTTGAAAATGTAATGTTGCTAAATTTTTTAACATGTATTGCTGGTATTTTTACTATAAAAATGTATTTTTAGACTTTCAGGGCGTTTTCTTTGGTGTTTCCCTATTTGCCCATAGCTGGGACCCTGACAAGTGTTACCACACCTGGTTAGGGTAGACCTGGGAACAGCAGTAATTAAGAGGTGGTTCCACACAAGTCAAAATCTCCAATCTTGCTACCGGATGTAGTTTATAGTCATACCCAGAACTAATGAAGCACTAAATATTGCCAACAAAATGTTTCCCGTCTAAGAAAGTTACTCCAGCAATAAATCAACAGACTTTACATATAAAAACAAATAATTGAGAATCGAAATAATTTGTAAACCTACATTCACCAAGATATTCACATAGCCATATATAGAAAACGAAAATGGTAAGTAGATTTTGCATTTTAACAGTAAACATTGGGGATGCTATTTTTACTTAGACTGAAAACACCGACGCCATATTTTATGGCAGTGGAGATTTGCTAATTTTTTTAAGCCATGTACAGATAGATTAGTAATAAAGGTCTGAAGTTGGAGATTAGAAGAACAAAAAGTTCTGGCATTATGATATTTATTGATCATATAATTATATATAACAAACTTATTAATTTAGTTTTAAATATTTTCTGTTTGAAATTTTTGTAAAATTTTTGTTTTACGGCATTAGGATAGGTTCGTATGTATAGAATATTTATCCTTTGTCAGAAAACAGTTTCTATATCAGGTTTCATTGACGTATTTTTGTAAGAGTCAAATGTATTGCTGGTAATTCTTTTTTCAAAAATGTATTGCTAATATTTTTACTATAAAAATCTAGTTTCATAGTGTTTTAACCCCAGTTTGGGGGGTTAACTATTTGGCTACAGCTGAGACCTTAACAGGTGCTACCACCCCGGATCAGGGTGGACCTGGGAACACCAGCAATTTAGTCATACCCAGGACGGAATTTCTTATAAAGTAGAAGAGATAAGGTCTTAAATTTTTAAGTAAGCATTATTTTTTCTGTATACATAGAATAAGTTCTAGTGAGCCGAGTTCGACTTCCAGTCAAATCCATTACGTTCTAATACCCTCGAAAAAGGTATGAATCGTCTTCTTCCCCGTCCCCCAGTAATGGATATGTAGCAGGACAGACCAGGTTCTATAGCCTTGGATGGTAACTGGTCTACCGCAGAGTTGGGTTGTTTTATTTTACGACATATCAACACCTCCATGGGTTATTTCATGCCGACAAGATTTTTATTACTGGTAATTTTTTTTTCAAAAATGTATTGCTAGTAATATTTTTCCTTCAAAAATTTATTGCTGGTAATAATTTTTTTTACAAAGTATTTCTGGTATTAAAACCTATTTTTACACTTTCATATTATTTTGACACAAGTTTTGGTGTAAAGTATTTGCCCATAGCTGGGACCATAAAAAGGTGCTGGTACGATTGATTAGTTTGTTTAGCGGCATATCAGCTTCTTCATGGATCATTTAATGCCGAAATTTAACTTTCTTTAGAGCTTTGAGGTAATGTTATTCTGCCTTCACAGTTGTATATATGGTAGATGATACTCAGCTTTTGTGCATATAGATGTTTGTCTGGACATGATTACTTGTCAGTCTGAGGTTAAGCGTGGAAGACATGCAGCTGAAAAGCGTTCATACAAATGCGCACGTACGAGAGGCTACCCATTTTACCTGTCCGACAGAGTGTATAATGACCGATCCTAAGCGAGATATTTTCCTATACATTTTGTTCTAGCCGGAGTATAAATCGTCATTTAAAAAAAAAAAAAAGATGCTTTCATTTGACAATACAAATGCTTTTGAAAGACTTTCTTTTGCAGAATACAAAAAAACTGGAATTTTTAGACTTGAGCCACAACAAGTTAGAAAGTCGATCAGGAAAGGCGTTGGGCCCAGCATTATCGGAAAATAGTACCATCAATCATCTAAATCTAAGTTGGAATAATCTAAGAGCAAATGGCTTTGAAGCTTTGGCAAATGGAATCAAGGTGAGTTTAAGAAACTTTCCGTTCTATAATAGACGTAACGAAATTGAACCAGATATGCGGATTTAGTATAAACTAGCAATATACAAAACTGAGGCTTTTTTGGTTTGTTTTACGGCTTATCAACCCATTGGGTCATTTAATGTCGAAATTTAACGTTTCTTTCTAAATAAAACCTTGTATTTAAAGTCGTTTTTTTAATAGTAAGTGTGATGTACGTTTGTGTTTCATGGTGAATTGCTAGTAAAGTTGAAAGAGGAAATCTCTTGATTGGCTGGTTGGGTTTTATGGCATATCAACCACTGTGGGTTATTTAATGCCAAACCCAGTTTATATATATATATATATATATATATATATATATATATATATATATATATACACACCAAATATACCAATTTTAAATGCCTATTTTGTATGGAACATTTTTAGCAAGCTAGAGCTTATTTGCTTGCACACTGCTAAATAATCCTAGGTATTTTTGTTTAAGTCAAGAATTTCCATTTCATAAGGACAATTTATTTGCAAAATGGTAAAAGGTAGGATATGATCTTTATACATCAGTCTACATCTTTGATAAGAGACCAATTCTTTTTAAATATGGTAAATATGGAAGCTTCATTTGGGATACATTTTTCCACTGTTTTCTTACCAACATCCAGTTCTATTGCTGTTTTTGGAACCATCAGTGTAAATGTGCGAGTAATTTGGGTACTTTTCATGAATATTATAGAGTTTTTCTTGATAGGTTAATGGGTGTGTTTTATTTTTAGGGAGTTTGTTGAGATCAAGGTTGACCATAGGTTCTTTCAGTTGCCAGGGAGGTGAACATTGTTTCAAAAACGCATAGCTGGCAACATTATTTTTCCGAAAACATTATCTGAGGCCTTGCTGTTGGATGTAGTTTATCGCCATACCCAGGACGTTTAATGCATATTAATGTGGAAGAGTTTCGTTAGGTTCTGCGTACAAGATCTCCACTGGGGATGTCCTAAAAACGAGTACTAGGCTGAGACCTTGATAATTTCCGTTGAGTATTTTTAGGTATGACTAGCAGTAGAGCCCGGCGTTGCCCAGGGATGTAACAGTAAGAGAAAGATCAAGTATCGACCATCATTAACACTGAAAAATAAAATTTGACAAAGATTATTGCTTAAGGTTGACGGAGACGCATGTCTTAAATAGGTTTTTTTTTTTTTTCTTTTTTCCACGAATTGGTCAAACCGAAACTCAAACAAAAACATTGTTTTCAATCGTTATGAGTCTACCGATTGAATAGAATTTTATTATAAACAATTGCCTTGTAAATGGAATTTTTAAAGCATTCTGAATGTAAGAAATAAAGAAAAAAGTGTGCAAGACAATAAGAAACACTACCTGCCAAAAAAAAAAAAAAAAAAAAAAAAAAAAAAAAAGTGAAGTTTTGTTGAAATCGGTTGAAAATATGTAGGAAATCCGATCCCATATATAAACGAACACACACAAACAACCTGGGTTTTATAATAAGTATAACTCGATATAAGTTTTCCCCCTTTCATTAATGCCTCTTAATCGTGTTTTCAAATTGATTTCGTGCAAAAACAATTATGTTTTTCCATTTTTTGGCGCTGTCAGAACCACCGCAAGGTAATTTTACGTAGTCCTGTGAAGTTTTGAAATCGGTTGAAAAATGTAGGAAATCCGATCCAATATATAAATGTACAGACACACACACACACACAACCTGGGTTTTATAATAAGTATGATTTTCTGGCCTTTCCATATATGAAACTAGCATAATCCAGTTTTGAGCGAATTAGTCATTTGTATAATTTAATTAATGTTTGTTGATCTGCTTCCCATTCAGTATGGCCACTACACGCAGAATTTTGAGAACTGCATTTTATTTTAAAATATTTTAGATGAGGAATGAATGTTCATCTTTTGTCAAAAATGATGCCTAGGAACTTGTTTCACAACTAGTATTTCTGCTCTGTCTAATCAGAAGTCTTGCTACCGGATGTAGTTTATCCAGGACTCAAAAACAGAATTACTATATTATTTGGTGTCATATCGATTTAAGAAAAATGTTTGGAAAGTAATTTACCCAATCTGCTTTTTGCTTTAGTCAATTTCTCGTTTAGAATATTTTATATCGATAAGATATTGTATATAAATTAAAATGGTTTCCATTCGCTCCTGTTTTTGTATTTAATCAGAATTATTTTGCCATTAAAATTTAGGACAATTGTGCGTTGAAGCATCTTGATCTGTCTTGGAACGGAATTGACAGAGGAGTTGCCAAAGCTCTTGGAGAAGCTCTCAAATTTAATAATACCCTCGAGCATTTGAATATCAGGTAAGTAATTTTCGGTTTAATCCCATGCTTATCGTTGATCGCATTGTTTGGAAGGAAGTCATAGTTCGAGGAACGTTTAAAAGATTAAGACAATGGATTATGCTTCAAGATAAATCCGAATTAAGGGTCGAAGTAAAAGTAACTTTTACCAAAAATTATTTTCCTTTCGTGCTAATGTCTAACTCTAAATTGAATTGAATTTTTCGAAACAATTTACGTTGACGAAATATGGTTTGGTTTGTTTTGATTTACGGCATATCAACGTCAATGGGTCATTTAATGCCGACAAGATTTTTATTGCTAGTAATATTTTTTCCAAGAATGTATTGTTGATGTTAAAACCTATTTTTACACTTTCATAGTGTTTTGACCCCAGTCTGTCGGTTAACTATTTGCCTATAGCTGTGACCCTAACATGTGATACCACCCCGAGTCAGAGTAGACCTGGGAACACCAGCAATTAAGAGTTGGTTCCACGCTCCTCAAAACCTCCTGATCAGAGGATGTAGTTTAGCTTGTTTTTAATTATTTTCCGCGCTTCTGCTCGAAGTTGCTTAAATTGTAACAAATTAGAAGATGAATGTTGTTTATTGAAAATCTCTCAAAGCTCTTCTGAGCCTAATAGCTTTCTTGCACTCATCATTGAAGCAAGGTTTGTTTGTGTTTTATGTCATATCAACCACTGTGGGTTATTTAATGCCAAATCAAGTTTATATATATATGCCAAATACATGAATTTTAAATGCCTATTTTGTATGGAACATTTTTAGCAACCTTGAGCTTATTTGCTTTTACACTGCAAAATAATCCTAGGTATTTTTGTTTAAGTCAAGAATTTCCATTTGATAAGGACTATTTATTTGCAATATGGTAAAAGGTAGGATATGTTGTTTATACATCAGTCTAAATCTTTGATAAGAGACCAATTCTTTTTAGAAAATCCGATATAATTTTTGGTTCAGTTTTTGCAAATAATTTCATGTTCTTGATTGATTAATTGTTTTTTTAACGGCATCTCAAACTTACTGGTTACTGCCGAAAATGATTTTGAGTGACTTTAAAGTCAAAAACGTATAGCTGGCAACATTATGGTTTAAAAAAAAGTACAGCTGGCAACATTGTTTCAAAAACGCATAGCTGGCAACATAATTTTTCCGAAAACATTATCAGAGTCCTTGCTGTTGGGTGTAGTTTATCGCCGTACCCAGGACGCGGATGTAGTTTAACGTCATACTCAGGACGTTTGAAGCAAGGTCTGTAACGGTTTATTTCTGGAATACGTTACTTTGCAATCGATAAGAATTTCCGTACACTGTTCTAAGCCCTTGATGCATTTACCTTCAGCTAGTTTATCAGAACATTAGTTTTCAGACTAGTCTCAGTTCGCTCCGCCTACTTTCCAACGGTGAGAATTTTTATCATCGTTTTGAATTTTGAAGAACAATTAGCAATTGATCATTACAACATGATCGCCAGAATCTTCTAAGAGAAATCCATATAAATTGATTTGTGTAAATCTGAGTTTTATCGTTATAAATACATAAATTGTTGTTTATAATTATTTCTAAAATCCTTCCTTCTTGGTTTGTGTCTTTACAAGCCCATATAGTGCAGTGACAGTTAAAGTCCCCTACTATAATAAGAGGGTGCAGCGAGATGCCATTATTTCATAAATTTCGGATTCGTGTACTTGTTCATTAGGTGGGATATATACCGAGTTTATTGGCATATGTATGGTCACTTTAACAGCAGCCGCCTATAAAGTAGTTATCAAATTTATTTTACTTTAGAGTACATCATTCCTAACTAGGATAGATATACCGCCAGTTGGTTGGTTGGTTGGGTTTTATGGCATATCAACCACTGTGGGTTATTTAATGCCAAACCCAGTTTATATATATATGCCAAATATATCAATTTTAAATGCCTATTTTGTATGGAACATTTTTAGCAAGCTAGAGATTATTTGCTTGCACACTGCTAAATAATCCTAGGTATTTTTGTTTAAGTCAAGAATTTCCATTTGATAAGGACAATTTATTTGCAAAATGGTAAAAGGTAGGATATGATCTTTATACATCAGTCTACATTTTTGATAAGAGACCAATTCTTTTTAAAAAATCCAATATATTTTTTGGTTCAGTTTTTGCAAATAATTTCTTCATGTTCTTCGTGTTATAGAATTTTCTACGGATATGTACGAGATTTGTACATTCTATTAGTATGTTTTACAGTGTATTGTTTTCCACAGGAACATTTAGGAGTAGGTTCTTGTTTTAGTATGAAAGAGTGAATCAGTCTTGTGTGTCCAATGCGTAGTCGGGCAATGGTGGTTTGTTCTTGTTTTAAGATTCAGTTGCCTTTCCTTTAGAATTGGTGCTAATTGGTAGAGTTTATTGGTATTTCTGTCCCATAGTTTTTGCCATTTTAGTGTTATTGTTGTCTTGATTTTATGTTTTAGGTCAGTGTATGGGATTTTGATGTTTTGGTCGGGTGTCATGTTAAGAGAAGCTTTGGCTAAGGAATCAGCTTTCTCATTTCTCTGGATTCCAACATGGCTTGGGATCCAGCAAAATATCACCTTTTTGCTATGTGTCAAGGTGTTCAGTTTGTTCAACAGTTTAACAATAAGAGGGTTATTCTGTTGTGTATTTTTTATGGATTGTAGGACAGAGATCGAGTCGGAATGAATAATGAATTTTTTTATGTTGCTGGCATCAACAATCTGAAGAGCCAAATTTATTGCACAGATTTCGGCGGTAAATATGGAAGCTTCATTTGGGAGACATTTTTCCACTGTTTTCTTACCAAGAACTACTCCACATCCAGTTCTATTGCTGTTTTTGGAACCATCAGTGTAAATGTGCGAGTAATTTGGGTACTTTTCATGAATATTGTAGAGTTTTTCTTGATAGGTTAATGGGTGTGTTTTATTTTTAGGGAGTTTCTTGAGATCAAGGTTGACCACGGGTTCTTTCAATTGCCAGGGAGGTGAGCTTAGTTTAACGGTTTCGTGGATGTTTGTAATAGAGATGTTGTTGTATGTTTCATTCGGAGACCGAAAGGTTTTATGGCCTTTTCTTTTTGATCAAATATGGCTTGGTATTTGGAATTAAAAATGCAATTATAGGCTGGATTGGTGGGTTGAGATTTGATTTTAGTGTAGTATTGCAGACCTAATTTTGTGAATCTAAGTTTTAGTGGTGGTTCGTACGCTTCAAAATAAAGGCTCTCCACAGGGGATGTTCTAAATGCCCCCAAGACGAGTCTCAATCCTTCATGATGGATTGTATTGAGAGTTTTTAGATAAGATTTTCTGGCTGCTCCATATATGTAGCAGCCATAATCCAGTTTTGATCGGATTAATGTTCGATACAATTTCATGAGCGTTTGTAGATCTGCACCCCAGTCGTTGTGGGCTACAACTCGAAGTAGTTTCAGGGCTTTACTGCATTTTTCTTTTAGATATTGTATGTGGTGGATGAAGTTCAGTTTTTTGTCGAATACAACTCCCGGAAATTTATATTGTTCGACTACTGGAATTTCTGTTTTGTCTAATTTTAGTGTTGGGTTATTATGCATTTTCCTTAGTTGACAAAAATGCATGCATTGGGTTTTTGATTTTGAAATCTTGAAGCCGTTTGTGATAGCCATCTATTTATTTTGTTGATGCCTTGTTGCAGCTGACGTTCTGCAGTACGTATGTATTTGGATGTGGAGGTTATACAGAAGTCATCGACATACAAATAGTTATCAACTCCAGGATTAAGATAGTTGGTAATGCTATTAATTTTGATGTTGAAGAGGGTTACTGACAGTATACTCCCCTGAGGAACACCCTCTTCTTGCTTTTGAATGTCCGACAGGGTTGAACCAATTCGGACTCGGAACTTCCTGTCTGAAAGAAATGATTTGATGAAGTTTGGTAGTCTGCCCTTCAATCCCATGTCCCGCAGGTCTTTCATAATACCATACCTCCAAGTGGTCTCATAAGCCTTTTTCAAGTTGAAACAAATGGCTACAAGGTGTTGCTTTTGGATTTATTCCTCCCTTATAGAGGTCTCCAACCTGACCACATGATCCATCGTAGATCTTTGATTTCTGAAGCCACATTGGGAGTTGGTAAACAGCTTGTTGGATTCTACATACCAAATTAGCCTTCTATTAATCATACGTTCCATAGTTTTGCACAGATAGCTGGTTAGTGCTATTGGACGATAATTTGTAGGATAGAGATTGTTTTCCCCGGTTTAGGAATGGGTATGATGGTAGCTAGTTTCCATGATTCTGGTATAGTGCTATTTTTCCAAATTAAATTGAATATATATAGTAGGTATTCTAATGATTTTGGAGGTAGTTGCTCGAGAAATTCATAATGAATTTCATCTGGTCCGACTGCAGTGTTGTGAGAGGCTTGTATGGCTTCTTTTAATTCTTGTAATGTGAAGATTCCAATTTTCTGTATTGTCTGAATTAAAATTGAGCTGTTTTTCGATTTTATTTTTATAGTTTAGAAATTCTGTATTAGTATTGTCAGAGGAGGAATTTAGTGAGAAAGTCTCAGCCAGTGTATTTGCGATGTCTTTAATGTTTGTTACCTCATCATTATTTTTAATGAGGTGTTTAATGGTTGTAGAATTGTTTTTGCGCGCAATTTTGCGGATCATTTTCCAAACTGTAGCGGTTTTAGTGGAGGAGTTTATTTTGCTTACGTAATTTTGCCAACTATTCTTTTTGGCCAACTTAATTGTTTTCCGGGCCTTTGCTCGGAGCAATTTAAAGGATTTGAGGTTAATGGTTGAAGGTTCTTTGTTGAATTTACGGAGAGCAGCATTACGCAGTCGGATTGCTATTTTACATTCGTCATTATACCAAGGTGTGTTGCGCCTGTTTGATGGAGAGGTTTTTGGAATCGTTTCCTTTGCTATTGTGATTAATGTTTCTGAAAACAGCTTGAATCTTGAACCAGTCTTGTATTGCATAATGTATCGAATTGTTGCCAGTCAGCTTTATTTATTTTCCAACTGGGAGGTCTGTTATTATCAGTGGAAGGTTGTGTAATATTTATTATGATTGGGAAATGGTCACTGCCACAAGAATCATCATGAACCTTCCACGTATAATCCATGTAGCTGGAAGGATCAGATAGTGATGTCAATAGCCGAATAGGAGCCGGTAGATGGATTGAGATGGGTTGGAGATTTGTCGTTTAAGATGCAGAGATTGTTGTTATTGATTATATTTTCCAGGATTTTACCCTTTTGATTAGTTTTAAGAAACCCCCATATGGTATTATGACTGTTAAGGTCACCTAATAATAAGTGGGGTTTAGGGATTTGGTCAATTAGCTTATTGAGTTTTATTTCATTAATTGGATCATGAGGTGGAATGTAGATGGAGCAGATACTGACTGTTTTGTGCAATGTTGTTTTGACAGCAGTGACTTGAAGATCACTGTCAATGGTTATTTGATGTTGGGGTATGTCTTTCCTAACTAGGATCGACACCTCCAGAAGCTCTGTGTCCGTCTTTGTGTAAATGATTATATGAATTGTAATTTTTTATTTTTAAGTAGTTATTGTCCTTGAGGAATGTTTCTTGAAGGCATACCACTTTGGGATTATATTTCTTGAGGAGTATGAGAAGTTCTTCAGGATTATCTCTAATTCCTCTGCAATTCCACTGTAATATTGAATTATTTTGCAGGTCCTTCCTGTCAAGTTGGAATTATTGCTTTTTTTTTTTAGACTTGTTTTTACTGTTTGGCTCTTCTATATCCATCTTTTCTATCATGCTAAACCTATTTTTGGTCTCAATCTTCGATGTTGATGGGTCTGAAGATTGGCTTAGTGGATTCAATAACTTTAAACGTTCCCGTGAAGATGAAGTCGGGGTATGATCTCTCTTTGATTGTGGGGAACGTTCTACTTTATCATTGTTAGGTTCAGGGTTTGATATATTACTTTTCACCAAGTTATCAGTTTTTGAAGTTGGAGGACGGATTGGTGATCGTTGCACGTTTTGTATTTTTGGAGGAGTGGTTTGTGTCTGGGATGTCTTTTTCGTTATTTTTTTATCATCTCTAATTTTATCATCAGATGTGTTAATCTTAGCTGGAACTTCCAATCGAGATGTTTGAATACTATTGCTGTGTTCCTTTTTAAGATCTTCCTGGAATTTTGTCTACTCACTTGGATCCAAATTTATAAGTTTATTTATCAGGGCTCTATATTTACTATCGTCATTATTAGTATCAGCCCTCCGTGTAACAGAGGCATAGCTGGTCTCACCCATATAGGACCCTACAATTTTCCTGGCTTCCAGAAAGGACACATTTTTCTTATGTTTAACCTCCAGGATTTCTTTCTTTTCTGTAAACGTCAAGATCTTGCGTATGCTGGATGGTCTTGTTGGCAATTTGGACATCTAAGAGGTTTCAAACATTCATCTTCTTTATGGTTTGGCTCTTTTTCCCCGCATTTGGCACATGTCTGTCGTCCTCTACAAGCGTCCTTGTGGTGTCCAAATTTCTGACATTTGAAACGCCTCAAAGGATCTGGGACGTACTGCTCAATTCTCTCCAGACAATAGCCTATTTTGACCACTTTAGGTATTTGTGGTTGATTAAATGTCAAGATGTATGTGTTTGTCTCGATTTTTTCACCATTCTTTCTGATACTAACCCTTCTTATATTAGTTACTCCCTGTTTTCCCAGGGCAGCTGTCATTTCATCTTCTGTGGCTAAAGCCAGCTCTCGACTTCTAATGACGCCTTTGGAAACATTGAGACTTTCATGTGGGTAGCTTTTGCACTTGATGTTATAAAAAATTTTCATTTTTAAGATGTTTTCAGCTTGTCTTTGGCTATCCACCTCCACAAGCAAGTTCCCATTTCTTAATTTTTTGACATTTTTCGGGGTCGCCCGTGCCGAAATAATTTTCTCAATCAAAAATGGGGAGAATTTAGCAAGACAGACCTCCTCCAGGGATTCAATAACAATAAATCTGGGGAAGTCTGCTGCTTCACACTCAGTCTGATTTGGATAGGTTCCGTTTTGTTTTTTTAAATATGCCATGTCTGGGTTTTTATATTCATTGGCCCTCTGCTCCACCACGGAATCCAACTTGAGAAGGGAATGAACCAAGGGGGTAACCCATTCGCATTGGCTGAGACGGGGATACACGACCAGTATACTCATATTGGGAGCGAAGTTTAGTGCCGAAAAATTCAACAGCGGTTCAAAAAGTCTTTTGCGCTCAACACAATTGACCCTCAGCCCCCGCCTTCTAGCACAGATATGATGAAGGGTTGGGAAATGTTCCACTAAAGCAGATTCAATAGTACAGTCAGGAGAAAAATAAATATATATGTGCTAGAGCATGACGGGACCAGCCGATTGATCGGATCGGGCCCAATCCGACCGCCCGTCAGACCAAGTAAGGGCCAAAGTGGTGTGTTGCAAGCCATTGACCACTGTTGCCGGATCAATGGCTGCTCAACCACCAGGATTCCGTCCTAGCGCCTTACGGGTCGCCACCCACGGCCAACAGGTAGCCTCATTGGGGAGGGGGGGGGTCTTACCCCTCTACAGAGATGCAGTCGGCGTATTCTACAGCCCCAGCCGACAGGGCGGTGTACCGCCAGATTCATGAAGCTCAGTGTAATGTGCATGGTTACATTGCTGGTATTCTTTTATATTCACTTTGTCACCTTAAGGAATGCTTCCTGAAGGCAAACAACTGCCAGTGACAGGCGTGTTATTAACAGAAGCAGTTCATTTATAGTTGCCTTTATTTCACGGCAGTTTCATTGAATTTTCTTATGCATGGGTGTTTAAACGTTTTCGGTCTTTAGGTGATGTGATTTTATTTTGTAGGTTTTAGATGTTTGACCGTTCTGGCTTTCTACCTCCATCTTTTCTAGTTGGTCAAATTGGATTTGTGTAGGAATCTGGTCGTTGGGGATTTTCAGCTTTTAGGTGGACGGTTGGTTGGGTTTTATGGCATGTCAACAACTGTGGGTCATTTAATGCCAAATTAATATATATATATATATATTAAATATACAGTACTATTAAACATATAGCTGGCAACATTGTTTCAAAAATGCATACCTGGCAACATTATTGTTTCAAAAACGTATAGCTGGCAACATTGTTTCAAAAACATTATCTGAAGCCTTGTTGTTGGACGTAGATGTAGTTTATCGTCATACCCAGGACGCAAAACGTAGAGGTGGCAACATTGTTGTTTCAAAAACGTATAGCTGGCAACATTATTTCATAAAAAAAAAAAAAAAAAAAAAAAAAACCGTATAACTGGCAACATTATTTTTCCGAAAACATCTGAAGCCTTGTTGTTGGACGTAGTTTAACGTCATACCCAGGACACCGAGATCGCTGTGACGTTTGTTTAGGGTTAGGGTTTCGTACGAGTAGTTTTGCTATTTGTTTCTTTATTTCAGTTCTTTCATTGTCCTTTTACTGTTCAGCCTGAAACATTTCCTTAGAATATAGACTATTTTTTAGTTAAGTTTGAAATTTGGATGAATCATTTGGTCCGAAATGTATTAGTTTCTCAATGAAGTTTTTGTATTTGTCAGACTGAACGGTGTTATTTATAGTCTTATTTTCCTTTGTTTTTGTTTAGGAAGGGCCTATCATGTAATCTACTTGCCTTGCTTCTGAAAATGAGATGGTTTTTTTATATTTTACTTCGATAATTTCCCTTTCCTAGAAAGCGTATGTTCTTGAGTTGGTTGTTTTTGTTTTAAGGTATATCAACCTTAGATTATTTTTTTAAATAGATTCATAGCGATATTTTGGTTTAAAAAAAAAAAAAAAAAAAAAAAAAAAATTGTGCATGTAGTATACATATATATTTGAACCATTTCTCAATTACTCATTTTTTAGTACAATCCATCTTTCAGAAAATTTACAATCTTGGATGGTTTTATTTTCGTAAAAAGCTTTTTTAAATTACTCATTTGGTAATATTTTGTTCGCACGAGATCAAAATCTACACAGTGATAGTATATGTTTAGCCGGTAATTGTTTATTTGTTTGGGTTTTATGGCATATCAACCACTGTGGGTTATTTAATGCCAAATCCAGTTTATATGAACTTTAAATGCCTATTTTGTATGGAATAAAAAACGTATAGCTGGCAATATTATCTTTTACAAAAAAAAAAAAAAAAAAAAAAAAAAAAAAAAAAAAACAAACTTATAGAGGGCAACACTATTTCTTACAAAAAATGTATAGCTGACATTATTCCCTACAAAAAAAACGTATAGCTGGCAAGATTATTTTTCCGAAAACATTATCTGAGGCCTTACTGTTGGATGTACTTTATCGCCATACCCAGGACGTTTAGCCGGTAATATTTTTTTTCCAAAGAAATGTATTGCTGTAATAGTTTTTTCTTCAAAAATTTATTGCTGGTAATAGTTTTTATCCCAGTTTCGGGGCTAACTATTTGCTCATAGTTGGGGCTCTAACAGGTGCTACCACCCAGGAACACCAGCAATTTAAGAGGTGGTTCCACGCTCCTAAAAACCTCCTGATCAGAGGCCTTGATGTTGGACGTAGTTTATCGTCTTACCCAGGATAGGTATGTTTTTGAGTAGGCTGGATGGCTTTCCTAGCAGTTAGCACATCTTATTTCATCGTAGCATTCTTCTTCGATATGGTCTGAATTCCTTTGGCCACATTTTCGACATGTTGGGCGATTCCTGTAGCTATCTCTATGATGTCCAAATGTTTTGCACCTAAAGCACCCGAGTGGGGCAGCGATATATAGTTCCATTGGCTCAATGTGTGCCAAAAGTAAGGATATACGTGTCAGTTATAATTGTTTCTCCTTTTTGAGATTTTATGGTAATCAATGACCCCTTGGCTTTTTAAGAGACAGATGTAATTTCCTCAGGTGTGGTTAGACATTTCTACTTCTAATGACTCCCACAGAAGTATTCAGTATTACATGAGAAAAGGTTTTAATTCCGATATTATGAAAGGTCTTCATGTTTATAATATTTTCTGCATGTTTCCTATGTTCAACCTCAACCAGCAAATTGCCATCTGAACTGTTTTAAGATTAATCCTACTGGATAGTACCCTTTCAGTCAATAAAGGGGCAAGTTTTGCCAGCAGTGTTTCTTCGAGGGACATGAGCACAAAGTCTTGGAAATTCCGTATTGATTTTTTTTTTTTTTTTAGAATCAGTCTCAAAGACATCTCTTGAGCTTTTTATTTTTTGATTATTCATAATTTTGTTGTATTAAGATTCACTACCCATACACCTCGGAGCCTGACATAGGAACGTGTCAAAGGGGAAACCCAGTCGCCTTGACAGGTCAGGGCTACACAAACCAGTATACTCGTATTCGAGAGAGACTGAGCACCCGTTAAAGCATTGCACTTACCAAATATTAAATGTACAAACTGATATGTTTCCAGCTATGTCTGTCTATATAGATTGTATATAGTTAAAGTTATTTCAAATGGAATGATTTGGTGGACAACAGGGAAAATCTCGAAACTCCTAAGAAAAAGCAGCACGGAAATACTGAATGCATATATCAAGACAGAGCTTGCAATAAGATAGGTATAGTGAGGCATTTTAAGCGCTGGAAGTTGCATAAAAAAAACAAAAAAAACTGTTAAGCCCCAAATCAAATTTGCTTATTCTATTTTGAATTTGCTATGTCAAAATTTAAATTTGACGATTCCATTTTGGTTATTTCATTATGAACTTGATTAGTCCCAAATTGAACTTGAAATGGTTTGTTTTGTTTTACGGTATATCAACCTCAATGGGTTAATGCCGAAAATCTATTTCTGGTAAATTTTTCTTCGCTGGTATTTTTTTTTTTTTTTTTTTTTTCAAATTATTTCTGGTATTAAAACCTATTTTTTACACTTTCATAGTGTTTTGACCCTCAGTTTCGGGGTTAACTTTTCCCATAGCTAGGACCCCAATAGGTTCTACCACCCCGAGTCACAGTGAACTTGGGAACACCATCAAATAGGAGGTGGTTCCACGCTCCTCAAAAACTCCTGATCAGAGGCATTGCTGTTGGACGTAGTTTATCGTCTTACCCAGGACGCGGATGTATTAGGTTGGTGCAAAAATAATGACGTAATGTCGTTTTTTGACGTTAAAAAATGTCAAAAAACGACATTATTTTTGCACCAACCTAAAAGTTTAATCCCAGGTTTTAACACTATATAGTCTATTACAAACTTAGACATGGTTGTAAACATACCAGGACGGAACCTTGAAATCACTTCGAGCCGACTTATCTTCAGCTATCGCCTTTTAACGCTTATAAATTGGAGAGATGGTATTTTATCCAGGTGTATATTTGGGGGGGGGGGGTATTTTATTTAGTTATGAAAGACTCCATAAATTTATATAGTTGTAAACGCTAGGGCTTGGCATGACCAGCCGATTGACTGAATCGGGCCTCTCTGACCGCCCCTCTTGTGCAAATATGGACCAAAGTGATGTGTTGGGAATCAGAATTATCTAGCACTCAGCTACTAGGATCCCGTTCCCAGATATTACGTCTTACCACCCACGGCAAATAGGTAGCCTCATGGCGGCGGGGGGGGGGGCGGGTATTACTCCTCTGCAGAGGTGCAGTCGGCGTATTCTTAGGCCCCAGCCGACGATACACAATTGAATTGGTTAGTTGTAATCATAATCGTTTTTCTCGTTTGCGGAACTCCTCCGGGCCCCATGCTTTCCAGCCAAGTTTGATGTTCAAAAATTTGAATGCAAAATCAATCATTATCTACCCTCTTGATTGTCTCTCCCTAATGTTTTTTTTTCTTTCACTCGGTAACCCCTTGCGTCTTAATGGCTTCACTTTCTTGCATGAGGTGATAAGAAAAATACTCAGAGCCGCTGTGGATATTGTTAGCAGCAACGTCCCCGGTCAGGGTGGACCTGGGAACATCAGCAATTAAGAGGTGGTTCTACGTTCCTCAAAACTTCCTGATCAGTGGCCTTGCTGTTGGACGTAGTTTATCGTCTTACCTAGGATGACAACCAATGACGATTGAGTTGGTTGTTTAGCAGCAAATATCAACCCTTATGCGTTTTATGCCTAAATGAAAATCTGAAAATTCAAACTTTATAATTCAAGATATTTCATGATTAATAATCATTTAGGTGCATTTTTTTTTTTTTTTTTTTTTAGCTAAAAACAGACGAGGATTCAAAACATTGTTTATCGTCACAAAAAATGAGATCAGTCGTAACTATTTGACAGAAACATGTATCGTTGGTCAATTCCGAATTGACAAGAGTTTTCATTCCGATTTGAGTGACCCAAATACATTAGTTTTGTCAATCTTTAAAACCTGAGCGCAAGAGAATCCATTTTTTTTTTTTAAATCTTAACAAGTATTTTAACCAATAAATGTTTGAACATTTGTTTCCAGTAATTGCCGAGTGAATCCAGAGTGTTCAGTACTTATTGGACTTGGCTTATCTTGCAACGAAACTTTGAAAGAACTCAAGGTAAGAATACATTATCCCAAGTTTTTGAATTTAACATTTTCGAAATGGTTCACAAGTATTAGAATCGCAGATGAGAAATGGCGCCACTTGAGGAAAACATTAACAAAACTCATCGTTGCTGCATGGAGAGATTCAGCAATGTCTTTCATAGCGAGAAAGACTAGAAAATTCCATCCCTAATCATGGATAATGTTACTGGACAAGGTTAAAACTGAAATGATCCTGCTACTTGAATTGCAGTTGAACACTGATTAACCTGGTTATTTTACTTTCAATTTAAATGCAAAGAACTGAAGAAATTATGAGTGAAACGACTTGTCTTCTCTTAGGAAGTCTTGGTAATTCAATATTTGACGCACTCTTGGAAAGCAAAGAGATGGTTGATGCCAATTAAGTCAGGATATTTCTGAAGAGTCATGGATTTGTTTAACTTTTATACCTTAAAACGAAATGCTTTGCAAGAGTAGTTCTCATGTGAATATTTGCCGGAGAGACTTAGAATTATTTATCGGAACTAAAAGGAACTAAGGTCTAAAAATATTTTGATTGAAGCGAGTCCTTTGTAATTCGGGATAAAAGTTCGTTTATAAGTCAGATCTTGTTAGCAGTCGAGAGAAGGTCCATTTCGGATCTGTAGTTGATAGTTTAAAAGTCAGACATTAGAAGTTGTCATCTTAGATATAGGTGCAGCATCGATCGGCTCTAAGGGCAGAAAAACGTCTTAAGCAGATGACCGCCGAGCTCAATTTTTTTTTTTTTTTTGCTCTTTATTTAAAGGTTGCATTCTCATTAGAATTTTAGAGAGGAAGAAGTTTTTTTAAAGGAAAGCAGATGCCTTATTTTAATTTCTGTGTTTGCGTTTTTTCTTTATCGGGACCCACTACATATAATTTGAGTCAGATTTCAGTTCTAAAACTGAAGGCCTAAATTAGGAAAAATAGATGTTTCAACGGGGGCTTCGATAGATTGAATATTCTTTTCATTAGTGATACTTCATTGAACGGAGAGAAATTTTAACAGTGTAGAATTAATCATTTTATCAAGAAAATTTCTTTTAAGATGGTTCGTAACCCAATGGAGAGTGCCGGTTGCTACGCGATTTGTGCAGCTGTGTTAAGAAACCAAAGTCCTGCCATAGAAAAATTGGATTTTCAGGTAAGTTTAAAGTATTTAGTTCTCTTGAAATACAATCTATGGTTATTTAATACCGAAATCTAAATATATTTTAACAATTTAACTACAGATTTTGGTTTGTTTTACGGCATATCAACCTCAATGGATTATTTAATGCCGACAAGATTTTTATTGCTGGTAATGTTTTTCTAGATATGTATTGCTGGTAATTTTTCCTCAAAACATTTATTGCTGCATTAAAACCTACTTTCATGGTGTTTTGACCACAGTTTGGGGAGTAAATATTTACCAATAGCTGGAACCATAACGGGTGCTGCCCCCCCCCTGTTCAGGGTGAACCTGGGAACATCAGCAATTAAGAGGTGGTTTCACGCTCCTCAAAACTTCCTGATCAGAGGCCTTGATGTTGGACGGAAGAAACTAATACTGCCGAAACAAAGTATTGTGCGTGTTGCTTGGTTGATTTTATTTAAGCGGGATATCAATCTGTATTGGTTATTTATTGTCGAAATGTATTTTGAACGCATGTTAGTATTTTTGTTATATATACTTTCCTAGGGTCTTGTTTTTGTTTAGTGGTTTACTATTTGCTCATAGTTGGGACCATAACATGTGCTACCTCACCGGGTCAGGGTGCATCGGGAACAACAATTACTGTATTTTCCAGTTTACAAGACGCACTTTTCTTAAAAAAAAATACCCTAAACAATACTTGTGCGTTTTCCAAGACGAATGTAAGGCAACGCCCAGACTGTTGTACGAGAGAATTTCTTAGAAATTTCTTTCCAGTATTAGAGTGCGTCTTCAAAGACGGAAAATACGGTAAGTGGTTCCACGCACCTCAAAACCTACCGATTAGAGGCCTTACTGCTGGATGTAGTTTATCGTCATACCCAGGACTAGTATCGCTTGGTTGATCAGTTCCGTTTTTTTTTGTTTTTGTTTTTTTTTAAGCACAGCCACGTCAACGAAGATTTCAATGAAATCTTCGAGCAACTGAAGGAAAAGCTGCCAGACGTCAGAGTTATTCACGGGAGCCAAGAAGCTAAAAAGAAACCAAAGGCTATGATTCATCCAATGGCGCTCCTTGTACGATATCTGGATGACAATAACATTCGATTGGCTGACTGTTTCGGGAAATTTGACGAAGATGGTAGTATGACTGTTACGCACGAAGAGTTCATTAAAGGTATAGAGGTAAGTCTGAACGTTGAAGAAAAACTTTAAAGATTTAATAACTGGTAAGAATTTGATATAGTTTGCTTTGTTTTATTTTACGGCATATCAACCTCAAGGGGTTTGTTAATGGCGACAATTTTTATTGTTGGTATCTTTTTCCAAAAATGTATTGCTAGTAATAATTTTTTTTTAAAGTATTTCTAGTATTAAAACCCTAACCGATGCTACCACCCCGGCTCAGGGTGGACCTGGAAACACTAGCAATCTCAAAATGTCCTGATCGGACGTACTTTATCGTCATACTCAGGATGGTGAGATTGTTAAGAGTAACAAAGACAGGGGAATTTTACACTTTCAAGGGATCCTATTACCTGGGAAGTTACAGTTAAGACTGCGACCTTAAGCTACGATTTGGCATCCATCTTGACCTGAACGACGAAATCTTTTTATCGTCTTCAGTCATAATTTCCATTTTAGTGAGCCAAATGCAAGTGATCCTAATATAAACATTTAAAAAAATAAATAATCAGAGAAATGAAATTAATGAAAATAAACTACACCATTTTACCTATGCAATTTAAAAATTAGATTTGTCACGAAGATAGTTATGGCAACCCTCAGAATTGTGAAGAGTTAGAATAACGAGAAGGAGGAAGGGGCATAATTTATCCCCGCATGTGTGAAGTGGCGGTGCGAGAAGTGAAAAAAAGTTGACGTTTAGAGAGTGACAATACTTGTGACTACTCCCAAAGAAGGTGGATAATTCTCCAAATTTGGAAAGTTGATTAAAAAAGCAGAAACGGAACAAATAAAACCTTTATTGGGATTAGTGAAAGTTGGGGAATCACCGAGTCCCCAGAACACTTCAGACCCACGCAATTTTGGGGCCGAGGTTCATACAAGCAAGTTACTTTGGGATGAGAAACCGCATTAACTGCCTCTGAAATCCACGTTAGCTGCCACCAGATTTCCTGATTTCAAGAACTTTGAGCCCAGCCCCAACAGAAGTTTAGACAAGGTCCAGTGTCACGATAGAGATTAATGCAGGAAGGGTTAATTTTTGTTGTATCATGAACTATATAAAGCAACTGAAGATTAATGGTTAATCTTCAGTTTTATTTTTCGTCGTGGATATATTTTCTTAATGTAGTACTCGCCACGGCGTGAACCGGCGCTACCATTACGACGACATTCGATCTTCCACGGATCTGAGATCAATAGCACAACGTGGGCAGTGTTGGTGCGGATCGAAGTGACCAGTGTCAGCACTGACCAGCGAAGATTTAGCCCAGTGATTAAAACGTCGTTCTAAGATCCTGCGGACTGGCCCACTATAACGTGGTTACACCACCGGGTGAAGGCGGCAACCAAAAGGCGTTATCTTAAATGCTGACTGTCACTAAGGATATGACCTTGTCAGTAGGTGTTATACAGGTAGCATAATTACTTCCGCTGGCGGGACTTGTTAGAAACTTCAAATTAGTTGCTTCTAACTAGGTACCTCCCCCACACAAAGAAAAAAGACACCTAAGGTTTAAAATGCATTTTGAAACTGAAAAATCTAAATTTTTAGTTTTAATTTCGAGCTAAAAGTAAATTTGATCTTAGCAAGATTGGAACTAATTTTACCGATTATCAGGAAAATCAAATCTTCAATTTGTTTGTGGGAAATCAACTAGTCATGTGTCATTTATTGCTGAAATTTAAATTTTTTGGCAGCATTAGTAATTTGCTAAATGTATTGGTGGTATTTTTACTATAATTTTTTTTTTATATACTATCCTGGTATTTTTACCTCAGTTTGCCGGGTTAGCTATCTGCCCATAGCTGGGACCCTAAATAGGCGATACCACCCTGCGTCAGACTGGACCTGGGAACAGCAATTAAGGTGATTCCACGCTCCTCAAAACCTCCCGATCAGTGGATGTAGTTTATCGTCATACCCACGACGTTGAGGAAATGTTAGAAAGTTACCAATTTTAAATTCACTATCGTTACCAGTCTTTATGTTCGTATGTCATCCGTTTGTTTGTTTGGGTTTTATGGCATATCAACCACTGTGGGTTATTTAATGCCAAATCCAGTTTATATGAATTTTAAATGCCTATTTTGTATGGAATAAAAAAAAAAAAAAAAACGTATAGCTGGCAACATTATGGTTCCAAAAACGTACAGCTGGCAACATTATTTTTCCGAAAACATTATCTGAGGCCTTGCTGTTGGATGTAGTTTATCGCCATACCCAGGACGTGGGTAAGATCTGGAAAAACTAGGAGTTCACTATTTGCCCATAGCTGGGACCCTAACAGGTGCTACCACCCCGGGTCAAGGTGGACCTGGGAACACCAGCAATTAAGAGGTGGTTCCACGCTCTTCAAAACCTCCTGATCAGAGGCCTCGCTGTTGGATGCAGTTTAACGTCATACCCAGGACGTGTATGTCATCCGTATTTTTAAAAAGTGAGATTTTATTTGAATACTTAAGTTAGCTTAATTTTTCTATTATTAGTAAATGGTGCTTATTTAATATCACTTAGCCGCTACAATAGTGAATTTTAAGACTAAAAGGGTTAAATTGTACTAATTAAAATGAAAAAAAATCATGTACGAAACTATACATCGAAGAAATTAAGTCAGTTTTCAAATTAATGCTTTAATTAAATTTAGGCACAGCCAAAGATCGACTTAAAAAGAAAAAACCAGCATGAAAAAAAATGCCGAAAACTAAGTTTTATCAAAATACTTAAGGAGACCAAAAGTTTTATCCTTTTTACAGTGAAAAACATTAATTTGGAAATTAAAAAAAAAATAGTGTGATTTTAATGAAACTTTACAAAATGTTTTTTTCTTTATCTGTTACCCACTCTCACTCAATTTCATGAAATTGAGAAATGAAATTTTACAGTTTCATTATAAGCAAAAAATGTTAAGAATTTAAGTTTCTATTTTTAAAACCGGATACCCAGTTACCGAAAACTTAAAATAAACGATACGTCTTAAATTTTCAAATTCTGCATTAATTTATAGGGGATAGGTGATAGTCAAGTAAAAACTATATTTACTAATAAAATGGGAAAGCTTAAATTTAGTATTAGGTTGGTGCAAAAAGACATTGTTACGTCATTATTTTTGCACCAACCTAATATTAAGATTATTTCGAAGGTTCTTAAAAAAAAAAAGAAAAAAAAAGAAAAAAAATTCCTCTAAGGTTTTCATAAAACATGCTTTTTTGTCGATTCTTTGACGGTAGCTACTTTTAACTATATTTTTCTCTTTCAGTCGATTGGTCTAAGGCTGGACGATGCCCAAAAAACATTTTTGCTGAATGAAATGGACAGAGATGGAGATGGTGAAATTGACTACAGGTAAAGAAAAAGTGACCCTTGAAAATGACCTACAATTTGACCTCTCGATGGAAAATCTAACCTAGCCAGAGGAATTACTTCAGATGAGTAATCATTCAATGAGGAGTACATAGAATAGCTAATAAATCTTGTAGAGGCGGTGATCCCAGAAAAAGAGCTACTTTTAATATGAAAGGAGTTACGTTTTTTTTTTTTTGGCAGATTCGGTTTACGGCATATCAACCTCAATGGGTTATTTAATGCCGACAATTTTTATTGCTGGTAATGTTTTGTCAAATCTATTTCTGGTTAAAAAAAAAAAAAAAAAAAAAAAAAAAAAAAAAAAGTATTAATGGTAATTTTTTTTTTAAATTTATTGCTAGTAATATTTATTTTTAAAAAACATTGTAATTTTTTTCAAAACAGTATTGCTCGTAATAATTTTTTAAAGTATTTCCGCTATTAAAACCTATTTTTATACTTTCATGGTGTTTTGATCCCAGTTTCGGGGTTAACTATTTACCACCGCGGGTCAGGGTTGACCTGGTAACACCAGCAATTAAGCGGTTGTCTCACACTCAAAACCTCCTGATCAGAGGCCTTGCTGCTGGACGAAGTTTATCGTCTTACCCAGGACGGACGTTTTAGCAGAGTTGCCATGCAGAATTTAAGTTTCTTGATAGGAAACAGTTGTGTAATAAATTGGTAAAAAGTCTGATATAGTCAGCTGTTACACTTTAGTAGTAGCAGACTTTCAACTATCTTGAAAGAAATCTTCTGCAACCGTTGTCAAAAGTTCGCCTGTCAGTCCCAGCAACGAAAAGGGGGTATCCTCAGTGTTCACAGAATTGTCTTGATGTCAAGAAGGGCGAATTTCTAATTTTCTTGAAGTACATTAATGGAGCAGGGATATATTGCTCCAGTGACTCAATATTGTACCCGACTTTTGTAGGGATTTGTGGTGTGGTAAAAGTAAGGATATGTTTCTGTTATGGTTTCTCCTCGTTTCTTTGTTTGGGTTATTTAATGCCAAATCAAGTTATATATATATATATATATATATATATATATGCCAAATATATCAATTTTAAATGCCTATTTTGTATGGAACATTTTTAGCAAGCAAGAGATTATTTTCTTGCACACTGCTAAATAATCCTAGGTATTTTTGTTTAAGTCAAGAATTTCCATTTGATAAGGACTATTTATTTGCAATATGGTAAAAAGTAGGATATGATCTTTATACATCAGTCTACATCTTTGATAAGAGACCAATTCTTTTTAAAAAGAATCCAATATATTTTTTGGTTCAGTTTTTGCAAATAATTTCTTCATGTTCTTCGTGTTATAGAATTTTCTACGGATATGTACGAGATTTGTACATTCTATTAGTATATCTTTTACAGTGTATTGTTTTCCACAGGAACATTTAGGAGTAGGTTCTTGTTTTAGTATGAAAGAGTGAATCAGTCTTGTGTGTCCAATGCGTAGTCGGGCAATGGTGGTTTGTTCTTGTTTTAAGATTCAGTTGCCTTTTTAGAATTAGTGCTATTTGGTAGTTTATTTTTGGTATTTCTGTCCCATAGTTTTTGCCATTTTAGTGTTATTGTTTTGATTTTGTTTTAGGTCAGTGTATGGGATTTTGATGTTTTGGTCGGGTGTCATGTTAAGAGCAGCTTTGGCTAAGGAATCAGCTTTCTCATTTCCCTGGATTCCAACATGGCTTGGGATCCAGCAAAATATCACCTTTTTGCTATGTGTCAAGGTGTTCAGTTTGTTCAACAGTTTAACAATAAGAGGGTTATTCTGTTGTGTATTTTTTATGGATTGTAGGACAGAGATCGAGTCGGAATGAATAATGAATTTTTTTTATGTTGCTGGCATCAACAATCTGAAGAGCCAAATTTATTGCACAGATTTCTGCCGTGAATATGGAAGCTTCATTTGGGAGACATTTTTCCACCGTTTTCTTACCAAGAACTACTCCACATCCAGTTCTATTGCTGTTTTTGGAACCATCAGTGTAAATGTGCGAGTAATTTGGGTACTTTTCATGAATATTATAGAGTTTTTCTTGATAGGTTAATGGGTGTGTTTTATTTTTAGGGAGTTTCTTGAGATCAAGGTTGACCACGGGTTCTTTCAATTGCCAGGGAGGTGAGCTTAGTTTAACGGTTTCGTGGATGTTTGTAATCGAGATGTTGTTGTCTTCCACTGTATGTTTCATTCGGAGACCGAAAGGTTTTATGGCCTTTTCTTTTTGATCAAATATGGCTTGGTATTTCGAATTAAAAATGCAATTATAGGCTGGATTGGTGGGTTGAGATTTGATTTTAGTGTAGTATTGCAGACCTAATTTTGTGAATCTAAGTTTTAGTGGTGGTTCGTACGCTTCAAAATAAAGGCTCTCCACAGGGGATGTTCTAAATGCCCCCAAGACGAGTCTCAATCCTTCATGATGGATTGTATTGAGAGTTTTTAGAAAAGATTTTCTGGCTGCTCCATATATGTAGCAGCCATAATCCAGTTTTGATCGGATTAATGTTCGATACAATTTCATGAGCGTTTGTTGATCTGCACCCCAGTCTTTGTAGTAGTTTCAGGGCTTTACTGCATTTTTCTTTTAGATATTGTATGTGGTGGATGAAGTTCAGTTTTTTGTCGAATACAACTCCCGGAAATTTATATTGTTCGACTACTGGAATTTGTTTTGTCTAATTTTAGTGTTGGGTTATTATGCATTTTCCTTAGTTGAAAAAATGCATGCATTGGGTTTTTGATTTTGAAGTCTTGAAGCCGTTTGTGATAGCCCATCTATTTATTTTGTTGATGCCTTGTTGCAGCTGACGTTCTGCAGTACGTATGTATTTGGATGTGGAGGTTATACAGAAGTCATCGACATACAAATAGTTATCAACTCCAGGATTAAGATAGTTGGTAATGCTATTAATTTTGATGTTGAAGAGGGTTACTGACAGTATACTCCCCTGAGGAACACCCTCTTCTTGCTTTTGAATGTCCGACAGGGTTGAACCAATTCGGACTCGGAACTTCCTGTCTGAAAGAAATGATTTGATGAAGTTTGGTAGTCTGCCCTTCAATCCCATGTCACGCAGGTCTTTCATAATGCCATACCTCCAGGTGGTCTCATAAGCCTTTTGCAAGTCGAAAAAATGGCTACAAGGTGTTGCTTTTGGATGTATTCCTCCCTTATAGAGGTCTCCAACCTGACCACATGATCCATCGTAGATCTGATTTCTGAAGCCACATTGGGAGTTGGTAAACAGGTTGTTGGATTCTACATACCACATTAGCCTTCTATTAATGATACGTTCCTTAGTTTTGCACAGATAGCTGGTTAGTGCTATTGGACAATAATTTGTAGGATAGAGATTGTTTTTCCCTGGTTTAGAAATGGGTATGATGGTAGCTAGTTTCCATGATTCTGGGATAGTGCTATTTTTTTTCAAATTAAATTGAATATATATATATATATATATATATATATATATATATATATATATATAGTAGGTATTCTAATGATTTTGGTGGTAGTTGCTCGAGAAATCCATAATGAATTTCGTCTGGTCCGACTGCAGTGTTGTGAGAAGCTTGTATGGCTTCTTTTAATTCTTGTAATGTGAAGAATCCATTGTAATTTTCTGTATTGTCTGAATTAAAATGGAGCTTTTGTTTTTCGATTTTATTTTTATAGTTTAGAAATTCTGTATTAGTATTGTCAGAGGAAGAATTTAGTGAGAAAGTCTCAGCCAGTGTATTTGCGATGTCTTTAATGTTTGTTACCTCATCATTATTTTTAATGAGGTGTTTAATGGTGGTAGAATTGTTTTTGCCCGCAATTTTGCGGATCATTTTCCACACTGTCGCAGTTTTAGAGGAGGAGTTTATTTTGCTTACGTAATTTTGCCAACTATTCTTTTTGGCCAACTTAATTGTTTTCCGGGCCTTTGATCGGAGCAATTTAAAGGAGTTGAGATTAATGGTGGAAGGTTCTTTGTTGAATTTACGAAGAGCAGCATTACGCAGTCAGATTGCTATTTTACATTCGTCATTATACCAAGGTGTGTTGCGCCTGTTTGATGGAGAGGTTTTTGGAATCGTTTCCTTTGCTATTGTGATTAATGTTTCTGAAAAGTGTTGAATTGGGTCTGAACATCTTGAATCTTGAACCAGTCTGGTATTGCATAATGTATTGAATTGTTGCCAGGCAGCTTTATTTTCCAACTGGGAGGTCTGTTATTATCAGTGGAAGGTTTTGTAATATTTATGATTGGGAAATGGTCACTGCCACAAGAATCATCATGAACCTTCCACGTATAATCCATGTAGCTGGAAGGATCGATAGTGATGTCAATAGCCGAATAGGAGCCGGTAGATGGATTGAGATGGGTTGGAGATTTGTCGTTTAAGATGCAGAGATTGTTGTTATTGATTATATTTTCCAGGATTTTACCCTTTTGATTAGTTTTAAGAAACCCCCATATGGTATTATGACTGTTAAGGTCACCTAATAATAAGTGGGGTTTAGGGATTTGGTCAATTAGCTTATTGAGTTTTATTTCATTAATTGGATCATGAGGTGGAATGTAGATGGAGCAGATACTGACTGTTTTGTGCAATGTTGTTTTGACAGCAGTGACTTGAAGATCACTGTCAATGGTTATTTGATGTTGGGGTATGTCTTTCCTAACTAGGATCGACACACCTCCAGAAGCTCTGTGTCCGTCTTTGTGTAAATGATTATATGAATTGTAATTTTTTATTTTTAAGTAGTTATTGTCCTTGAGGAATGTTTCTTGAAGGCATACCACTTTGGGATTATATTTCTTGAGGAGTATGAGAAGTTCTTCATGATTATCTCTAATTCCTCTGCAATTCCACTGTAATATTGAATTATTTTGCAGGTCCTTCATGTCAAGTTGGAATTATTGCTTTTTTTTTTTTTTTTTCGACTTGTTTTTACTGGTTGGCTCTTCTGTATCCATCTTTTCTATCATGCTAAACCTATTTTTGGTCTCAATCTTCGATGTTGATGGGTCTGAAGATTGGCTTAGTGGATTCAACAACTTTAAACGTTCCCATGAGGATGAAGTCGGGGTATGATCTCTTTGATTGTGGGGAACGTTCTACTTTATCATTGTTAGGTTCAGGGTTTGATAAGTTATCAATTTTTGAAGTTGGAGGACGGATTGTTGATCGTTGCAGGTTTTGTTTTTTGGGTGGAGTGGTTTGTGTCTGGGATGTCTTTTTAGTTATTTTTTATCATCTCTAATTTTATCATCAGATGTATTAATCTTAGCTGGAACTTCCAATTGAGATGTTTGAATACTATTGGTGTGTTCCTTTTTTAGATCTTCCTGGAATTTTGTCCACTCACTTGGATCAAATTTATTAGTTTATTTATCAGGGTTCTATATTTACTATGTTCATTATTTGTTCCAGCCCTCCGTGTAACAGAGGCATAGCTGGTCTCACCCATATAGGACCCTACAATTTTCCTGACCTCCAGAAAGGACGCATTTTTCTTATGTTTAACCTCCAGGATTTCTTTCTTTTCTGTAAATGTCACAAGATCTTGCGTATGCTGGATGGTCTTGTTGGCAATTTGGACATCTAAGAGGTTTCAAACATTCATCCTCTTTATGGTTTGGCTCTTTTTCCCCGCATTTGGCACATGTCTGTCGTCCTCTACAAGCGTCCTTGTGGTGTCCAAATTTCTGACATTTGAAACACCTCAAGGGAGCTGGGACGTACTGCTCAATTCTCTCCAGACAATAGCCTATTTTGACCACTTTGGGTATTTGTGGTTGATTAAATGTCAAAATGTGTTTGTCTCGATTTTTCCACGACTCTCTTATACTCACCCTTCTTATATTAGTTACTCCGTTTTCCCAGGGCAGCTGTCATTTCGTCTTCTGCGGCTAAAGCAAGCTCCCGACTTCTGATGACACCTTTGGAAACATTAAGACTCATGTGGGTAGCTTTTGCACTTGGCATTATAAAAAAAAAAGTTTATTTTTAAGATGTTTTCTGCTCGTCTTTGGCTATCCACCTCAACAAGCAAGTTCACATTTAATTTTTTGACGTTTTTTGGGGTCGCCCGTGCCGAAATAATTTTTTTTAAATCAAAATGGGAGAATTTAGCAAGACAGACCTCCTCCAGGGATTCAATGACAATAAATCTGGGGAAGTCTGCTGCTTCACATTCAGTCTGATTGGTTCTGTTTTGTTTTTTTATTTAAAGATGCCATGTTTGGCTTTTTATATTCATTGGCCCTGTGCTCCACCACAGAGTCCAACTTAACGGAATGAACCAAGGGGTTAACCTATTCGCCTTGGCTGTGACGGGGATATACGAACAGTATACTCATATTGGGAGCGAAGTTCTGAGCCTCTGCCAAACTGGTTTAGTGCCGAAAAATTCAACAGCGGTCAAAAACTTTTTTGCTCTCAACACAATTGACCATCAGCCCCCTCCTTCTAGCACATATACGATAAAGGGTTAGGAAATGTTCCACTGAAGTAGATTCAATAGTACAGTCAGGAGAAAAATAAATATGTGCTAGGGCATGTCGGGACCAGCCGATTGATCGGATCGGGCCCAATCCGACCACCCGTCAGACCCAGTAAGGTCCAAAGTGGTGTGTTGCAAGCCATTGACCACTGTTGCCGGATCAATGGCGGCTCAACCACCAGGATTCCGTCCGAGCGCCTTACGGGTCGCCACCCACGGCCAACAGGTGGCCTCATTGGGGGGGGGGGTATCTTACCCCTCTACAGAGGTGCATTAGGTGTATTCTACAGCCCCAGCCAACAGGGCCAGCTGGATGTAGTTTAACGTCTTATCCAGGACGTCTGATGCCGTGGTTTTGTTGGAGCCGGAGTATACTTTTCCTGTGAAGTTGGTGAATAATTCTTAGTAACCTGCATCTTAACTGCACGATCCTTAAGAGTGTCGAAGATAAAGCCGCACTGATCAATTTGGATCAGTCCAAGGCGTTTGACAAGACCTTTGCGTGGTAATATTTAAGGTCATGTACCTTTTATTTAGGAGGCCCGTTGCAGAGTGGCAGTTGCCGAGACAAAACTACGTTAACAGACGAAAATGTAAGGAGTTTCCGTGTTAGGTATCTGGAAAACTTAAAAATAAAAATAAAATAAATAAAAAAATGTAACTAATTAAAATATTTTAATTTGCAGTGAACTGGTTCGGTCGAGAATGGAATTTAAAGCGAAGGCCAATTCAGCAGAATATCTGTTTCCAAAGATGATTCAACCGACATCCTAATCGAGAAAGATTTTCGATCTTAACGATGATATCAATTTGAGAATTCTCAGAGCTGCAACAAATCAGCTTTACAACCAAAGATTTCACGAGGTTTGTTTAACACTACAAAATACAACGAATTGAACTAGATTCATCAAAAGCAAAGAATGAAGTGGGTATGAACATTCCAAGAAACTAGTTCTCAGCCTCAAGTCATTTGCAATTTTCGCTGCTGAAGTATTAGATACGGATTTTAAGCAATTTCGGAACTTTGTGAAAAGGGTTTTAATTAGCGAATGAATTCAACATTAAAGCAAATCGAACTAGTTTTGTCTTGTTTGATTCTTAAATATTCCACATATGTCACTAAACATTCAAGGAGATTTAACTTCTGGAAAATAATCGCTACTGCTGTGAGAACATCGATTTATGATACAATAAGATCAGAAAACAGGAAATCATTCATCAGTAGGAACGACTTCCTATTTTAGCACAAGTTTCGTTTACGACATCACATCAGTGGGTTATTTAATGCTGACAAGACTTATTGCTGGTAATAATTTTTATTCTACAAAGTATTTCTAGCATTACAACCTACTTTTACACTTTCAGTGTTTTGACCACATTTTGGGGGGTTAAATATTTACCCATAGCTGGGACCCTAACAAGTGCTACCACCCCGAGTCAGGGTGGACCTGGGAACACCAGCAATTAAGAGGTGATTCCACCCTCCTCAAAACCTCTTGAGCAGAGGCCTTGCTGTTAGATATAGTTTAGCGTCATACCCAGGACGCTTTATCACAAGTGATGTCAAGTATTAGCAATAACAATGATTAGTCCAGTTTAACTAAGACCACAAATTACAGTATGCATTTGTAGTATTATCTCGGACCAGTTTCCTATTTCGGACATATGCACAGACATTTCGTTTTATAACTTCTAGACAGACAAGTTGATTATGCAAGTCGACTCCAAGGTCAGTTATATTAGGATACTAGAGAGCCGTTTACGCGGTCGACGTCTGCAGATGGGAGGCAAGACTAAAAATACTTTTGTTTAGCGCCATATCAAACTCTTATTTAATATCGAAATTTAATGTTTTTAACAATTCTACAGCTTCAACTAAATTTATCTTGAACGTAATTGTATGCCTTCATCTACAGATTACGTACACGATCTGTTGGTGTAAACCTACTTTTTAAGGTAGGACTTGTATTGGCGGTTTCACAACTGAAAGCAGCAGAAGCATTTAGAGTTTGCAGAGAAATAAAAAGAAACAAGTTTTGGGATAGCATATTGTGATACTATCTGCGGAGAGAATGAGTAGATGACAAGGAGGCATAGCAGTGTACAGTTAGTGGATAGAAAGACTCAATTGAAATAACTGGAAAAGTTTATAAAATTTGAGGAACTGGAGTATAATTGATAAATTTATGACTGGGTACGACCATGTACACACCTGGATGTCTGTCAAAACCGACAATTGCCTCCTTGGTTGAAATCTGGAAATATCTAACGTCCCCTGAGAGTTTATGAATAGGTTCTAACCTATTGATTTGATTCGATAAGAAATACTTTCGGAGAAAAAAAAAACTGACAGTTGCAATGGAATTGTGGTTTGTTTGCATAAAGACATTCGCTGGAGTCTAAGAAATTCGATTGTAAAAGTGTCAAGTGGCTAAGGACCACAGGATTGGAAAGTTATCAAGTACCAATACACCATTGGTTACAATAAGGTACTACTTGTTATTATACTCCTGGTTTCTACTTATTTTTAGCTGATATACGTGCCGTTTATCGCTAGATTATTAATACAAATTTAATACTTAATTACATTTTCTGTTATTTCAAAATAAAATTTGAACGGTGTAGATATTTGCGTTGTTAAGTAGCATCCACGATAATTATTAAAGAACAATACAAATGTCTAAAGTAGTAAAAAGTCAAGTGCTTGATTGGCCGTAGTGAAGGTAAAATTTAAATCTGAATACTTGTGAATTTTAAAAGTAAATTTCAAATATTCAGCAAAAAAGAGGATTTAAGTATGTTCCAGTTATTGCAAGTGTTGGGATATCAAGACAAAAATGTGGACGACTACACTAAACTTTTGTCTGGACTACTTTTCGTTACAAAGTTTAAATGCTGCAGCGTTTAGAAATACCTGTACAATTTTAGTTGTACAAAATTTACATTATACAGGGTGTGGCAGAAATATCTTCCACCTAATGGCAAGACACTAGATGAAGACCTCATTCTTATTAATGTGGTAGGTTTTTCTGTCGCAACCCGTATGACGGTGGTAGGTATTGAGGATTGTTATCAAATAAGTACATTTAAGCGGCTAGCTTTTCGATAAGCTCCCGAAGAGAATTGTTAAATTTTAATTATTAAACTTCTGTACTAATAAAAACGGGTTTATAAAAATGCAATTCTTAATGTTTAAAATCAATGGGAGGAGTTTTCTACATAAAGACACCTAGTATATGTAAAGTTGCCTTGGTTGAATGAAATCAGCTTTCATTTTTTCTTAAGTAACCAAGCGTGAAATTGGCTTCCTGCAGTGAATTTACGCATTGTTTAATACTAGGAAAACTAATAGTGTTACTTTCGCTACTAGAAAGAGTGTCTACGTAATACAACCAGATTTCGAATTCAGCGTTTGACCAATATCAATTTAGTCAGTGCAGTTTTATGCCACAGTCTGAAAGACTTATATTTAATTTGGCCTACCATCAGATTGTGGGCTTAGCTTGGTTTGTTTTATGGTATATCAACCTTAATGGGTTATTTAATGCCAACAAGATTTTTTATTGCTGGTAATGTTTTTTTTTCTCAAATGTATTGCTGGTATTAAAACCTATTTTTTTACCCTTTCATGTGTTTCGACCCCAGTTTTTTTTGGGGTTGGGTTAACTTTGCCCATAGCTGGAACCATAACAGGTGCTACCACCTCGAGTCGGGATGGACCTGGAACACCAGGAAAGTAAAAGATGGTTCTACGCTAATCAAAACCTCCTGATCAGGTCTTGCTACCGGATGTAGTTTATCGTCATACTCAGGATGATCAGATTGTGGTAATACTTAATAAAATTAGTATTAATAAGGTTCAACAAGTTGTGTTACGAGATACAGACATTAAAAGTAATAGACTTCGTACTATTGAGCCGTATTCAAGATCTTCAGTACATTTGCTAGATTACAACTTCAAATATAAGTTGAGATGCAATTTCTAAACAATTGAAATCTTCGACCGATTGTTTGTCGTATTCGACTGTGTACCTTCCAGCCTAAGGTGGGCGTTTTTTAGCTAATGGGAGATGGTCAGTAATATTGTATGTAAATGATACTGCTATAAAAGCAGAATGTCACAGCAAATGCCAATTGAGTTACTATCTGTTGAGGTGCTGCCCGATGCCGCGCCCTCTCATTGCACCAGAGGAAGGGATCGGTGCTCGCACCGAGGCCAGTGCAACCGACGGTTGCGGGTCTCGGGGGATTTTTGTCCCTTGCCCGGGTGCATACGCTCGGGCTCCCTACATTAAACCAACCTTGTGTCACAATCTGACCTCGTGGGGTGTTGAGTAAATATCTACAATCTGTTGAGGTGGGTGACTGCAGCGAGCTCGATTCGCGTGAACTGAGCTAGCCTTGATTTTCTTTAAGTGTCCCCAAGTCACATCGGGGCATTTTCCCGTGGAGCCCTCCCGTTTAGGATAAACCCTTCTTGTCTATCTAGTTAATGTAAGTGTTCTTCCCGGCATCTTTGGTTATGATCCAAGCAGAGATTCCAACCTCCCCAGTTTTTTGGGGTTTCCCCTCTTTTTTCATCTCAACTGGATCAGTTTCTCCACCCCCACCCATGTCCGTATTTATTTCATCTAACCCCCTCCCTAAATTATTATTTAGTGTTTTATATTTTAGTTCAATTTCAGATCCATTCCCTCCCACACATTTCTTATCGATAATTTTTTTTTATATATAATTTTATATTCAAGAATTTGTTTCTTGGGTTTTATATTCACTCTACGAGTGAATGATGACTGACGACTTTTATGGCGGTTGTGTAAATTGTAACGAATGGTTTGGTTTGCGTCATATCAACCTCAATGTGTTATTTAATGCCGACAAGATTTTATTGCTGGCAATTTTTTGTTTTAATGTATTGCTGGTAAGAATTTTTTCTTAAAGTATTAAAACCTATTTTTACACTTTCATAGTGTTTGGGGTTAACTATTTACCAATAGGTGGGAACCTAACAGGTGCTACCACCCCGGGTCAGGGTCGACCTGAGAACACAAGTAATTCAGGTTGTTACACGCTCCTCAAAACCTGATGAGAGGGCTTGCTGTTGAACGTAGTTTAGAGTCTTATCCAGGACGGTGTAATGAATGAATAGGTACCAGCTGCAACACGTTCCTTTTTGGCCTTGTGCCACAATTGCTGTATATTAACACGATAAATCTAGAGTTACCATGTCTTTTCCAGAGATGACCTCACAGCAATGAGTCAGTTCTGTGAGGATCATGTTTGGGGGTGGGGGTAAAACTGGAGAGTCAACGTATGACTAAAAAATATCAAAGCGGATGAACCAGTCGTGATAATGGCGAACAATTCGACAAATTTAAAAAGCTCCAAAAATATACCAGTCCTTTGGATATTAGCGTTGCTTAATTATTTCAGTCACTTGGTAGTATAGAGTCCAAACCTCTATTAAGTAGCGAGATCCTGATCGAACAAATATCGACTTGCTGCCAAACTTGTAAGAAAATTTAGAGTTTTCGACCTGGAGAGCCATCCTCGGGAAGCTTTGAACAGTCAAAATTAAAGAGGACACCTAAAACAGACATTTAACTACTGTTCAACTCCGCCAGAGCTTTTCAGTTAGGAGAAAAGAAGAGTGACCCCAATCATTGTTAGAGGAGGGAGGTTTGTGGCGGGGGTAGCCGCTCGTAAGAATCGGAGTCTAGAGGAAGTATACTTCTTGCACCAACCCTGAAGAAAGCTGCTTCAATATCTCACGGTCAAGTGCATAAAACGGACAACTTTCCGCTTCTAGAAAGCGGAGTAGCACCCCCCTCTCAGAACAGAGGATTGGCAACTAACCCAGCATGCACTCTGGGATTTAAGGTAGTAGACAATACATTCAGCTATTAAGGCAAAGATTGAAAGCAAGGCCTGTAAACGGACTACCTTAATTTTAGTTAAAATATTGAGTCTACTACCAAACTGTATTGTGGAAAGAAAAAACGGGTCCTACTATAGTATGTGGTCTACTGCGTTATGAATTGTACAGTCATCTCATCACTCGTGCCGCTCACAATGATGAATTCTCCCATCATCTCACCTCTCGTGTGTCAAGTCCACATAAAAAGGAAGTGGAGCTCCCACATCAGAATTCCCTAGGACTGAAAACGTTATCGAGGAAACGAAAAAAAAAAAAAAACACAAACTAGAACAATCTGCGAGATACACTCTAGTGCTAAATAGCGAGGTAGAGTTCGTACTATATTAGTAAATGAGAGACCGCATCGTGTAGTAGCACAAAAAAAAAAAAAAAAAAAAAGAAAAAAAGTCTGCCAAGCCTCAATATTTCTGATGAGGAGATGCAGAAACTAAGGATAGCGTTCAAAGATTTGTTTTAGAGTGCGCCACATCGAATTATTTTCTTGGGTATTTTTGGCCAGAGTATAGAAGAGACGATCGATTTCAGCAGCCTTTGTTGTAGTTAAAGAATTTAACCAAAGTTAATCTATAAAGACTTGTTTTTTGTATAAGAAAGACTTTATACAAAAAAAATCTACTCGTACGGACTAAGAACCTAGTTATGTCAAACACTAAGTTGCTTACTACGTGGAACCCGATAGTGGTTTGCTTAGCGGCATATCAACTCCTTTATGGGTCATTTAATGGTGAAGTTTTTTTTGTTTTTTTTTTTTTAAAAACTTTCCTAGTGTTTTGATCCCAGATTTTTTTTTTTTTTTTTTGCGTGGGAGTGCTACTTGGCCATAGTTGGTATTCTAACATGTGCTACTATCCCGGACCATGGTGGACTTAGGAACGACATCAATTAAGAGGCGGGCCCCAACGCTCCTCAGAAACCTCCCGATCAGAGGCCTTGCTGACAGATGTAGTTTATCGTTATACTCAGGTCCGGTTGTGGTAACAAGGGCAAGTGGAGAATTAAGCAGAGGAAATCTTTCAGGTATAACTGCATCCGATTACTTTTTGGTACAAATGAGTGTTCTTTCTGCATATGTTTAAGCAATTGTCATACATGACAACAAACGTTAAAGATTAAAAGACAAATAGTATAGCAAGAAGAGCACACTAAGCTGCACTAATGTAAAGATGTCATTGCTAAAACGTTGGGGGGGGGGATCTACAAAGAACTGACGATAGACAACGTATGTGTTTGGTAAAGCTGAGAAGTTTACGCATTGTCTCTAGAAAACCTCCCTACAAACTCGGTAAGTAAAAAAGAAAAATTGCCATATTTTTATATCATCTCTAAATGAAATTATCCAATCATACCTCACTTTAAAAGAAAATTACATCCGGGCATCTAAAAGAATCGCCATTAGCTTTACAAAATGAACAAAAGCGGAAGAGAAAAATTATGAGCACGACTGCAAGTAGTTTTTTTTTTTTTTTTTCTTCCCTGCATAATCATCCTCAGGGAATTAATTTTATACTCTACGGTTAGAGAGTTCGATCCTCACTATAGGTTCTGTTAATTCGTGCAGTTAAATTAATTTAATCAGCCAACGCACCTTTTCTGTTAATTAACCCCAAATAATGTAAAGTTATTTAACGCAAATATTAATTCACCCCAAGAAATTATAAATTTTAAATCGGTTTGTTCGTTATTTTTATTTTTGTTTTATTAAATTTTTGACACTCTTTTTAAATTATAAATTTTAAATCCAAATTTATTTAACTTGCCTCGCAACAACTCCAACCCTTAGAATGAAAAAAAATACCAAAAATCAGGGAGTTATTCACATTTCGTAAGTGCGGATGATATTCGAGGTACTTACAAGGAATATTTCCAGTTAAGAAAAAGGGGAAAAAAATCAATATTTTTTGGCTTGTTTATCGGGATGACAGCAAATACTGACCGCGCAGTTAGAAATAGCGCACGCGAGTCGTTCACATTTGAGGCAATCGCAAAGATCAACCCAACCAGAGTGCAATGGAAGGGCTTCGCTCTGTGAGAATCTGGTGTGAACTTTAGTAAATATGACTTCTTTTTATTTTGAGGTGAATTAATATTTGAGGGTGAATTAACAGAAAAGATCCCAGCCAACTTAAGCTTTCAAGCCTCAGTTTCCGTGATAAATATTTCCCCGAAGAAACTCCAAAATTCATCTGCATTTTACGATCATGAATTTTCACGTTTTCATATAAATATGAGACTGATATTATGACCTTTCTGGTCATCCATACGCTTTCACGACTCATTGTCAGTTGTCGATGTTCTAGCTCAAAGTATTTTTTTAATCGATTTAAACCCAAGCAAGGCAGTATTGCTCCTAGGGGTTACTGGGTGTGGAAGAATTAGAAAACGGAAACAATAGTAAGGAGCACGAACAAAAAGTAATCAGGATGAGAGTAGACAGCGATTGACATTGCATTAAAGTTGACTGAAAGAGTTCCACAAGTGCGAGAAAAGAAACTGTTAGCATTGAACTTACGGTTATGAATTGATGAGACCACGTCGCCAATCTTGTACTGCATGACGGTTTATATATTGTTGAACGGGTTTGGCGCCATGTATGACATTTATATGAAAGTCTCGATCGGACGAGACTTTTTTTAAGAACATCACTCGAGTTCTTAGCTTTTGGCTTTGTAGCAATTTGCGGTATTGGGCGAAACTACTCCTGACGAAGCCTATTGTATTTCTTATGTAGTTGTTGTTTTTTGACCTAAACATTCTCCGCTCGTCTTTTGTTAACTGAAACTATGAGATTAGCTATTTCATTATCGTCAGTAATTTTCTAATGATTACTTCTTTGTTGTTCAGTTGCGTCTCTGTCATTGGGCAGAGTGCACTCAGGGCCGACTCCGTCAAAGGACAGAGTTGCAACTGAGGAAAATTATACTGAGAGGTGCCGGCCCTTGGGAACAACTGCACGAGGCTGCACCTTCTCATTGCACTAGAGAGAGGGATTGGTGCATGCACCGAAGCCAGCGCAACCCACGGTTGCGGGGGCTCGGGGAATTTTTGTTCTTTGCCCGGGTGTACGCGCTCGGGCTCCCCACATTAAACCGAGCTTGTGTCACAACCTGACATCGTGGGGGTTGAGTAAATACAGATTATTTCTTTGTTGTTTGTAACACTTCAACCGGTATATTCCCCAGCTCTCTTCAAGTCGAAAATGTGTTTGAGTAAAGTTGTTTTTTTTTTCTTTTTTTTTCTTTTTACTTTCTTTCATCACAACTCAAATCCCGAAGTCTAACAGAATCACAATACTGAATATTAAGGATTTGTTCTAAGGTGAGAATAGAAAGTCATCAATTCTTATCTATATATCGGCTTCTTAATGATCGTGTGGCTTTAGTCGATTCAGTTGCACTGCCAAAGTTTCAATTGATCTTGCTTGTTATATTGGCTCTTTTCGCCGCTTTCACACATAACGGATAAAAGATATAAAAGATGCTAATGAGAAAAAGAAAATGTAATAACAAGCAGAAACTTGTACGTCTGAACATGCAAGTCAAGTCTGTTAGAAGAACAACACTCGATGCTGTACTCGTGAATGAGATGTTATTTTTAATAGAAAAAATGGCGTTTTATTTGCGTGCATTCAGACGTGCCTCAAATACAAGATATTTGAACACAGATTTTTTTTCTTATTTCAAATAAATCTCTTGTGAATCAATTTGAAAAAAATTATCAACTAAAAATCGTCTTGTTTCACTCATTGCCCAAGATGTGCGGGTGATATTATAGATAGCGCCTCGGGAAGCGAAATCGGAGTGCTGAGTTCAAATTCCAATTGGGCTGGTTACATTCATTTATGCGAAAATATTCTTGGGGTATGAATCCATCTCCTCTCTCAGCTATGAGCTAAATAGTAGGACTTTCGCCATTGTTTTTCTCCATAAAAAATTGTTAATACAATATTCACACGCAAGAAAGAAAGAAAATTCTTACAACACAAAATATATTTTCGCTTTAAATGACCAACAAAGGGTTGATAAACTGTGAAATAAAAAAATAACATTTTCCCAAATTTGAAAAAAATATCCTTTAAATTCCTGAATGTGAAATAAAACTTTATAATTCGACAAAATAAAACCTGAGGATTTGACAAAACCTTCCAGATGAGTTTTTTTTTATATTTTTTTTAATTTTTATTTTTATTTTTATTTTTAAGCATTTCACCCCAAGCAAGGCGGGAAGCCACTAGGGCGCAAGGGGTTACAGAAAATTTAGAGCAAGATCAGATAGGAGTGATAGAAGAAAGGATGAGGGTAGTGGATAGATCAAGGCAACTGGAGATGTCGATTGACATTACACTTGAATAGCTGGAGACTATAGCTCACAGGGAAACAGGAATAGGGAAGGGAGTTCCACAGTCGAGAGGTGCGAGACATGAAGCTATTAGAGGAGAAGAGACGGCTACATTTAGGAGTTTCGACAGTGAAGGGGTGAGAGCGGGATGCCAGCCTCGTATGGCGCTTGAACTCATGACGTCTGGGAACCAGCGAATGCAGCTCCACGAAGCAATTTCCATGAAAGTATTTGTAGAACAGACAAAGGGAGGCGACGGTGCGTCTGTGAGAAAGTGACTGTAGACGAGACGCCAGGGCAGGACCAACTACATTGCATATCCGCCTCTGGAGCCTATCAAGAACCCCGGGGCAAACAGAAGGGGCACCAGACCATATATGGCAGCAATACTCCATGCAAGGGTTGAATTGTTGATTTGTAGATCTGGAGGATCGACTCCGGGGAGAAAAACTTCCTGGCGCGGCTCAGGGAGCCAACTTTCCTTGCGGTGGACGAAGCAATTGACTCAATGTATTTATTCCATCTCAGATCAGCACTCAACGTGAGACCGAGAAGCCGCAGAGAGTTTTTCTCGAGAAGTTGAGCGTCAGACACTCTAATGGAGGGAAGGGAAGGATCTCTGTGGTGATTGATAGAGAGCAGTTTTGTCTTGGAAGCGTTGAAGTTGACCAGCCAATTCATGCCCCAGTTCACAATCGATTGGAGGTCCTTTTCGAGACACACGCCCAGGTGAGTTTTGTCAGTGAGACTAGATTTGTTTTTGAGGCAGGAATAAATTGTGGTGTCATCCGCGTAGATGCCAACTTGGGAAGTTATGGCGTCAGGAAGGTCATTTATGTAGATAAGGAATAGAGTGGGGCCTAGGATGGAGCCTTGAGGAACACCTACGTTCGTGGGATAGGAACTGGATGAAAATCCGTTGAGAACGACCTTCAAATCACGGTTTGACAGGAATGATTGTATTAAGTTATATAATCGACCCATAATGCCATTACCCTGGAGCTTGCGAAGAAGGCCGGCATGCCAAACCCTATCAAATGCTTTGGAGATGTCTAGTGCCACGGCACGGGCTTCCCCGTTATTTTGAAGAGCTCGGTAGATAGTTTCAGTGATGGCCGTAAGCACATCAGCTGTAGATCGGGCAAAGCAGAAACCATATAGCTTGTCTGAGAGCAGATTATGGGATGTGAGGTGGTTAACCACCTCGGTATTGATTAGGGCTTCGAAGACTTTGCCGAAGAGGGGAAGGAGACTGATAGGACGGTAGTTGGAAGGGTCGGAGGGGTCGCCGGAGTTCTTGAAGACAGGAACGATCAAAGAGGACTTCCAGCAGTCAGGAAAACAAGATTCCTTGAGGCAGTAGTTGTATAGTTTAGAAAGGGCGGGTGCCAGTTCAGGCGCGCATTTCTTCAAGACAATGGCTGGTATTCCGTCTCCTCCACTAGCCTTGTTGGGGTCCAACTTGGAGATAACGCCCAGTACCAAAGATGGGGTTATGTTTAACCCACTCAATATGGCCTCAGTTATAAGAGGGAAGTCGGGTATGGGTACACCGGAAGAGTCGAGCGTCGAGTTGAATGAAAATTTCCGAGCAAAGCATTCAGCCTTGTCGGTAGAGGAGGTCAGGACTTCGAACTGGTTGAATAAAGGAGGTATAGAGGGTTTGCAATTGTTCAATACGCTCTTGCAGAGACGCCAATAATCTTTGGAGCCAAATTTGCCAGATGCAATACGTTCCTTCATCCGAGCCGCAAATAGTGACTTAGCATCGTCGAGGATACGCTTACACGTTACGGGCGGAGGCAAAGAGACGTCTATTGCAGTCAGACATGTCGCTACGGAATAGGTGGAAGTAGTGGTTCCTATGGGCGATGGCGGCTGAGCAAGCAGCGGAGAACCAGGGGGAGGAGCGCGACTTGACCCTATATTTTCCTTGATGGGATGAAAGCGTCGATTCCAGCTTTAACCCAGGAAGAGACCTCAGAAGCACATTCTTGGACGAGGCGCTTAAAGACTCCATCCCAGGGGACATCGCGGAGGAAATCACGGAACGCGTCCCAGTCAGCTCGTTGATAGTAGAACGAAGTTCTGGTGGTAGGAGGTTCTTTATAGGGGGTGGAGTTGAAGGAGATGTTAACAGATACTACTGCATGATCAGAGTTACCAAGAGGGCAGAGTTGCGAGGCGCTGCAGGATTCGGGGATGGAGGTAAAGCACAGGTCGAGAAGAGAGGCTTTACCTTCCCGGTTGAAGGCAAAACGAGTGGCGAAGTTAACTATCTGTGTGAGGGAATGAGAGATTGAAAAATTGAGCGTTTGAATGCCTGCGTGGTCAGTAGTAGCATTCTTAAGCCACAAGGTGTGATGGGCGTTAAAGTCACCAAACACAAAAATGTGAGCAAACGGGTGGAGGGAGAGAGCCTTGTCTATGCTGTCAGAAATGCTATCGTGTATCTCACAGTCTTGAGATGATGGAGAGCAGTAAAGGAAGAAGAGATAGCTTACCGCATTGAGGAGAGAGAGTCGGAGACACATGTATGACTGGTCTGGCGATTCGAGAGAGAACTCTTTGGCCAGAAGGAGATGTTCCTTGACGTAGACAGCAAGACCGTGCATGTGGGTTAGAGTCTTTTCTGAGGAGAGGAAGGTAGCCGGGATCGAGAGATCAGAAGAGGGGATAGACGAGACAAGGTTTGTCTCACAGAGAGCCAGTATATCCGGGCCGTTTGCAGTGAGGAAAGATTCCAGACTGCAGAAGTTTGTTCTAATGTCACGGATGTTGGAGAACGAAATGTTGAGGGGTTTAGGCGATTTTTGAGGTTAATCTTTCGGTTTTTGTAACTCATGTTGAAATTTGTTTGTAAGATGAGAAGGCCCGAAGTAAAAGAAACAGACAGTTTCGACCGTGACGCGGGTAGAGAGGAGTTGGCACAACCTGCATCATTATGTGGCCTCAGGGTTGCCCACCAGAAGTGACTGCAGGGACACCTTTCCATGCGCGACATGGCACTACAAACACCCCGGTATTATACAACTGTTGATCAGAGCGGCCGCTCAAGACGCTACGCAAGAGTTAGGGCTCCTAACTACCAGTCGGAAACAGCAACCAGAGAACTGTCAACCGTGTACCCTCAGAATGAAGAGGTGATGCCACAGACTACACACATCACGGGAGAAACAGAGCTGCACTAATACAGAGGCCGGAGAGAGAAAGAGTACCGGGGACCCCTTCCTAGACAAGAAACAAGGTGTAAGCCTCTACTCATGTCCAATAGAAGGGGGAGGAGTGTTGACCGGGCGGTAGAAGAGACTACCTACTACTATTAAATTATTTATATCATAAAAAAAAAATGTGTGTATATATATATATATATATATATATATATATATATATATATATATATAATGGAGTGTAAGCGTCTCCTCAACAACTTATTCGGAAACTATTTATCTTTTTATTGTTATTCACGGCCATCTTTCTTAAGGCGTTTAAATAGCAGATATTTAGAAAATAATTTAATATGAGACTTCAACAATTCGCATTTCATATTGGAAAAGTTCGACTTATATAAACGCGACATTCAAACCACAAGGGGCGGACGAAACAAGTACTGATTGGTTCCGTCCTTGGCATGACGATAAAATACATCTGCGTCCATGGTGTCCTTGAGGACGTCAGTGTATGAATTTTTGGGACTTATAAACCTAATGTCTCGGTATTTATTTTTAGCAGAGTTCATATTATAATTTTGCTTTTCTCTAGCACTCCGTATTACTGGTTCGTCCTGGGTAAGATGATAAACTACGTCCAACAGCAAGGCCTCTGATCAGGAGGTTTTGAGGAGTGTTGAACCACCACTTAATTGCTGGTGTTTTCCAGGTCCACCCTGACCCGGAGTGGTAGCACCTGTTAGGGTCCCAGCTATGGGCAAATAGTTAACCCCCCCCCCCGGGTCAAAACGTTTAAAATAAGTTCTATTACCAGCAATGAATTTTTGAAGAAAAATTATTACCAGCAATACATTTTTGGAGAAAGCAATACATTTTTCAAGAAAAAATTACTACCAGCAATTTATTATTACCAGCAGTAAATTTTTGAAAAAAAATATTACCAACAATAGATTTTTGAAAAAAAATATTACCAGCAATAAAAATCTTGTCAGCATTAAATAATCCATTGAGATTGATGTGCCACAAAACAAAACTAATGTCAGATTATAAATAAAATCCATTAATTCCTTAGAAATTAATTTCTATATTGTTGTGTATATGGGTAGCAATCTTTCTTTAATACATAATTCCTTAAAGACTGACAAGGTACTTTTGTTTAATGTTCTATTATGTTTCTTGCATCCGCAAAATGTTTTAATTTCTGGACTTGACGAGTGTATGAATTTCTAAATATTTGTTGGTACCAAGGGCTTTCAGCTAACCTATTAGCCATTTTTAAAGATATGAAAATTTCATTCATTATAAGAGTATAAGTGCTATTGTAGACAGTTTTCAATTTTCTGAAAAGTAGACATTTTCTTATTTCCCGAATATGGCCAGTACATTGTGACCGTGTACAGAATAATGTTACTAAATGTCATTATATAAATTTTATAGAGAACTAAGCAACATAAAAAAAAACTTATCAACAATAATTTTCCAAACCATGTAATTGAAGAAATAAATTTAGCTTTAAAAGATTTAGAAAAAAAATAATATAAGCAACCAAAAATAAAAACTCCATTAAATTGTTTTATTGTAAGCACATGCTTTGTAATTATACACAAGACAAAAAGGCTATTAAATCCGCCAGAGTATATAAAAGTTACAGATCCTAACAGATACTTTACATTTATCATCTATTATAAAAAAAAAATCAATCTAGAATACTTCCTTCCCTCAAAAATCTACCCTATGCAACAAAAAATAAATAAATAAATAATAATAATAATAATAATAATAATAATAATAATAATGTTGTTTATGATTTCTTATGTCCTTTGGGAGATTATATCTCATCCGGGGAGGTAGACAGACCCTGAACACGTTTATACGGGTTCTAAGGGAATACTTTTGGCCGAGCCTACGGCTCGGAGAAGCTACGGTAAACTCGGCCTTGTGCCATATACATCCCTCGGGAGGGTGGGGGGCTGTTAAATAGTAACAGTCGAATAGATTGTTCTACCGAGGCTGTGACTTTTCGCAGATGCTGCCGAACTCTCTGCCTTTGGGTAGAGAGGAACCCGGACGAGGCTGTGTCGAAGGGTAGAGTCTCGTCCGGGGAGGTAGACAGACCCGAACCCGTTTATGCGGGTTCTATGGGGATTTTTTGGCCGAGCCTACAGGCTTGGATGACCCACGTTAAACGCGGCCTTGTGCCACATCTACCCTCGTGGTGGGGGGCTGCTAAATATTAACAGTCGAATAAATTGAACACTGGGTCAACCGACACACACTCATTAGTCGTGAAAAACTCTTCTGTTGTTAATAAATGATATAACTGCAACACTTCTTTTGTTATATCTTTAGTCATTTATTTGGTCACAACAAAAACGAAGGTAGCAACATTCGAAATTACTTGGGAAAATATTAGAAAAAAAAATATAAATACGATCTTTGGCAAATTTACCGATAGCATAAAACAACTTATTCGGAAATTTTAAAGATTTAATTAAAAAATTGATAAAGAATTATTGCTGCCGAAGTACAACCTTCGAGTTGATGACATGGAAAAAACAAAGCACACAAAAAGATTTTACTTTGACCGTTCATATGACATCACCTTGTGTGACTTGAAATTGGTTCCATCAAACGTGAGAACACTGGATTAAAACTCCAAACAGAACAGTCCGTCCTTGAAAATGAATGATCATTCAAAAATACTTGAGAAGAAAAAATAATATGAAATAAAATAAATATAAATTTTGGCAAATTTACCGATAAAACAAAACAACGTATTCAGAAATTTGAAAATATTAATAAGACAGAATTTGTCTATATTATTTACCAAGACATGTTTGAGAGAATTCTTGCCACCGAAATACATAAATACATACTTACTTGTTATAGGTCTCAATGTCCGCTTATATATGAGCTTATGTAGGGCAACAACTTGAGGTCGCTCGGGTACCATCGAAGATGTAGCCACCTCTCTTCTCCATCTGTTCTCTGAGATTCTGGTGTAATGGTTATCAGCGCCAAAAAAAAAATGAGATCAGCGAATCAAGTTCAAATTCCGGCTGAAGCAGTCTCTGTTCAATTCGTTCTAATGTCCTCGGGAAAGGCGGGAATCTGTTTATCTTAATAGATTAGTTCGGAGATTACACTTTCGGCTGTCTCTTATTTTTTTTGGACAAATGACAGAGCAGTTGGAGCCCTATAGCTCTGGAGGGCAGTCCATCTAAGAGAAGCTAACTCAGCTTTTTCTACAGAAACGCACCTCTCTAAGAAATAATCATTTTCTTCAAATTTCTTTCTCATGGTCGAACGGTAGACTTATAAATATGTAAGATAGACAATTTTTCTTGCGAGAATCTATCACAACACGTTGGCCGACCATTCTTAGCAGTAGACCAATGTTGCTGATGTATCCAGACACATGATAAGCGCATTGGAAATGTTTTGCCTTCGTTAACATATCCAAGTAGGAAAAGGAAAACTATGAAGACCTGAGACATGAGATCATCCAATGATGCTGACTGGTTCTTCCTTTCGGGTACATGCTGTAGGGAGTGAGATTCAACCAGTGCAACATGTTTCTCCACTTTAAGCATTTCATGCACATGTATTGCTTGATATCCTAACATCTTTTTATGTGTTGAACGGCTAACCATAGCTGAAAATGGCAATCATAACCAAGGAAGGGCTGTACCAGATGACTTAAAGAACGGTATCCATTCAGCATATTTAACCCAGTCTTACAATGAGACTTAGTGAGATGGCCTTACTCGACAACTAAGTGACAACCACCATATATATATATATATATATATATATATATATATATATATATATATGAAGAAATATAGTCTTAAGGTGTGCTATATTTATGGGATAAAGTGCTCAATATCAGAGATAGAGCGTGTGTAAATATAAATATAAAAGTGAACATAGAAGTCAACACTTAGAGGCGACCGTCTGTTTCATGCTATATGCAATCGTCAGGCCACGTGTGCTCTGAGCACACGTGGCCTGACGATTGCATATAGCATGAAACAGACTGTCGCCTCTAAGTATATATATATATATATATATATATATACAAATGAAGAAAAAGAACAAACAGATTTAGAATCCACAGTTCTCTGGCATTTACTTTTTTTTAAAGTGCTCAATACAACGGGGTGCATATTTTTTAATGAGAGCTCTATTAAAAAATTTTACATGTGTCATTCTTACATGTCTAAGGGAACTATCATTTTAACGGCTCAATACCTTACTTCCGGCAAGAAGTATACATTTAAGTTGCGAAGAAATATTCTTAGAAATATGCATATCTATGACAATGGGTTAATTTTTTTTTTTTAATTTTTAATGTATATTTTAGAACTATCTTAAAGGGACCTTTGGTATGACCATAACATTTTTATATATTTCTGAACCATTTTTGAACCAAGACATGTAAGAATACTATACACCCCCCAACATCTAACCTATATTTTTAACTTTTTAAATTTAGCGTTGACTTGCCTTCTGATTAGTTAAGAGACACACCCATAAGATCTAAAAATCTGGATTCCCCTCCCTCCATATTAACTCTTTAATAAGCAACCATATTGTTTTCTATTTTCAAATGTAAATCATTTTCATCAAGAAGTTACCGAATATTGCTTGATGATGAGATAAAAACATTAAGTCTCGAAACATAGAAATCTCCGTGTCTCAATGTAAAATATTTTTAATAAAAATATCATTAATATATATATATATATAATTACAGTGAGGTTCACTCTGTACAAGGCCGGGGAGCCACTCGTGGTACAGGGTTACAGAGTAAGAGGCACAGTTTATGCGGGTAAATGGGGAAGATAGCGGTTAATCCTAGACTTGAACAAATTAAGCTTGTAGTGATCGCGAAAACATCCTCTTGGGGGTTGGTTCCACAGAGCTGTGGTTCGCGGGAATAAGCTACTCGAGTGGAACTTACTTCTCACCGATGGAATACGGATGGAATGTAGGTGTTTCGCTACAATGTACGTAGCGTGGTGATTCCTGGCCGTGATGGTTAGAAGTGGTGCAACTAAGGAATATTGTTCACCTGAGCACATTCCATGCAAATAGCGATAGAGCAGTGAGAGGCCTGCTACACCCCGTCTGTGAGAGAGGGGTCGCAGGGTGGAAAATAAGGACGGGGAAACGTTTTCGGACTCTATCAAAACTGGAAAATGAAAACTGTGCAACTCCTGCCCAAATATAACAGCAGTACTCCATTTCCGACCTGATCTGGCTCTAGTAAAGTTAGAGGCTAGCACGATGAGTCAGGTACTTACTGGAGCGGTACTGGGAACCGACCCTTTTTCCAGTGTATTTAACGATAGATCGTGTGTACGATTTCTACTTGGTCTGGGTTGGGTTTAAGGCCCAATAGTCTCCCAGAGCACGGAGCCTCCCTGAAGGAGCATCCATTCATCGTGACTGGTGGTAGTTCGGGGTCCGATCGGCGATGATGATGGAATGTAACTAGTTTGGTTTTCGAGGCATTGAATGTAACCAGCCACTTGTTCACCCACTGAGATCTTAGAGCTAGATCGGATGAGAGATCAGCTGTCAATCTTTGGTCATCACTATATTTGGAGGTGCATTCATATATCGTTGTATCATTCCCAAATGATAGAGTATACTCTTAGGCAAATTATTTATTTAAAGTAAAAAGAAGATTGGTCCGAGAAGTGACCCCTGCCATTGATTGTTAGGGCCTCGGGGGACTGGCTCTTAACAACTACTTCAGGGACCGACCCATGAGAAATGACTTCATTATTGAAATGACTTCATTATTGAAATGACTCTTCCAGTTATTCCATAGCTAGAGAGCTTGAGCAGTAAACTTTCGTGACAAATCTTGTCGAAGGCTTTATGCTCTATGAGGTGCTTTGTTCTGACACTAAATCCTTTCAAAAATCCAATGTTTGGGAAAGTCTATTATAGAGTTCAAAAATAAGTACATGATACCACAAACCAAATGCTTAGATGTCTTCTTGTGTATTGACTTTGATACTCACTGGGTGGCTCCCTATGTTGATCTTGATATATCTACAAACCTTTTTTCTTTAATCCTTAAAATTGATCATCTAAAATTATTGAGGGCATCATTTAATGTTCAAAGAGGGTCAAATCTAATTTGCACATTAACCAAGAGTACAAAGTTACTAAAGTATCCATAGTCTGTTACAAAGCTATAAATATGGTGTTGCCAGTGAGAATTTATCTTACGAGCAATAATATGCAAATTAAGTTTAGTAATTTGTACATTATACAGCAGTCTTTAGTATAATTATTCTAGTTTAGCGAAATAGTTTTCAAAAATGAATCACAAGGGGCTAATACTGACCCTGTAATTACCGTATTTTCCGGCCTATTAAATGCGGATTTAAAAATAAATGCACCAAAAAAATCAACTTGCGTCCATCGCAGCAGTATCATGTATGACAGGAACATGAAGACTACGAAAAAGTGGGGTTCACCAGGAATCAGTGCCCCGCATAGAGCTTGACTCTGAAACTAGGACCCCTGGAAGTGAACAAATATAATATCAATAAAAAAAAATATCGCTGAAAAACCATCCAGGAAAAAGAAATACACACATTAAAACGGCCTTGTGCCACATTCGATCCTCGTGGGTGGATTGATAAATACAGGAAAAAGAAATTTATAGAATTGCACCATATTTTCCTGCTTGTTTTGTAAAAACAGCAGATTTTACAAGAATATTTGTTTTGACTGGTATATTTCTGCTTGCTTTATGTTCTTTGTTGATATACAGGTATTAGAATTTGCTTTTCTGCATGTATGATATGGGACTTCAACAACAAGTACCATATTTCTGTTTCTTTGCCTATTGCAATATACACCAGTGCTCACTGATACTTGTAGATTACTTTGTAGCTATTATGAAATTTACTATATGTGCAGATGTTGCTTGCTGAATAAACAACTAAAACAATTTTCAATAAATGCATGATGAAATATACTAAAATTCTTCTTTTCCTGGTAATTAAACCTTACTTCATTTCTGTTTAAAAATATAGGAATAGTATAACTTGTGCTAATACTGTAAGTGTTCCTTCATGTTTAGCGAGAAGGTAACATAAAGGTAAGGTTATAATTTTTTTTGTTTTATATCATTTTGGTTGTGATGTGTTCATTTCTATTCCTAAATATTCCATACGAAAATTTTGGTGCGTCCAATGCATAGATACGTCTAATAGATTGGTAAATACGGTAATTTATTGATGATTCAACTATTCAATGGTTTCTCATAGTTTTATTATATCACACTCATTGAAATAGTCAAGCGAAAGTTTTGTCTTGCTTTGATTCCTTTTTTTTTTTTTTTTTTCAATCCTGTTGGGTCAGTTGGACACAATAGGAATATAGCGTATTCTTCCATTTGAGCAACTGTCCCACTGAGACAAAATTAACAATTTAAATCTATATTCAATCTTAACGTAAAGAGAAAACGCTATATTAATCCTGGTTATTATACTAACGGGAGTTTGCCATGGAAAAAAGACTTACTCTCCCATTTTAATTTCCCCCATTAGGGGCATTATTATATCCGTGATATAACAACACCGATATTTCACGGACGGAACAGAATGGCTGAAAGGAAATAGAATGACAAACAGGTTTTGTTCTCAGACATACAGAAAACTATATATATACATATATACACGTGTCCTGCGCGAAAAATAATATATCATATATATTTACACAGCAAAGCAAAATTTAAGGAGAAACAAAAAGGAAGGGTCTTATAATATGGATATACTCCTGTATCTGGAGAAGCCATGTTTCGGGGGTGGGGGGCAGATTCAAACGGGTCGGATTCATCCATGTCCCAGGCGAGGACATATTCCATGAACTGGAAACAGCGAGTTTTCCCAAATTGAGAACAGTAAGCTGGGGTTTCATTCTGTATCTGGGAAAGATATATTCCCAAAGAGAAATCGTACCATGTGCTTATAAGCTACTGGGGAAGGCAGATTTAGCATCGGCCCGGGACATGGGGTTGGGTGCTAAATAAAGCAACCTTACAGTTTAGCTGCTGTAAACGAACTGAAAATGACTGGCACTTTCATTGCTGTATGGAGTTACGTCATTAAGCAACCGTCGTGTAACCCACGTGACTTGTCTTAATCAAAGTGAGATATAAGTGCTTTCAGTAGTCCTACACTCACAATACTTAACCTTTTTGAACAAAACCCTTTATCCAATCACCCCCTGCATCCCCGTCCAGAGGGTGTAAACCTCACCAAAGAGAAGCCACCTGTTTACCGTAACTATGCCTAACTTTTTTAATCTCATGCAAACTATGCTGCTATGTCTACCTATCTAATCTTTATGAAACCAACAGAATTTTGCATTAAACGTTTTACCTACAATCTGTTGTTATCCGTGCCAAGGAATGGTGTGTTAATTTTAACGGCTCCAAAACGAAACTGCTCTCTTTTAATCATTTGGAAGAACCCTATCTGCCTTCCATCAGCATGGCTGATGCTAACCTCCAGGAGAGAGGTTCATTGCACCTTCTCGGGCTAACGTTTTCCGCTGACATATAGTGGAATAATTATATTGAATCAATTGCTGGGTCTACTGCTAGGAACGTTGGTACCTAGACTTTATGAATTTAAACGCAGTACTAGATTGGCAGCTAGGCTACATCTTTTTACAGTTGAAATGGCTAGATGTAACCGTAAGTTCTATGCTTACAGTTTCTTCTCTCGCACTTCTTGCTTGTGGAATTCTCTCCCAGTTTCTTTCTTCCCGGTCCACTTTGATGTTCAAAAATTTAAATGCATTTTCAATCGTTATCGTCTGTCTTCATTCCTCTTCTGTCATTGTTGTCTCCTTAATAGTCTTTTGTTGTTGTTGTTTTTATAATATTTAGTGGCTTTATTGCCTTGCTTGGGGTGAAATGATAAAAAAAAAGGTTCAAATCATTACTCAAACCGTAAATCAATCTCGTTCCGGTTTCCACTCTCGAGTAACATCTTGGATCAATTGTTTCTAGTCACTTTGCCTTTGTGTTGATCTTCCACAGTATATGACTTCTCAGCACTACCCTACACAAGGACTGAACTCACAACTGCCTGAGAACCAGTTATGCCTTGAACCATCACTTTAATCCATGTGCCTCTTGAATATACTGATCACAATAAAAAGACAGGTGAAAATGATAATTCCCCATCTCAAATATTCCAACGTAAAATAAGAAAAATAAAATGATTTTCTGATTTAATTAGTTCAGCAAAGAATAAGTTAATTCAAACTTAAAGCATTTTTTTGTTTTTGTTTTTTTTTGGGGGGGGGGAGATTCTATATTTAATAACAAATTGAACTTTTTAAAAATCATATTAGAGCTTTAGAACTCTGCAATGTCACGTATAATTGTACCTTTACTCTAAAAATATGCTCCAAATACACATATTTTTAAGTAATGAGTAAGTCAGAAATGACTTAAACATTTAAAAATCTTCATAACCCGAATAAGAAAAAACGGTAATTATAAATTATAAATATAGTTTTAACTCGTGAAAATTTCACAGTTTTCCTATTTTAATTTTTAGATGAATCTTAATGCTTAAGTTGATGAATGAACAAGCTCATGGCGAGTTCTACGACAATAAAATATCCGTATAAATTCCCCTATCGCATCATTAAATATTTGAGCTTAAACAACTTTAACAAAATATTGCAATAACAACTATAAATATAAATGCTGGTCATTATTTTAAGAAGGGGGTACAAATGAAAAGATTTGAAACTGACAATTTTTTTTATTTCATTGAAACAGACGTTAAACACGTCTATCTTTCTTTTTCTCACTGAAACTAAGTACTGTCTGTAGAAATGAAGCTTTAAGTGTCCAGGCATGTCAAAGATTGGCTGACTAGTTTGTTATGATGGGCCTTACTTGGTTCCTGTTTTTGGTTAGTAAAATATCGAGATATACATCATAACAACAAAGCGAGACATTTATACATAAATATATAAGGATTTCTTATCAGAAGGATTTGGTTGTTCGGTAGATATACGATAGTTCTTGTAATGTGGTTGTTAGTTTCTGATATGTGTTTGTCTTCGTGAATAAAAGAATTATTTTGCAACTGATAAGTCTATAAGGCCATATTCAACATAAGAAAGTGATATTTGAGTATAACTTTTATTTGGTTTTCATTCCCAGAGCTGCCCAAATCCACGTGTTCTCTTGGTAAGAGGTAGTTGAAAAGAGAAAGATTCTAAATTTCCCACCGGTAGCTTCTTTTTTACTAGGGAAGCATGGGAAACATAGGGTTTGTTTTTTTTTCTTGTGATCGTGAGAACACTACACAATTTTTTATTTCTCGTGATCACGAGATTAGAACAAGAAAAATGTGCAAATTGTTACAAAATGAGTAGATATTGAAGTTTTTTTAACTAATTTAATACGTCTAAGGAGTAAATTGTCGCCATTTTATATTTTTAATTTCGCGCATGCCCGTTCTTTGTTTTTGTCGACTGCACAGTATAGTAGGGTCAGTTGGGTACAATCTTTCAGAAAAAGAGCACCATCACGCAATTCACTCCACCAGAAATTTGGAAATAGCATACTATGCTGCTTGGCATTTGCGCCGGAAGCTCCAATATGAACATTTCACTGTTCTTGGGTGTCAATCCGAGGACAGTGCAGAAGATTCGGAAAGAGTTGGACGAGTCTGATGGTGATTACAAAGGTGTTTAGAGTGATGGTGACGTTATACCTCCATCTTCCCACAGGGCCTCAGACTCAACACGGAGTCCTACATCAAGTTCCTTGAGGAGGTAGTGCTGCCTGGGATCAAGGGGGTGGCTGCTGGAAGACTGGCAACATGACTCTGCACCATGCCAAACAAGCAGGAGAACCTAGAGATTCTTGACAACATTCAAAGAAAAATCTACAATATTATTGGTCCTGAACTAAGATGTTTCAGTCACTTTCTCACTGCCATAATGTAGCTTCCCTGTGCCTTTTCCACAAACATTTTCACAGTAATTGTTCTGATGAGTTTTCGTCTTTGTTACCTCAACTTCATAATTTTAAATGCAGTACTAGATTGGTGGTTAGGTCTCATCATTTTACCATTAAAATTTCTGTAAGTTCTATGCTAACAGTGTATTCTCTTGCACTTTTGAAACCCTCTTCCAGTTTCTTGATTTTCAGTCGATGACAATCTTCAAAAATTTAAATGCAACATCAATCAACATCTTATCTTCTGAAGTTCTGTTCATTTATTGAACTCTCTCCTCAATAAGGTTTTCTCAGTTACTTAGTTTTAGTGGCTTTATCACCTTACTTGTGGTGAAATGATTTAATATAAAAAACCCATTATGTTTCAATGGTCCACACTGGATTTTTATCAGAATGGAAACTGTTTCAATGACTTAAGGCAATGGTTCCCAAACTTTTTTCCTCTGAGCCGCATTTTCAAAAGGTGATAAAAAGTATACTTAAAAATAAAAGACAGGGAGAGAGATAAAGGAAGATAACCAAGGGTTTCGAAGTCAGAACATTATCATTGATAACTCTCTCCTCCAATTTGTGGATCCTAGTTACTATATTCTTAATACTTGATATAATGCAAAAATATCACAATGATAAAATCAGTCATTAATTATTTATAACTTTTTATACTGGGACTCATCATGCAATTACAATCCATAATAATATTTTCAATTTTGAAATCATATTTATTTTTGGCATATGAATTTTTTTAAACTCCTAAATCTTTGTCTTTCATTCTATCTCAGCTATTATCCACTTCTTCTGCACCTATGATGCACGCCACACCATTTGGGAACCACTGGCTTAAAGGATGAAGAAAATTTTGAAAAGTTAATAAGAATTTTTTTTTTTCATTTTATTTGAATAATCTGATATAATGTACAGAAAGTTTGATTTTTCAAGATATTTTTTTTTAACCAGAAACTATAAACTATCAAATGCTTCCAGGGCCTTGGGTAAAATCTATAAGGCCAGAATGTTATCTGTAGAGATAATCAGCCTGGAGGTTGGCTGCAATTTCAGGTTCCCATTTATCTCCATTGGTAAGCAGCTTCTCTTTGTTGTACAGTAACTCTTCACGTGTTTCAGTGGAGAACTCAAAATTAGGACCCTAAAAAGAAATAAAGAAAACAGGCCATTATAAAAACAAAATGGTGATTAAAATGGATGATTAGGGTGCCCGCCAATATCTCAAACCACTGTAAGTATAATGACCCACTAATATGTTTATGTGCCAAACAAAACCTTGTAAATATTTACTGAACCCCTGTAATAGTTAACAAATTCAGTTAGTGTAAGGTGTTTAAATCCTTATAGTAAACTCACAACGAACTAAATAAAATGGATTTCATTGTTAGTTCCTGTAACCTTTTTTACCATTCCAGTCTCCCATGAGGCTAACTTTTATCAACATGGAAGAAGAAATTTATCAATGTTAATATTTTCTATAATCAATTTCTGTGTATTTATTTTGTTGACCTTACGGGGTAAGGTTTGTTATCTATTATTCAAAGAACTACACAATCCCTTGTCCAGACAGTGTTCTTGCACTAAGTAATAAGAAAAGAAAAAAAAAAATCACCCAACATCATACTCATTATATGCTGATGAATATGTATGTAAAAATTTTTCCAAAATGAATAAGAGTAGAAAAATGCTTCAACTCTTCTTGTAAAAAAGAAAATCATCCCAAGTTATCAGGAGTCAGAAAAGTAAGAGTTTCTAAGAATTTGTCCAGATATCCTGTCATGGGTTCAGAAGTGATATCATCAGATAAAGCACATGATGTTGATAAACTTTTTCCATTTGCCATGCGAAGAGGAAACTGAATAAATAAGAAACTACTCACCTCAACAATAGCATCGACTGGGCATGCTTCTTGACAAAAGCCACAGTAAATACATTTTGTCATGTCAATGTCATACCTCGTGGTACGTCGACTTCCATCGGCACGAGGTTCTGCTTCAATTGTAATCGCCTGAAATAAAAATTTAAATACAAAATCACTAACATATCATTATTTCTTAATTGTATAGTTTATTTTTTTTTTTTTTTTTTTTACTGTTTTTGCTTCTAGTCAATTCATTCTTTTCATTTTATTTATTACATCAAGTCAACGAAAAAAAGCAAAGCTTTCAATTTTCCAAGCCAAATTTGAAATGTTCATCTTGACAAAGTGGAAAAAGAATTTACATGAAAATGGTCTTACAACATTTCACCTTTCTTGTCAGATCCTCTATTATAACAGTGTGGGGTACTTAACAAAATTGATAAAACTAAACAAGAAGAAATTAAATTAACTAGACTATGTATCCAAATACATGCATAAAAGAAAAAAAAATCTAATTTAAAAGATTAAAATTTCAGCAGACATTCCTTTCTGCACATGTGTAGTTACATCATTTTAGTTCAATGAAATCCTAACAGATGTAATGTATTACAAGAATGTTCTTTCCACTTTGTCATTGAATTTCCACACATTGTTTGGTATGTAAAAATTCATATATCATTTTCTCCTAGAATGTCTCCCAAATGTTCATCTTAGATTTCAAATTTGCAGAATGTGTGAAATATGAAAATGCATCATCTTTAAACCCTCAGACAATTTAAATTCTTAATTGAAATGTAGAAAAGAATGCTGTCTGCCAATCAGTAGTCGTAATGGTAAAAATGGTATGAGTATTGCTACATAACATAGCAACCTCCCAAAAGGCAAGTTCCAGTCTTAAATGAATTTGTTTCACTGTACTCTCTTCATGTAATTTGGAAACTAAGGAATATGAATGGGGCGCTAAATAGGACTCAGCTCAACCAAGAAGCACTTAAAAATAAAAAAAATTAAAAATCTAATATTTGTTCAGATTTTGGAAAGTGGATTAGGCTGAGAACTTTTCAAGTTCCTTTCGTATATTGGTAAAAAAATGTGATGAGAAAAACAAAGTGTCAAAAAAAAAAAAAAAAAAATTTTTCTTTTTAAATTTTTTAAATTCATGGATTAAAATAAGGAAATTTTGTTTCTAACAAAATGTGATGTTTATAAGCAAATTCAAATCTCACAAGCCATCCACAATATTTATTTCAACTTTATTATAATTTGTCTAAAATATTTGGATTAAAATCAATTTTTTTTATTCTTTGTGAGCAGTAAACAACTGAAACAAAGTGTTATAAAATCTAGAATATTTGAAAACAAATCTTTGATGCTTGGTGGATTTCTAAAATGAGCATTATAGAAAAGTCAATGTACCATAAAAAGACATTCATTTTAATACTCAAATTGGAAAACTTACTTTTTCTTTCCCTACTTTCACAAATCAGTAGACACACACAAACAACTGTCTTGAAGTAACAGGTACCAGCATTAAGCTGAGGTGAGAGACAAGATCTTCATGCAAAAAGCCTTTCCTACTTAGGAGACTGGAAGAAAGTATAATTCTCCCTCCACCCCACCCCCAAAATCAAACATTTTGGCCTTGGAGCTACACTATGTTAGAGAGACAAACTTTAACAGAATTTCATCTAAACAAAACACTCAAGTCAACCCAATTGAAAAATGCAAAAATTTCCCAACATCTCTCTTCTCACCTGAGCAGGGCAAATGGCTTCACATAATTTGCATGCAATGCACCTTTCTTCTCCAGAGGGATACCGGCGTAAAGCATGTTCTCCTCGAAATCTTGGACTGAGAGGCCCTTTCTCAAATGGGTAGTTGATTGTGGCTGGCTCCTTCAGCAAATGGCCAAAAACCATGGCTAAACCTGAAACAATCAGTTTATATAATTAATAAACTTCACACACAAAATAACATGACAGCCACCAACCTGACAAATGCTATATAGGACCCAGCAAAACTCAGAAGAGGGACAGATAAATGTACATTCAATTTATTACTATATAAAATCTACAATCACCCTATTTTATCATTTTTAGTGGATACTCACATTTATTTTCGTCTACTGGCCAGAATATTTGAGAAATCTTATTAAAGAAAAATATTTGCTCCTTGGCAGGATTCAATCCTGAATCCTCCTGAGCAGAGGGAACCATCATTAGATCCGACGTGCTTATACTGACTCAGCCACAAAGAACTTTCACCAATCAAACCAGACCAAAGAATGCCTTTCAGCAAAATCCTTCTCATTATAGACTGTTGAAATTTCACATCGAAACAGTGAGCAGCCTCCCCCACCGAATAAGTAAACATAGTCAATTTTAAATCTTATAATGTATGTGAAGTGGTACTAAAAAGTTCTCAACCTCACCAACTTACCAAATTCTAATTAAATGACTAATCAGTTTTTTGGGGAAAAATCACCTCCAGTTTGTCAGGCCCAGAAACTCATAACCATATATATGTGAAAATATTGTAGAAAATAGGAAAGAAACTGGTTTGGTAAATAACCCAAAGTTCCTTAGTATTTTTGTTATTATTTTTTAAAAATAGTGCTCGATACGAAAGTAGAGCATAAATATAATTATTTATTTAAAAATATGATTCCAACTCGCTACATAAGAAGTCTCATGTTTCAAAACAAGAGGATTCCCAAAAAAATTTCGCTTGAAGACGGAACAGAGCCTACTTTAACTCAAGTTAATTCAAATATTATTTTGAAGTTTTCGGCTCTTGTTTTGAAACATGAGACTTCTTATGTAGCGAGTTGGAATCATATTTTTAAATAAATAATTATATATATGTGTGTGTGTGCGTGCGCACACACATACAATGAGAACGAATAGAATACAATTCCATTCGTAACATTTAATTTAAAAGAGGGCTCAATACAGAATAGAGCAATATTATTTATGTTAGAATATTACACCGAAAACATGTAAAATCGCTACACATTTGCAGTCATGTTTCAATACATGCAGTGAAACACAACTGCAATTGTGTAGTGATTTTACATGTTTTTGGTGTAATATCCTGAGTATATATATATATATATATATATATATATATATATATATATATATATATATATATATATATATATATATATATATATATATTTATATATAGAAAATCACTTTATCCTTAAAAAATGAACATAGTAAAAATATGTCAATCATAAGACAATTTGAATGTTTGTTCAGTCAGCAAGAAAAATATCCCCCACCTCCCAAAAAAAAATTTGGGGAACCAAATTACATGGGATCAAGAATGCATTGTAAAAAAGTTCATGTGTGAAGCTTGTCCATATTTATTCAAATTGTTCTCCTTCTGTGACAGTTAAGAAAAACTGGGAACATCAGTTTAGTTAAATAAGCTGCAATTGGACAACATGGATAATTTCTACTATCAATATACTTGTAAAATCCATAATAACCAAAACACTATCAGCATCCATAGCGTGTCATGAAAGGCGTTTTTTTGTTGTTTAAGAAAGAAGAACCCTGCAAAAATATGATTTCAAAGGCTATTTGGAAGCAGGCAATGTTTTGTGACTTGGAATAGAATGTCTATGTTTCATACTTACCAGTAAACATTTCTCCCCAGAATGCCGTTCTTGCTGCTCTGTCTGTGATGTCAGACCATTTCATGCTTGGTTCTGGAGGACTCACATCCTCTGAGCAAAGAAAATGGCAACAATAATAATGACAACAACAGTAATTTATTTATATAAATTGGAAATTAAAAGAAAAAAAAAATAAAGATCTGATTGTAACCTGGGAAATAAAAAAAAGCTAAACCTTTCAACAATTATAGTGACATCTGCAATCTTTACCAAGGAGAAAAGTTAACAATAACATTTCTAGATTAAAAAAAACCTGAGTGAGAAATCAGAAATAATGACACGATGAATACACACAAAAAAATTCCTTTTGAGTTCATTTGAACCAGGATGAAAATATGTACATTTCACATAACCCCCACCCCTCTCCAGTACAATTTCAATACCCTTGCTTTTCTCCTCTCCTTCTATTACACTTTGCATTATGCATTTATTTATTTTTAAATAATAAAGCATTAGGAAATTATTTAGCCTGGACCACCTGAAGATACTGAAAGGTTTGAAACCAAGGTAGCATGATCGGCTGATCTAATTTTTTCATATATATATATATATATATATATATATATATATATATATATATATATATATATATTTGAAAAATCTGTATTATTATTCGATACAGTTAAGTAAAACATCAGTTTTATCAAAATCATGTTTATTTTAAATACAGCTGTACTTTTTTGACTACAGTAAATGGATATATAGTTTGGTCAACAATGTAGAATATACTAATCGTGTATCATATGTGTATGATGCAACCCCCTTAAAATTAGCTTCAAAATTAGGACTTCAAAAGTCGCATGATACACGAGTATATACAGTAACACATATTTCTTTTGTGTTTTTTTTTAATGTCATATGTCCCTTCAGGACATAACACGATCATGAATCTCCACAGATTCCTTTTATTATTTCTGTATTTCCAACACATTTTTGAGAAAGAGAATAGAATGGCTTCATCACAGAGTTTGGATCCATCGTTGCCATTCTCTTAAGATTTGTTGCTGCCAGAGACAAGAGAACCTAGCCTACAAGTGAATGCAACAGAATTGCCAGGAATTTGAAATCGGCTCACCAATTTACTTTTCTACTCTCCGCACATCACTTAACAAGCATTACTTGACTGATACTTTCACGTACATTAATAGGAATATGTTAAAGATGGTTCAAACAAACATGGAAATACGAACAAAATTAAAACACTTACATAACACTGTTATCAGTGTGAAATGTGGAATCAGAAAAAGAAGTTTTGTCCCAATCTGTTGCATTCACTTTTGCACACATGCCTCTGGGAAAGGTATGAATCCATCCTTCCCCACCAAGTTATGGGTTAATTGACAATTGTGTTATCTTTTTTACAACTTATCAACCTTTTAAAGCCAGAAAATATTTTAGACTGTAAGAATTTTCTTTTTTTAGAGTTAATGATTTACTGATACAAGTCCTACTAATTAACCCATAGCTGGAGGGAGAAGAGGTGGATTCATAGCTTTCCCAAAGATATCTGCGCTCCAATTTCTCATTCCAAGCCATTATCCATTACAACACCTGGAAATCATCTAGGTACTGACCAGGCTCGACATTGGTTCTCATACTATCACCGGAGTTAAGAAGTGTTTCAACATGAAACCCTCCTGGGTAAGACGATAAACTACATCCAACAGCAAGGCCTCTGATCAGGAGGTTTTGAGGAGTGTGGAACCACCTCTTAATTGCTAGCGTTCCCAGGTTTACCCTGACCTGGGGTGGTAGCATCTGTTAAGCTATGGGAAAATAGTTAACCCCCAAACTGGGGTAAAAATACTATGAAAGTGTAAAAATAGGTTTTAATACCAGAAATACTTTTTGTAAAAATTGAAGAGAAAATTATTACTGGCAATACATTTTTGAAGAAAAAAAATATCAAAAATTACCAAAAATAGATTTTTGAAGGAAAAAATATTACCAGCAACAAAAATTTTTTCGGCATTAAATAACACATTGAAGCTGATATGTGGTAAAACAAAACAAAACAAACCAAATCAACATGACCTGGCCATAAGTAATGTGCAATTAATGTTTGATGGTAACTTTGAGATGTTAGCTTCATTGTCAGAACATTATAAATGAAAAAGGACTTGTCTTGGCCAATTTAAAGGAAGAGACAGATGCAAAATTTAGCCTTAAATGGGACATAGATGCTACAACAAAACAATGGATACAAGAATTATAAATAAAAAACACTTACTCCATAATGATCTTCGATGGGTTGCTTGGCTTCCAGGCACTACCGATGCAGCTCGGAGAGAATGACTCAACACTCGCTGGGCTGGGAATATGAAAAAAAACAAACATTATGTTTTCAAAACAAAAATCAGTTTAAACCAATTTCCGTATAACATTATCAAATTGACTACATTTTCAATTTTTTGTAACCTTTCTTTAATTTTATAAATTTACACATTTTAAAAAATGTGTTAGTTTTTACAACACCACATAAATCTTTGGTTCATGACTCAAGACATGGGCGATAATGGCATTTCACAATTTCCTGTCTTTTGTAACATTTTAGTAAAATATGTCTTTTCTCTATCTCTCCTAATTCCAGTTCTACCAACTATTTACACAAGTTGGTTCGGTAAGTTATGCATTGCTTTCCTCTGTTCCTCATGCTTTCAATGTCCTGTGAGTGTCAAATTTTCCAAGCCCTGTTTTTAGCGTATATTCCTCCTTTCTTTTTTTTTTTTTTCTTTTTAAATATAAGTGGATGCTGGACAATCTCCTGACAGATGAAGAGACATGAAGCAATATAAAAATCTGGTTCTACAGAAAGATGGTGAGAATACCAAAGACTGAACATGTGAGCAACAGCCAAGTTTTAGAGAAAATGGAAACAAAAAGAACACTTAACACTTATATTTCATCAGGAAGAGATATTTGAAATTTCTAGAGTACATAATGAGGAAAGAGGGTTTGGAAAATTTGATACTCACAGGACAGAGTGAAGGTAAGAGGGACAAAAGATGACAAAAAGACAAAATTTATTGAGAGCTACAAAAGAAAGGAAATTGTGGAGAGCCATGATCACCACCATCTCAAAAGGGACATGGCACATAGATTAAGTTATTTAGACTAATGATCTCATCCTTGTTGGTTTTATCTATGGAGCTTACTTTTGCTAACCAAAATTGAGCACTATTTATATGTAACTATATCTTAGTCGATGCATTTTTCAGCCCAGGTCTGAAAATATGTATCAGCTAAAATAAACCAAGGAGGAGAGCCCAAACAACTTGTAAATAAATGAAAATTGCATCTTTCATAATTAGTCAAGATAATAATTGCAATCCAGTGACAGACATTTAAATATATGTTGTTAGTTTTTATATGTCTTATTTTTATACAAAATTATGGAAAGATCAAGTTTACTGCCCAAAACAATTTCCACAGGCCAAATATAAGTTACCACTGTCACCTCATATTTTGAAGAGACATTGTGAATAAAAAAAAGAAAAAGAATCATAATTCAATATATCCTTGCAACACAGATTTTGGAAAACCAATGTAGAGTGTAAAATAATAAACCCTTGAATTATTTCACAGGGATTAATAAACGGTTGACATAAGGAGACAAACATAGTTTATTCACGGCACTATAAAACATTTTCCTGGTTTTATTTCAGATGTATAACTTGTCAAATTCAAAGCAAGCCAGTTTGAATGTTTTCATTTTATTTATTTACAAATTGTAGGTCTTCTTTTATGTGCCATGTCACTTCAAGATGTAGGCGATCATGGCCCCCCACTTCCTCCTGTTCCTTGTAGCTCTTAAAGTTTTGTCTTTTTGTTATTTCTCCCAAACCCTGTACTGCCATCCATTTGCCCATTAAGTATGTCACATGTTACTTTCCCCTGTTCCTCTTTCCCTCTATCCATCCTGTGAATATCTGATTTTCCAAGCCCCCACTAAATACCCCAGAAATTTCAGCTGCCTCTTCCTGATGTTATTGTTAAATATAAGCTTCATCTTTGTTTCCATTTTCTCCAAAACCTCGTCGTTACTCACATGTTCGGCCCATGGTATCCTTAGCATCCTTCTGTAGAACCACATTTTGTTGCTGGTCACAAAGTGAATTTATATATTAAAAGTTTCTATTCAAAGGAGAGAAATGTGTGCTCGGGAATATGAGGTCAGGTAGAACAATGTGTACGAAAAAATTGTTTCCGACACTCAACTAAATAATTCTAAAAAAAATAATTATAAATGTAACTTCAAATGAATTACAATTATTACATTTATTTTTTTTTTATGATGTTTATTTTTACGACAAAGAGAGAGAGAAACTTGATTTTTTTATATATTCGATCGTTTAACTTTTGGAAGAATTCATCAATTATTCTTGATTCACATGAAAAATTTGTGTGGTCTATAAAGATAATTTTTATTTTAATTAAACGTTTAAATTTGAAAAACAAAATGCAAATTAAAAACTGGGGATACTGTTTTTTTTACTTACATTTGACTTGGGATGTTTTGGTTTTTGTGTTTATTTCAGAATGACTTCGAACATTTCACTATTTTTTTAAAAATATTTATTCGTAAAAAGAGAAAAATCCCAAACAAAAGCGTAAAATTGTGTTTTCTTTTCTTATTTACAGATTAAAAATATATCGACGATGAAAGAAATGTAAATATTGAATAGAAAAAAAAAAGTTCCTCCGACCTCAAAATTATGAAATCAAGGGCAAAACATGGCAAGGTGAGATGATTGATGACGTGATTGCAACAGAAACAGCGATTTTTGCTTACGATTATTTGGCACCAAAATAAAATTCTAAAAGCATTAATTGCTCTAAATCAGTTTTTAACAACATATTTACCTGAACGGCCGACTGAAAATATTGTTATCGTCGACAGAGTCATTTTTCACAACCTCCAGACCTCACTGGGCATGGGAGATTTGAGGGAAAGATAACTGTATACAACTTCCGGTACCTGACAACCAAGGAGGAAGTAATTAAATTATGGAAGCCCTAAAATGCCTATTTAGGGAGATTTCATATTAATTTTTTTTAACCTAGTATTAACTTGTAAAAGAATTATACAAGTCAATGAAATTTTATTTTCCTTAGTATATAAAAATACAAAAGTTTTACGTAGTGATAAAAATTTTCAATCAACGATGAAGATAGTGACTGAATAAATTTAAATCATTTTTAAATAATTTGAAATGAATTTGAATTAAATTAGACAATAGTCCGCATGTAAATACGGTAGATAATTTTTTTTTTTAATAATTTGTATTTATTTTAATACAAATTTCAAAGTAAATATTACCATTTTGAAGAAAAATATTCTATAATTGTTTTGTTTTTATATTTATTTTAAAAAATTGTCTGTATCGAGATTCCATAGTTTGGTACATTTTCCTGAGCACATGTTGAATTCGTTCAAAGATGGATGGTATTTCGTTATTTCGCCGTCTTGGAGTTGGAGCTAAATTTGATTTTAAACGTTTCCAGTCCGATGCCGAAAAACTTAAGGTAGAGTAGAATATTTCATATTTTAAATGATCTGTACTGTCCAGTTTGTTTTTGGGTGGGGTTTTGTGGTGTCAAATTTTTTTTAATCTAGCTGTGAATCACGTAACGATTTCAACTTCAACTGATACACGTGTTGTTAAATTTATTTTTCATCTCCAACAAAATTGGCACACATTTGCAACTTTTAAAAGTTCACAGTTTGATGATACCGTGTGTAACTTAATGAAATATAATTTAAATTATTAACTTTGAGCCAACAATTCTAATTATCAATAAAATAAAGAGACGTTCTTATTCAAACCCCCAAAACTATAACGTTTAATTTGCTATATTTATTTATTTTCCTATATTAATTTGCGACAAGCAATATTTTCGAGAATTAAATTAAAATTTTAGCTGTAAAGGAGGGACAGTCTTTTTTATTCTGATTTTTAATACAAGTTTTGAAAACTTATTGTACAAAAAATGCTATTTTAAAAAGCAAATTAATTTAAGTATGTCAAATAATGTTATTGTTGCGCTTATTTTCACGTGTAGAAAAAGTTAATTTTGTAGTGAAATATAGCAGATATGTGCAAGTGTCTGGTGCTTTTGTAAAATGTTGATTTATTTATTTTTTTTGTTTAATAACTTTTTACAGTAAAAAGAAAGAATTATACAAAAAATATTTTTAAAGTTTAAATTTAAAAATATAGATTGCTGATTTAGATGTTTTTTAAAGTCTGTTACATAGATCAGCATTAAGTAAGAAATTTGTAAGACGACACATGCGTGGTGATTGTGGGAAATATGATGTTATAAAATCATAACACTCACAGACTAAGTATCTTTTTTAAATCTACCAACCACTTCTGTTTACACTTACAGAGTGATGGCTGGTAGGACTTAATGTAAACAAATTCCAATACCTTCAAATGGCATTCCACATTATCCTTGTTCAGTACTGAAAATATGTTCTGGTTATAAAACTGGTCACATTTCTGGGTTGGGGATCAAATATTCAGTTATTGCAAAAGTTCAAAACTAGTTGTTTTTCACACACCTATGCAAATTGTCCACCTCACCCTTGTGAATTTTGGCTGGTACATGCTAATTGATCATTGCTTCCAAACTTTGACCCATTCTACCTACATAGCATCCAACTGATATTTAAATTCATAAATTACCAAACTGATATGATGGGGGCGTAGAACATCCTTTTGGATTGGTCAGGCAACAATATGTGGATTTGATAACATATAAGTTTTTCATGCGGTCAGAAATCTGCTTGGCAAATCTTGTACTAACATCACCAATCCACAGTATACACAAACTGTAGAAACTTTGTGCACTTACCTTATAAGCAAAACTCTTGTGGAAAGGGAGAAATGAGGGAATGCAACTGTAATCTTGTGATGAAAATGAAAGATATTATTTTGTCTTCACAGAAACTTTGTAGAAATGAGTTTCAGTCGATCCCATCTGATTGAAGGGGAGTCAAAATTTGCATGTGTGTTCAAAGAGAGATATAAAATGCTAAAGTAGTTAGCCAAAGGTAGTAGCAGTATTTTTTTTCCTTCCTTTGTTAAGGCTGTGCTACCTCTTTTGAAGCTGACAGGATGTTTTACTGAAACTGTTAATAATTCTTTATTTTCTATCATTACTTCTACAAGGAGAATTATTTGTAGGTAACATATAGTGTATTTGTGGTGTGCTGCTCAGATTTGTTTTAAAATTGTTAATGAGGTTGTTAGTGAGGCTGCGTTTTTAGTGAGAGCACATACATTTAAATTTGCAAAGAACACAAGGAAAGAAGAACAAGAGATCAAACTGCATTCAACAATAAAATATATATTGAAAATCAACGAGTACAACAATTGTTCATCCTGGGTAAGACGTTAAACTACATCCATGTCCTGGATAAGTTGTTAAACTACATCCAGCTGGCCCTGTCGGCTGGGGCTGTAGAATACGCCGACTGAAACCTCTGTGGAGGGGTAAGACCCCATCCCCAATGAGTCCACCTGTTGGCCATGGGGGGCGAGCCGTAAGCTGCTAGGACAGAATCCTGGTGATTGAGCAGCCATTGATCCAGCAACAGAGTGGTCAATGGCTTGCAACACACCACTTTTGCCCTTACTTGGTCTGACGGTCAGTGGGATTGGGCCCGATCCGATCAATCAGCTCGTCTTGACATGCCCTAGCACATAAACATTTATTTTTCTCCTGACTGTACTATTGAATCTACTTCAGTGGAACATTTCCTAACCCTTTATCGTATATGTGCTAGAAGGCGGGGGCTGAGGGTCAATTGTGTTGAGAGCAAAAGACTTTTTGACCGCTGTTGAATTTTTCGGCACTAAACCAGAGTTTGGCAGAGGCTCAGAACTTAGCTCCCAATATGAGTATACTGGTCGTGTATCCCCGTCTCAGCCAAGGCGAATGGGTTACCCCCTTGGTTCATTCCCTTCTCAAGTTGGAGGTCTTGCTAAATTCTCCCCATTTTTGATTGAGAAAATTATTTCGGCACAAGCAACCCCAAAAATGTCAAAAAATTAAGAAATGGAAACTTGCTTGTTGAGGTGGATAGCCAAAGACAAGCAGAAAACATCTTAAAAATGAAAAATTTTTATAACACGAAGTGCAAAAGCTACCCACATGAAAGTCTCAATGTTTCCAAAGGCGTTATCAGAAGTTGAGAGCTGTCTTTAGCCGCAGAAGATGAAATGACAGCTGCCCTGGGAAAACGGGGAGTAACTAATATAAGAAGGGTTAGTATAAGAAAGAATGGTGAAAAAATCGTGACAAACACTTACATCTTGACTTTTAATCAACCACAAATACCTAAAGTGGTCAAAATAGGCTATTGTCTGGAGAGAGTTGAGCAGTACGTCCCAGCTCCCTTGAGGTGCTTCAAATGTCAGAAATTTGGACACCACAGGGACGCTTGTAGAGGACGACAGACATGTGCCAAATGCAGGGAAAAAGAGACAAACCATAAAGAGGATGAATGTTTGAAACCTCTTAGATGTCCAAATTACCAACAAGACCATCCGGCATACACAAGATCTTGTGACATTTAGAGAAAAGAAAGAGAAATCCTGGAGGTTAAACATAAGAAAAATGTGTCCTTTCTGGAGGCCAGGAAAATTGTAGGGTCCAATATGGGTGAGACCAGCTATGGCTCTGTTCCACGGAGGGCTGAAACTAATAATGAAGATAGTAAATATAGAACCCTGATAAATAAACTAATAAATTTGGATTCAAGTGAGTGGACAAAATTCCAGGAAGATCTAAAAAAGGAACACACCAATAGTATTCAAACATCCCGATTGGAAGTTCCAGCTAAGATTAATATATCTGATAAAATTAGAGATGATAAAAATATAACCAAAAAGACATCCCAGACACAAACCACTCCTCCCAAAAAACAAAACCTGCAACGATCACCAATCAGTCCTCCAACTTTAAAAATTGATAACTTGGGGAAAAATAACATATCAAACCCTGAACCTAACAATGATAAAGTAGAACGTTCCCCACAATCAAAGAGAGATCATACCCCGACTTCATCCTCACAGGAACGTTTAAAGTTATTGAATCCACTAAGCCAATCTTCAGACCCATCAACATCAAAGATTGAGACCAAAAATAGTTTTAGCATGATAGAAAAGATGGATACAGAAGAGCCAACCAGTAAAAACAAGTCGAAAAAAAAAGCAATAATTCCAACTTGACATGAAGGACCTGCAAAACAATTCAATATTACAGTGGAATTGCAGAGGAATTAGAGCTAATCATGAAGAACTTCTCATATTCCTCAAGAAATATAATCCCAAAGTGGTATGCCTTCAAGAAACATTCCTCAAGGACAATAACTACTTAAAAATAAAAAATTACAATTCATATAATCATTTACACAAAGACGAATACAGAGCTTTTGGAGGTGTGTCGATCCTAGTTAGGAAAGACATACCCCAACATCAAATAAGCATTGATAGTGATCTTCAAGTCACTGCTGTCAATACAACATTACACAAAACAGTCAGCATCTGCTCCATCTACATTCCACCTCATGATCCAATTAATGAAATAAAACTCAATTAGCTAATTGACCAAATCCCTAAACCCCACATATTATTAGGTGACCTTAACAGTCATAATACCATATGGGGGTGTCTTAAAACTAATCAAAAGGGTAAAGACCTGGAAAACATAATCAATAGCAACAATCTCTGCATCTTAAACGACAAATCTCCAACCCATCTCAATCCATCTACCGGCTCCTATTCAGCTACTGACATCACTCTATCTGATCCTTCCAGCTACATGGATTATGCGTGGAAGGTTCATGATGATTCTTGTGGCAGCGACCATTTCCTAATCGTAATAAATATTACACAACCTACCACTGATAATAACAGACCTCCCAGCTGGAAAATAAATAAAGCTGACTGGCAACAATTTAATACTTTATGCAATACAAGACTCGTTCAAGATTCAAGATGTTCAGACCCAATTAAACACTTTTCAGAAACATTAATCACAATAGCAAACAAAACCATTCCAAAAACTTCTCCATCAAACAGGTGCAACACACCTTGGTATAATGACGAATGTAAAATAGCAATCCGACTGCGTAATGCTGCTCTCCGTAAATTCAACAAAGAACCTTCCATCATTAACCTCAACTCTTTTAAATTGCTCCGAGCAAAGGCCCGGAAAACAATTAAGTTGGCCCAAAAGAATAGTTGGCAAATTACATAAGCAAAATAAACTCCTCCACTAAAACCGCTACAGTTTGGAAAATGATCCGCAAAATTGCGGGCAAAAACAATTCTACCACCATTAAACACCTCATTAAAAATAATGATGAGGTAACAAACATTAAAGACATCGCAAATACACTGGCTGAGACTTTCTCACTAAATTCCTCCTCTGACAATACTAATACAGAATTTCTAAACTATAAAAATAAAATCGAAAAACAGAAGCTCAATTTTAATTCAGACAATACAGAAAATTACAATGGATTCTTCACATTACGAGAATTAAAAGAAGCCATACAAGCCTCTCACAGCACTGCAGTCGGACCAGATGAAATTCATTATGAATTTCTCAAGCAACCCTCCCCCAAAATCATTAGAATACCTACTATATATATTCAATTTAATTTGGAAAAATAGCACTATCCCAGAATCATGGAAACTAGCTACCATCATACCCATTCCTAAACCAGGAAAAACAATCTCTATCCTACAAATTATCGTCCAATAGCACTAACCAGCTGTCTGTGCAAAACTATGGAACGTATGATTAATAGAAGGCTAATTTGGTATGTAGAATCCAACAACCTGTTTACCAACTCCCAATGTGGCTTCAGAAACCAAAGATCTACGATAGATCATGTGGTCAGGTTGGAAACCTCTATAAGGGAGGCATACATCCAAAAGCAACACCTTGTAGCCATTTTTTCGACTTGCAAAAGGCTTATGTGACCACTTGGAGGTATGGCATTATGAAAGACCTGCGGGACATGGGATTGAAGGGCAGACTACCAAACTTCATTAAATCATTTCTTTCGGACAGGAAGTTCTGAGTCCGAATTGGTTCAACCCTGTCGGACATTCAAAAGCAAGAAGAGGGTGTTCCTCAGGGGAGTATACTGTCAGTAACCCTCTTCAACATCAAAATTAATAGCATTACCAACTATCTTAATCCTGGAGTTGATAACTATTTGAATGTCGATGACTTCTGTATAACCTCCACATCCAAATACATATGTACTGCAGAACGTCAGCTGCAACAAGGTATCAAGAAAATAAATAGATGGGCTATCACAAACGGCTTCAAGATTTCAAAATCAAAAACCCAATGCATGCATTTTTGTCAACTAAGAAAAATGCATAATAACCCAACACTAAAATTAGACAAAACAGAAATTCCGGTAGTCGAGCAATATAAATTTCTAGGAGTTATATTCGACAAGAAACTGAACTTCATCCCCCACATACAATATCTAAAAGAAAAATGCAGTAAAGCCCTAAAACTACTCTGAGTTGTAGCCCACAAAGACTGGGGTGCAGATCAACAAACTCTCATTAAATTATATCGAACATTAATCCGATCAAAACTGGATTATGGCTGCTACATATATGGAGCAGCCAGAAAATCTCATCTAAAAATTCTCAATACAATCCACCATGAAGGATTGAGAGTCGTCTTGAGAGCATTTAGAACATCCCCTGTGGAGAGCCTTTATTTTGAAGCGTACGAACCACCACTAAAACTTAGATTCACAAAATTAGGTCTGCAATACTACACTAAAATCAAATCTCAACCCACCAATCCAGCCTATAATTGCATTTTTAAATCCAAATACCAAGCCATATTTGATCAAAAAGAAAAGGCCATAAAACCTTTTGGTCTCCAAATGAAACATACAGTGGAAGACAACAACATCTTAATTACAAACATCCACGAAACCGTTAAACTAAGCTCACCTCCCTGGCAACTTAAAAAACCTGTGGTCAACCTTGATCTCAACAAACTCCCTAAAAATAAAACATACCCATTAACTTATCAAGAAAAACTCTACAACATTCATGAAAAGTACCCAAATTACTCGCACATTTACACTGATGGTTCAAAAAACAGCAATAGAACTGGATGTGGAGTAGTTCTTGGTAAGAAAACAATGGAAAAATGTCTTCCCAAATGAAGCTTCCACATTCACCGCAGAAATCTGTGCAATAAATTTGGCTCTTCAGATTGTTGACGCCAGCAACATAAAAAAATTCATTATTCATTCCGACTCAATCTCTGTCCTACAATCCATAAAAAATACACAACAGAATAACCCTCTTATTGTTAAACTGTTGAACGAACTGAACACCGTAACACATAGCAAAAAGGTGATATTTTGCTGGATCCCAAGCCATGTTAGAATCCAGGGAAATGAGAAAGCCGATTCCTTAGCCAAAGCTGCTCACAACATGACACTCGACCAAAACATCAAAATCCCATACACTGATCTAAAACATAAAATCAAGACAACAATAACACTAAAATGGCAACAACTATGGGACAAAAATAACAACAATAAACTCTATCAAATAGCACCAATTCTAAAGGAAAGGCAACTGAATCTTAAAACAAGAAAAGAACAAACCACCATTGCCCGACTACGCATTGGACACACAAGACTAACTCACTCTTTCATACTAAAACAAGAACCTCCTCCTAAATGTTCCTGTGGAAAACAATACACTGTAAAACATATACTAATAGAATGTACAAACCTCACACTCATCCGTAGAAAATTCTATAACACAAAGAACATGAAGAAATTATTTGCAAAAACCGAACCAAAAAATATATTGGATTTTCTAAAAAGAATTGGTCTCTTATCAAAGATATCGACTGATGTATAAACAACATATCCTACCTTTTATCATTTTGCAAATAAATTGTCCTTATCAAATGGAAATTCTTGACTTAAACAAAAATACCTAGGATTACTTTGCAGTGTGCAAGCAAATAAGCTCTAGGTTGCTAAAAATGTTCCATACAAAATAGGCATTTAAAATTCATATATTTGGCATATATATATATAAACTGGATTTGGCATTAAATAACCCACAGTGGTTGATATGCCATAAAACCCAAACAAACAAACAACAATTGTGCTTATGTATTAATATTTAGGGAGAAAAAAGTAGCTTCCCTAGTACTGATATCTGATGCAAGATAGGAATAATGTACTTAAGAACTTGTTGAAATGTTCAGAGTTCAGTGAATAAGATTTGAATTCAAGAATGAAAAGTTTGTACAAAAAGGATAATAGAATTTGGTTTTTGACTTGGCTTGTGACAGACAGTTAACAGTGTAGTGTAATGGTAGTTCTGTGTCTGTGTGTGCGTGAGTAGAAAAATGTAGATACCCGTGCGTTGCTGAGTTCTGCTGATTTATTGTTCTACTAATTTATTTCTGGAGTACGAACTGTTTAAATACTCTTTGGAGCCCAGAGAGAAGCGGGAAAAATATTGAAAGGAATATCTAAAATACATGATTGGATAAAAATTGACCAATCACTGATTTTTGTACAAAACCAAGTTAGGCAAAGTCATGGCAGAAAATTTTGTGTGGTTACTTCAATAGATAAATTGTCCTGTAGTAAACAGTACTTATTTTCTATCCAATTGTAACTGAGTATTTTGTGGGCATTGTAAATTGGAGTAGTCACTACATTTTCGTTGCAGTTTGGCATAAATGATTGCCACTGCAAGATTATGCCAATTACAAGTAAGAATTTGTTATCATTTCTTTCTTTCTTTCTGTGCTCTGTTTCACTTCAAATGCTAATAGTTGCCATTATAGTTTTTCTAACTTCCCTTTCCCATAACAGTTGGACTTGAAATCCCAACAAAACAGATGGAATCTAAAAAATAAACCTCTTACTCACTTTCATTTTTAAGCATTGAATTGTATCACCTCACATCCAGGAACTTGCCTGACTTTTCTGTTAACCCTAATATTTATAAGCACTCTTGTACTAAAGAAACTTTGAGAAACCAAACATTTTTGTTCTTGTACATAAGTACTTGTCTCAAGATAAAATCCTTACATTTGCCTTGATAAAGTCCCTCAGAGGATGAAACATGTCGGCTAAGATAAGTTTTCCTTTTGTCTTTATTCACACACACACACACACACACACACACATATATATATATATATCTTATAGCCAATTTGACCATAGGAGACTAATCTTGATAAAGCAAATCTCCCATTGGGACTTCTATGTATGGCTGCTAGCTTCATTTTCCTACCTGAAATGTAAGAACCATCATTTTTAAATAAATCCCTTTAATCCAACATTTCTTATTAATATAAACATTATTTTTAATGGGTACATGTGTTTGAATTAATATACCTATACAACTGGCCTAGATTGTGATGTCCTACTAAAGAAAAATGTACCTCCAAACAATTTGAACATGTATCCATTTTTCCATCAGTGAAACCACTTCTATAGCTGAAGAATGACATTAGACTTTTTTGAAGAAAAATCCACCTTATTTTAACTACCCCTTTTATTAAATATTCAGGAAAGCACCTCATCACTTCCTTGAATGCTTACAATCTAAATTAGATATCCTTGAATGCTTACAATCTAAATTAGGCTTTGTCCTTGAATGCTTACAATCTTTCATTACTGGAAATTATAAAACCCCAGCCAATTTTTTTTTTCATTCCATTCACCCCATCTCTTGACATTTCTGAGATTATTCTTTGATGTCCCATGTCCCTTGAGGTCATAGGCAATTATGACCCTCACCTTGCCAGCATCCACTCACACAAGCCTGCCATCTATCTCGTATCTCTCTTGCCCACAGTGTGCCCTCTGAGGGTTAAGTTTTCCAAGCCCTCCTTCTTCATATGTCCAAGGATTTTCAACTATATTTTCCTGATTTTGATTCTTTAAGACTTCCTTGTTGCTTAATCGCTTCATCCATGGAATTCTTAGTATCCTTCTGTAGAACCACATTTCTGATGCTTTTATTTTGTTCCTCATCCATGAGCAGATTGACCAGCATTCACTGCCATATAAGAGGATGGATAACACAGTAATCCAGCACTTTTTTTCTTTGTTTCTAACAAAACCTTTCCATTTCTCAGCACCTTGATTAGCTTTTGGAATGCTCCTTTCAGCTAGTCCAATGCGTGTTTGGATTTCAGTGTCACGTCTCATATATTTAAACTTCTATACCTGCTTGATGTTTATATTTCTCCAATTCTTAACTCGTATCTTAGTCTTTTTCTCTTGCCGATGACCAGATATTCCATCTTTTTATAGTTCATAATTAGTCCTTTTGTTTTTCTCGATTTCTTTTACTACCTTGTCTAGCATGTCCTGTAGTTTTCTTTCCATTTCACCCATCAAAACAATGTCATCTGTGTATCTTATATTATTAAGATTACACCCACTGATAAGTTTAAGTTGATTTTTAATGGTATATCACTCTTTAGAGCCATTTTATGCCAAAACTGATTTATTTTATATTTAGGGAAAAATAGACAAGCTCTAACCCTTTCTTCTTGTAGTTCATGGTTAGTCCTTTTGTTTTTCTCAATTTCTTTTACTATTCAATCTAGGAGTTTCCAAGTCTGCCAACAACGCAGTGTCATCTACATATCTTATATTGTTAAAATTACGCCCACCAATAATAACTCCTGTTAGGGTCTCCAGTTACTTTAGGATATCATCACTGTAGAGGTTGAATAAATTGGGGAGAAGACACATCCTTGCCTCCCACCTCTTTCTATATTTTTATAGCTACTGAATTCATTTTCTATCCATATGCTGTCAATTTTTTCCCAATATAATTTCTGTATTATTCCAGCATCTTTTCCAAATAAATTGAGTTTTCCTAGTAGTTCAAATAGATCCTTGTGTCGTATCTTGTCAAATGCTTTTGCATAATCTATAAAACATAAGTACCTATCCTTCTGCATTTATATTTCTCATTTAGATATGAATTTAATCATGAATATCACATTTCTTATTCCAATGTCTTTGACAAAGCCGTACTGTTCTTATCTTACTTCCTGTCTACTTCTGCTTCACACTCTGTTCATCAGGATTCGCATCATTAGTTTGATTATGTGGCTCATTAGACTGGTTGTCTGATGGAGTTTGCATTCATTTGGTCTGTTTGGTAATGTTTTGAAGATGGATTTACTGAGGTCGCTACTGTTTTATATTTCATTTATTACTTCTCTGATCTTGTTGATGCCAAAATTTGGAGATTTTTTACAAGAAAAATCTTAAACATTTAAAAAAAAAAAAAAAAAAAAACAGGAGATTGGAATTTTGAACTGAAGCCTTTATTTCATCCACCAAAGTAGATTGTTCTAGTTCCACATGCCATTCCAGGACACATGGCCCAGTGGATAAAAGCATTGGTTAAATCCAATATCTTAACCAAAAGTGTTGTGAGTTCAATACTTGGCTTAGCTGAGGTGAACAAAACCTTGAAGAGTTAAGTTAAATGGGAGATAACTGATACATCCAGAAGAGGTATGGCACATGGAACTAGAACTATCTACTCCAGTGGACAAGATAAAGGGTTAGTTAGAAATTTCAATCATCTGAAGAAGGACAGAGCATACAACAGCCGAAACGTCATGAATATGGCAACAAAGATAAGGACAACAATTTGAACAATGTAAATAGTGTAAATAATTACAATACCTCATCTCAGAAATACAGACAGATAAAAAAACAGGAATATCATTTAAATTCTTTAAATTAATCTGCAAAAAGTGATTTTTTTTTTTTTTTTTTTTTTTTTTTTTTTTTGTCAGCTGGATTTATCAAATTCCCTAGAATACTAGAAATATTAATTGGCTAAATGCAACAACTTTTTCAAAAACTACTGTAAAAAGAGGTGTTTTGTAAGGAATTCACTTCAGACTTTTATATTAGTGATTGGGTTAGGAGTTGACATTTTAAATTCTGGAAGTATCAAGTAAGTCAGCGTTCGTATGTGTGTAATAAACTTTTTGTTCATTTTCAGTTGATAGAGGTAAAAACACCTGAAACCCAGAAATGTGTCGTAGCAACTCCTGATGAAAAACCTAAGGTTAAAGAAATAAAGGATAAAGAGAATAAACTTAATGGTAAGTATTTCTATTTTACATTTACATGTGTACGATGTCTATTTAATAAACATAGCTTAGTCTGGCACAGGGCCACAGTCTTGGAGCACCCACTGACGATCAGATCCCCTATTTCTATTTTACCTCTCAAAATAAAATTTCAAAAAAATCGTTTCTTTAATTCATATCTAAATAATGTTGCCCTGATTTGATCACATCTAAATTTTGGAAATTAATTAGGATCAAAGGGTGAATTAATCAAGTTTACAATAAAAATTTTAAAGGCTTTTTTTTTTTAAAAAGAAAAAAAAAAGAAGCTATGTGTTCAAGTTAATTCAGACAAATGACTAAATGTGTGTGTGGACTTCATTAAAGAAGAGAGTCGTTATGGATGTCAATACAGGAACTATTTCATATATGAAATAAATACAATATTTGTCTCCCCCTTCCCCACACACATACCCATATATATATATATATATATATATATATATTGGCCTGACGATTGCATATAGCATGAAACAGACTGTCGCCTCTAAGTGTTAACTTCTATGTTCACTTTTATATTTACACACGCTCTATCTCTGATATTGAGCACTTTATTCCATAAATATAGCACACCTTAAGACTATATTTCTTTATATATATATATATATATATATATATATATATATATATAAAGTTTTGTTAAAAGCGACTGACAAGGTACTGATGTTAAATTTTTTTTTTTATTTAATTTTCTGTGTTCTTAGAATTTTCTTCTTTTCTGGACGTGAATTATGTAGCAATTTTCCAAATGTTTTGTATGTCCGAGCGCTTTCGGGTATACTTTTACCTATCATCAAGAATGATTTTATTTTTACCTTTAATTGAATGTATGTATTTTATGTATGTATCTATAGTTAGAGGAATGTTTTATTTTCCAAACACGGTCAGCACATTGTGGCCATGTTCATAGTTGATGTTATTGAGTGTTGGTATATTTCTTTTTATTAATTATATTCCATTATTTTTAGCCTTTTTTGACATGTTGAAGTGGCTATTATGTTTCAATTATCAACAAGTATGTAGCCTGATAGAGTTTGCTAGGTCTCTGTCTATTTAAATGAGACCAAATTGAGCTATGGTGAAAGAGAGAGTGGTAACATGACTTTTCTTGGTAGACATGTTGTAGTATATCCCACATATATATATACACACACACACACACACACACAGGCGGACATTGAAGTCGCCACTGAGTGGCGACAGTCTGTTTCATGCTTAAACGCAAGAGCTACACAAGGTAGAGAGTTACTGGATGTGGAGTGTGGGTAACAATTGACCTTTCATATAAAGAGATTGTAGCATCTACACACAAACCTGTTCCACAAAGCAGTGGTTCTTTGGGTGGGAAGTGTTTGAGGGGAACTACTTCCTTACAAGTGGAATACGGAGAGAGTGAGAATAATGGGGACTTGTTTCGTTTCTTTTTTTTTTTTTAATTCTGTGTTTTTCTTTCATTCTTTGTTGGGTTTATATTATGTTTATTTTATGGTGTTTATACATATGTCTCAATTTTTGTGGACATCATGAGTTTACATGTCTGTTTAATTGATGAAATGTTAGTGTAATTTAAGTGTGTATTAAAAATTGGGCATATTAGTGTATTTTGAATGCATGATAAAAATGACAAACGTTGCCAATAAATGTATAATACTTCATTACATTACCTGCCAATGATATTGCATTCATTAAGCTTATGTTTAACGAATATTGGTGACTTTTAAAAGGTGTGTTTTATGATTGGAAGATCAAATTGTACCCTTTATTTTGTCCAGGTCCATGTGCCATTATCTCCCTTTAAATCAACTTTCCAGGTATTGAACTTGGAACTCTTTGGTTCAAGTCACTGGATTCAACCAATGCTTTTATCCACTGGGCTATGTTCTTGAGGACATCAATGTATGAATTTTTGGGACTTATAAACTTAATGTCTCAGTAACCATATTTTACCAGAGCTCATATTTCAGTTTTGTTGTTATTCATTGCTTTTCTCTAGCACTTTATATTACTGATTCCCATATTGTATTCATTTCTATGCTTGGCCGGCTTAGGATATTTTTGTGAACTGGCATATATGCTGATTCCTTAAGTTTCCATATTTTTCAGTGATGTTCTCTGAAAGTGGCAAGGGGGACAGTGATCTCCCTTTTTCCTCCATATGTGGTCAGCTATCCCTGATTTTTCTATTTCCCTTCATGTTACAGCTTTACAATGTTCTTGCAGTCTTAAGGAGGCGGCCTGTTTCTCTTTTATATTTCTTACTACAGGATGACATACACACAGTACTTAGTCATGTTCTCCTCTGTGGTGGTGGTGGTGGTGGGGGGGAGTCTTACTTGAAAGAGGTGTATGCGAAGCGTTGAACCACTTTTTATGGTTGTCCTGATGTTATATGGACCACGGATCTTTTGAATTTTTTCCAATAATCCCTTCACATAGAGTAGGCAAACCAAAGCTGTTTTCTGAGTGTTGTTATCCTCTTGTATCCTTCTATCCCAGTTTGTCGGAGCTGCTGCCATGTACCCTGGGTAATTTTTACACTGTAGCATACCGTTTATACTGACCATTTGTTCATATGTCTCTGGGTCACCACTTATGACTTTTGCTCAATATTGTAAAGAGCAGACAATCCCTTTCTTTACACTGTATGGGTGGTGGGAGGTGAAGTTGAGGTATTGTCTGGTTAATGTTGGTTTGTGGTATACGGATGTATTGGGCTCATTCTCTGCTCGAGATATTAGTACATCTGAGAATGCAAGTTGTCATTTTCTCTCTCCATTGTGAACTATTGATGATCTTATTGAGTTCACATGGTCCAGTCGTAGCTGGACTTCTCCTTGGTGTGGCCAAAGTATAAAGGTGTCATCTACATATCTCAGCCATAGGGTTGGTTTTAGTGGTGTGGATTCCAATACCATTTCTTCAAAGTATTCCATGCATATGTTTTGCCATTGCTGGTGATAATGGCAAGCCTTATTGCTAAGCCTTCATCCTGTCAATATATGTCTGATCCCATTCCGAAGTGTGTTGTTTGTGTACAGAAAGTCAGCATCTCCATCAGGTTATATATTGATATACTGATCTGTTCTCCCAGGGATGAGTTTGAGGACAGTCTGTCCCTGGCTACCAATAGTGCCTCCTCTTTGGGAAACTTGGTGAACAAACTCACCACGTCCAGGCTCACAATCAGGTTGGATTGGATGGGAGTATCTGATTATTTCTTGGAGAGTTGAGTTAAAGGGAGACAAATGAGACATCTGGAAGAGGCACGGCACATGGAACTAGAACAATCTACCTAGGTGGACAAAATAAAGCAATCAGTTTGAAATTCCAATCACCTGAAGAAGGACAGACATATAACAGCTGAAACATTGTGAATACGGCAACAAAGATGAGGACAACAGTCCAGACAATGTAAATAGTGTAAATAATTCCAATATCTCATCTCAGAAATATAGACAGATATTGCATCTTATGGGTATTTGTGTGTTGGTTATTAACTAATATTCCCTCTAGATACTCCCTTTGTAGTGGGTTGTGCTCATTTTTGACTCTGTTTGTAATTTATAAGTTTGTTCTGGTCAGTTCTCTGTGATTGTGATTTGAGCCTCTGCTCATGAGGATTCACAGTTAGGCACTGCATTGTTCACAGTGGCTGAACTAAGGTTTTCTGCCACATGTATCTGGTAGATGCATGAGCTCATGTGAAATGTTTCCACAATTTTGAAAATGGAATGTCCTGTCTCTCTGGCACACACTACCACTAGGAGGTCATCCCAGAATTTCAAATCTCAAATAGAATCTGCTTTGTTGTGTAATTTTCAATAATTAATATCAAATTAATCATTTCATGTTCTTTCAAATTCATTTTATTTATTCATTCAAAACTTCAAAACTCTGTCTCTACAATTTTATTAAAAATTTAACACTGTTTTAATAAATAAATGCAAGCATAACTATGTATTCCTAAAAATGGGGATACATTTAAATATTTGTTTTTTACGAACATTTTAATGTGTCCTCTTTATTTCTTTTTTGTTTCAAAATGGGGAAAAGTTAAATGTTTTTAAATTAAAAACCTTTTTTATATAAAGAAAGTTTGTGATTGAATATTTTCCTAATTTTCAAACACACTGGTAGCTTTGGAGAAGAGGAGTTGGTGGCCATATCTTATTGCTAAGGTAAACAGGGAGGATAGACAAATCAAGAAATGGGTTTTGGTAGAGAAATTTGAAGATGTAAACATTTCTCATGCAACATTCAAAGAACTCTTTTCTTACATCAAAACACTTTACAAAAGAACTTCGCAACAACTTTCATAGGTTTGCCTTCATTTCTTCTACACACATTTGACTTTCATAAACTTTACACATTCTAAATGCTTTGTAAGCTTGTTTTATTATTTGCTAAACTTGAATTGTTTTAATTCTCATTTCTATCTTCTCCAATTTCTACACCAACACCCAATTATCTGCTGATTTGTCTGTTTCCCTGACACACCACTGTATCCATTTTTGCAATAAACTAAAGTTGTCAGCTTCAGGGCTTCTCCAACAAAAATATCCAGTGTCTTATGTGCCTCCAAATATGGATTTATAGTTGCATTATTTTTGCCTTTGTAAAAGTTTTAAAATTTAAAGAAAAAAAAATCATTTAAACATTAGCACCTTGTAGGTGACTATTTTTGCCAAGCAAAATATTATTCCTGCCAGTGCAAGTTGAATTTTAATTTCTTGGTTGTCATATCTTTCTATGGCAACACCTAAAACAATCTTTAAAAAATTGGGAGCCAGGCTAATGCAATTTCAAATATTTAGAACTAATGTATAAAACACTATATTTTGAGGGGATTCCATATACAGTAAAAGGGGGAAGTAATATTTAGAAATGATGCAGAGTGCTAAAATGCTAATAAAATATTAATTATTATTTCCAAAAATATATTTCTTCATATATTTTGTCAACTTTGCTGAAATTATTTGTGTGCCTGATATGAATAAGCAACACATTACTTATATAGAGTGACTCACTTGATTTCAGCCTTGAAAGCTGGATCTGCTCTCTCATGCTGAGTGATGCAGGAATCTAAAATTTATGCTAAAACCAGAGCAGAACAATTTTCTGATGATTTATATGCAGAAGATAATACATTTTTTTGTTTCCATAAGGTTGACAAAATAAAAGATCACCATTTGACAAAAAAGACTTACAAAATGTCACCTACACTAAAACAAAAGACAATTACAACTTTTGTGATATCTAATGAGATACAAAATGTTTTTGTCCTACATTTTTTATTTTAAAGATGTGCACTTTGGCTGACATCTTCCTATAGAAAATTGACATTTATGCCACTTATATCGAAGCAGTGCCTGGAAGAAGGTGCTATTGCAAGTGTTAAGTGTATAAGGCAACATCACCTGCCTAGTTTATTTGCTTGTCACTTGCTTTGCTCTGAAAGCCAAGGTTACCAATGAACCTGTCTGTATCATAGCAAATGAAACCACCCAATGCCTGCATTTTGAATATGATTGCAAGCATTTGTTTCTTGCTGATGTTGTAACCACAATAGAATAGAACCATCAAGCTGGCATTCGTATCAGATTCAGCAGTCTATTACAAGAAGCCTCATAGGGGAGTGTTACCAACAGTTACTATGTGTTGTATTCAGGATGCATTTAAAATCTAGTTGAATATCTTCATATTAGCCAGCATTTGATAATGTTGCCCAGTTTATTGCTTTCTTTACTTTTATAAGGAATTTATTTCTGGATTTGAATTTATTTTCATTTGTTTTAATTGTTTTATTAAAAATATCTGCTATTTCATTACATGTCTTAAAACATTGAATTTTACTTTTCTTTTTCCTGTTTTTAATAATTATAGTAATGAAATTATTGGAAGGAAATACATTTTTTTACCAATTTTTGTTATAGAATAATAAACATTATGAATGAATTTTACTTTACATCAAAAATTAGTTGTAATTCTTCTCTCTTTTGCATTTGTCTTAGATTCTGATTCCAATGAAGATGACATTGAGATTTTACCAAACCTGCAACTAAAACTGCCAGATAAAGGGAAAAAGAAAGACAAGTCTGCCAAAAAACTTGCTAGTCTGCAAAAAGAATTGGTAAGATTATCTTTTTCTGTCAATTGATAAGATAACTTTTTTTTTTTTTTTTTGATTTAAATACAATCATTAGGTAAGGCTTTTGGAGAATGGGATTCCTCTAAATAAATGATTAATGTAACTGCCAGGGAAAAGATTTCTAAAAAAAAAAAAAAAAAAAAGAACATTAGGAAAGAAAATTTTTTTTTTCCTATAACTTATTTGGGTAACTTTTGTCATCAGAAACTTTTAACAATGTAACTTTGATCTGAGAAAAACTGAAGACAGACATCAAAAATATGCTGAAACCAACCAAGGCAATAGTCTGAAAAAATATATTGAATAATGAGAAAACTTCATCTCAAGACTTCCAGGCAATACAGAAAAGCAGAAGAATATATCGGCTGAAATCGTGGATTAAAAATAATCCATGGAATAATTCTTGAAAGATACTTTTACCAATCGATCACTTTCTTATTTTTAAACTGAAGATGAACAATGGTTGTTTTCTCTTTTGTTAAATTATCAAATAAAAATAATACTTTTTTCTCTTTTTTCTTTTTCTTTCAGTTGCGGCATATACGCAATAAGAATAAAATTCATGTGCATGGTCAGGATGTTGCAAATCCAGTAACCAGTTTTGACCAATTGAAGGAGGAGTTTAACTTACATCCACGCATTTTGGAAAACATCCAAAAATCTAACTACACAAGCCCTACTCCAATCCAAATGCAGGCCATTCCAGTCATGATGCAGGTATATTTGGTTATATGCTCTTTAAGAAATCATTTCTTAAGAGAAAATTTTCAAACAAAAATTGGGGATCAACTTATGTTTTTATCCAAGAACAACTCTTGGCATCAGTCATGAAGGATATTTTATGAGTTACAATGATGGAAACATAATTGGGTCTTCAGCAGCTGAAGTTCTCTAACTTGGCACAGACTCACTTAGATTATATGCCAATTATATCATATAGATATGTGTGTATGTGTGTATATATATATATTGTGTGTATTTAGGCAGCATCTTTTCATTCATGCACATTTCATTAAATAATATAGACAAGTGTTGTCTATTTATTTTATGTAAATTTTTTTCGTAACATCTGATAAGTTTAATAACATTATCATTGAACGAAGAAAGAAATTCACAATAGTGATCCATATTTTTTTTTAATACAATCTAAGCTTTCGGCTTACTTAAGCCATTATCAAAGATGTCAATTACAACATCTTAAGCAATATACGGACAAGACGGTGATGATAGTCTGTCAATGTTTACATAGATGATTTCTAAGCAACGATAAACACGCGCATATAAGACGCTAGAAGCGAAAATCACACCGCATCTCATGACGTCACACATGACCACACGAGAGTTAATTGGAGAAATATGAAATATAGAAAGCTGTTGGTATAAAGCAATGACTTTTGTTACCAATTATAGACATTTAAGAATATTTGTAGAGATGCCATAATTGATTTTGTTTAGGTTTATGGCATCTCTTCTTGTCTATATTATTTAATGAAATGTGTATGAATATATATATATATTAGGTTGGTGCAAAAATAATGACGTAATAATGTCGTTTTTTGACGTATTTTTTAACGTCAAAAAACGACTTTATTACGTCATTATTTTTGCACCAACCTTATATATATATATATATATATATATATATATATATATATATATATATATATAAAACTGATACCATAAACAGTTTTAAAAATCCTGCAAATTTTAGAATCAAAATTTGTAGGTGAAAATGGTCATTAACTAAAGGTATCTTAATTCCAACTGTAAAGAAAATTTTACTCTGTTCAATGAAAATAAACATTGACCACTCTATTGTGAGTCAGTTTTAACATATTTCAAATTTTTATGTTTTGTTAATAGGACTCACCTGGATTATACCAACAGATTACTACCTGTGTGTCTGTGTATGTATATAATATATATATATATATATATATATATATATATATATATATATATATATTATATATATCTACAGACAGGCTGTTTCACAGCTCATTAGTGTGGCTAGACATCCAATTGCCTCAAGCCAGGATTGAAACCCAACTGATTTAGTATCAGTCAGAGATTTTTCCTCTAAGCCATTGGCCCATGGCTGAGATGAAGGTGAATTTAGACGTAGGTGAATTTAGATTTAGATGTTTCAATAAATATGTCAATGACTAAGAGAACTCTATTCATCTTAATATATATATATATATATAGAGAGAGAGAGAGAGATAGAGAGTGTGAGTATTAATGTGAGTAAAGTTTGTCACTTAGCTGATTTATATTACCTCCAACATCTTGACTCCAGAGTTTTATAGACTGACCTGTCTGTCCACTCTTCAGGGTTATCAGCAATTTCCTGCTTATATATATATTTTTTTTTTTTTTAATGTATATCTGACAGTGGTGTAAGTTTTCTTCTGTATTCTCTGTGTACATGTGCACATCCCTGTGGATATGCATTCGCTCGCATGCACCCATTTGTGTAGATGTGTATACATGTAGTAAGTTGTGATCATTTTGCCCTTTTCTTTGTTTTTTTGGGTTTTTTTGGGGGGTTTTTTCCCCACATTATACTCAATTATTTAGCCATCTTTTTATTTTTCCAACTGTTGTTGAATTTGTCTGGGTTTGTTCCGTCTTTAGAGATGTGACTGATTTTTATTTATATAGCCAAAGGTTTCGGTAAAAATTCTTTGATATTACAAGCATATTCTATTCAGAATGATATATTTGTGAAATGTAATATTTTTGCTTAAAAACAAATTCCTGAGGAAAAAAGAATGATATCAAGTTAAACAGAAAAAAGCCAATTTTCATTTTCTTTTGGCTTACAGCATATTGTATTGAAATACTGGTTCTTGTCCATTCACCAAAGTTAAGCAACACCAATCCTGGTCAGTACCCAAATGAGTGACTGCTTGGGAATACCAGGTGCTGTAAGCGTGGATGTGCAGATGGTGTAATAGCTTGGAATGAGAAATTGGAGTGCCAAGTTCAAATTTCAGTTGTGCTTGTTACATTCCCTTTGATTCAAGTAAAGGTATGAACTCACTTCTTTCTCCCAGCTATGGGTTAGATTGTATTACATTACTTGTATCTGAAAATCATTATTATTACCAAGGTACTATTAATACAATATTCACTTGTTTAAAAAATAAAATCATTTTTACACGACAAAAATGTTTCAGCTTTAAATGATTTACAAACAGTTGATAAGCTGAAAAAAAAATCAATCACTCAATTCACTTTCTTTTATTATCCAAGAAATGTTAGTTTTACTTTATTAATTTTTTTATAGTTGTTTGTTTAAACTTGTTTAATCACCTACTTGAATTCCTCATTGATCTTAGTCAATATCATAAGAGTCTGTGCTGCACTTAATTGTGACCTCCATAATGTTTTCATGGCTGTATAGCATGTACCCCACTAGGGCTACGTATAGTTTGGAATTCATAGTGGTCCTTCTAGGTTGGTTGCCAATCACAGAGAGCCTAGTTTGCCCTGATATTTAACCCATAGCTAGTAGAAGAGAGGAATTAATACCTTTCCCAAAGGTATGTGTGCAAAAAAATGTAAGGAACAATTTTTTAATTTCTCATTTCAAGCTACTGACCATAGCATCACTTGCACGTTCAGAGTTGTTCTCCTCCTAGACTGGTTGTCAACCAAGTCTGAAGAGCCCAGTCTAACATATTGCACATCTCATTTTCAAACATGTTTTGGGAAATCTTCAGCCAAACAATTCATTTACAATGAAATTTGAAACATGATGTTTATATAATGTTGTTCTCTATTGTATAAGACATTCTTAAAGATTGTCAGTGTTCAGTTTCTTAAGTTATATTAATTACTTCAATTTATAACTTTTTGGCCTTTGGCCACTTCAACCTAATATGACAGAGGGGAGAAGTATTTACTAGAGAATATTTCTTATTTGCACTAAGAAAGGAGACAGTTTTGGTATTTGCACTTTAACCATGGGATTTTTACAGAAACTTGTAATGACCTTGAATTACATTTTACTGATTTCACAATTATGGCACACTTTCATGTAAGTAAAAATTTATCTGTTTTTTTTTTTTTTTGTTTTTTTCAGAGGCGAGAAATTCTGGCCTGTGCGCCAACCGGCTCTGGTAAAACAGCAGCTTTTATTTTACCACTCCTCCATCATCTACAGGAACCAAGAAATGCTGGTGTACGAGCAGTGGTTTTGGCCCCAACAAGAGAATTGGCCAGTCAGGTATGTGCTGTTTAAATGTGCCCATTTAAAATAAACCTTTTACAGATTTTAAGCACAAAATTTTTCTTTTTTTTTTTTCATTTTCAATTTGTTAATGAAACAAATTTTCTAAGAGAAAAATGTTAAAAATAATTTTAGATCAAATGAAAGATTATTAAATTCATTTCTACTGGGATAGCTCCAAAGCTAGAAATGCTAAAACTACAAGCAAAAGCAACCGTGTGTCATTTGCACAATTTTCTAAGACAAAAAAATTTATGTTAAAATAATAAAATCAACTTGAGCCAGAATAAATTTATGTTAGAACTATAATGTTAGAAATGCTAAATATCTGGAAATATCTAGAAATATTACATTCAGAGTCAGAGGTTGCAATATTCAATTGGTGAGTGGGGTTATTGACTTGAAATGTACAAACAAGATTCTAGATGAAAAATGTGAGCATTTGAAGATCTTGGAACCTACTTTTAAAAATCTGAAGGAATTTTGCAATATTGGAACAAGCACAGTGATGAGCAAAAAATTTTTTTTCTCTCACTCCAATAAAGGTGTCTAAGAAATTCCAAGACTTTTTTACTGTGTTGGAGTTGCATCATTATTATACAGAAGCTGTTCCATATATGACCATACAGTTTTTTTGTTTGTTTGTCTCTGGGTCATGATTTTGAACAGTTTGAATGTTTATCCAACTTAGATGTCAATCCAACACAGAATCAGTGAAATATTATGAGAAGAAACATTGCTTCAATGAAAATCATCTGAAGGAAGGAATGTTGACAATTTGGACAGAAAAAGACCAACAGGGATTTGTGAGAATGTTTTGCAGAGTATCAAGGCAATAAATACTAATCATTCATTGTAGGTGAAAAGATATTTTTTTATCTAGGCAGTGTTTTTCAGGATAAAGATGACAATATTTTGAAAGAAAATGTAACTTTCAGGATTTTGTGTGAGGTTAGCAAACATTTTCAAAATACTGTACATAACAAAAACAAAACAAAATAGTCTTTGATTTTATTAAATATGATTCTCCAGGGTGAAAATGGCTTGTAGAATAAAAAGCTATATTTTTATTTTGAAGAGTGATAAGTCTAACTGAACTTCTACTGCTGCTTAATAGAATTTCCTCTTTGGCAGATATACCAAGATTTCCAGCGTTTGTCTGAAGGCCGAGGATTTCGCATACAGTACATCCACAAAGCTAATCTGAAGAAATTTGGTTCAAAAACTTTCAAGAAAATTGGTATAGTTACTTTTTTGTTTTTTTTCTTTTTTCTTCCTTTTTTCTCTTTGTTTTTCCTCTTTTTTTTTCTTGCTTTGTTTTTCCTTTTTTTTTTTTCTTGCTTTGTTTTTCCTTTTTTTTTCTTGCTTTGTTTTTCCTTTTTTTTTCTCGCTTTGTTTTTCCTTTTTTTTTCTCGCTTTGTTTTTCCTTTTTTTTTTTTCTTGCTTTGTTTTTCCTTTTTTTTTTTTTCTCACTTTGTTTTTCTTTTTTTTTTTTTTTTTTTCTCGCTTTGTTTTTCCTTTTTTTTTTCTCTCTCTTTGTTTTTCCTTTTTTTTCTCTTTGTTTTTCCTTTTTTTCACTCTTTGTTTTTCCTTTTTTTCACTCTTTGTTTTTCCTTTTTTTCACTCTTTGTTTTTCCTTTTTTTCACTCTTTGTTTTTCCTTTTTTTCACTCTTTGTTTTTCCTTTTTTTCACTCTTTGTTTTTCCTTTTTTTCACTCTTTGTTTTTCCTTTTTTTCACTCTTTGTTTTTCCTTTTTTTCACTCTTTGTTTTTCCTTTTTTTCACTCTTTGTTTTTTTTTTTTCTTTCTTTTTTTTTCTTCCTTTTTTCCTGTCTTTCATTTGTTAGGTTTCATTTATTTCAGTCTTTCTTTTATTAGGTTAGAAAAAAAGGTTCTGTCACATTTGAAGATGGCAAAGAAACAAAATCGTCTATGGTCTTAATTGATTTAATCCATATAATATTCTCCTTCATTAGTGATAACATTAGAAATTTGGTGACATGGTGGTTGTGAGATCAATCCCTGAGTCAGGCAGTATGTACTTGCATTCTGTTGAAATAGTCAAGAAATAACTAAATAGTGCTAATTAAAAATAAGATCTAGATGAGATATCCCAAGACATGAGCAGTGAAACAAGAACAGCCTACACTGTAGATTAAATACTGGGTTCAGTTTGGAATTCCCTGTAGGTTACCCAGATTGATATACACCTGATGAAGCCCAGACAGCACAATGGCCAAAACTTTGTGATAAAAACAACAAAGATGAGGACAATAGTCCAAATATATATAGTATAAATAATAATCCCATCTTTTTGACAAATTATTGATTCCTGGGGCATAAATTTTTTTCAGGTTTTGATACAAAGGAACACTCAGCAGTTTTAACCTCTAATAATAAACAGTTTTTCCTTCTAAAAAATGTTACAATGATCTGAAAAGATGATAGTCAGATGGAGCAAGATCAGGAGAGTAAGGAGGATGAGGCAAAGATTTCATATTTTATGTCATAATCTTTTCTTTGGTGACTTGGGAAATATGTGGGCTTGCATAATCATTTTGGTACAATGTTTCCAATTGGTAACAATATTTCTCTGCATTAACTGTTTCATTTTGGTTTGATACTTCATGATAGGCAACATCCCTCATACCCCACCAAATTCAAAGCATAACTTTTTTTCTTTTTTTCTTTTTTTTCCAAGTGTACTCCTGGTTTAGATTCTCCGTTTTCAATGGGTGCTGGCCACTGTTGTTTTTGTTGGTTATGATTATAGAGAATCTACTTTTTATCACTTGGTGATGATTCTATTGGAAAAGGTTCACTCTTCTCTGAATATCAGAGGACAGCATGTTGGTTAAGCTGAGGAGCCGTCAGATGATGAGGGGAACTAATTGACCAAATTTAAATACTTTTCCAAGTTCATGAAGGTGGTTTATGATCAAAGTGTGACTTTGATCATAAAACACCTTCATGAATTTGGAAACTCTTGCTAATTCCTGTGCAGTTTAGGATTTGTCCTCAACTACGGTTTGCAGAAGCACTATATTGATGGAACTTGGTTGTCCAGATTAAACAGAATCTTTCAGAGAAAAGATTTCTCAATTTTAACTGGTCTAAACCATCGTTGGCATGTGTGGACACTTAAAAACTTCATTTCCATAAATAATGATTGTTTCTTGTTATTTCCAGAACATTTCTGGTAAAGAACTCTTCTCAAATCCATGCAGTGTCTTATACGCGTCTAATATAAATTCATTTTAAAAAGGTAAAATTAATATAAAATTAAGTTATTTAATGTAAGTATTGATAAAATATGATCATATTGTCAAAATAAAGTTAAGAATGTGCAGAACTTTCTATTCAATCCAAAACTTGGAAATCATGTTTAAGGAATTAAAAAAAATATTTGCCCTTTTTGTTCCTACTTTATTTCCCTTTTGATTTAAATTTTATTTAACATAAAGTTTGAAACTTTTTAAAGATGGCAATAACTGCTGGGGCTTAAAATTCAGAGAAAGATGGCAATAACTGCTGGTGTTTAAAATTCAGAGAAACAACATAGAATTACAGATTGTAAATAAGAAAAAACTTGCATTAAATTTTCTCAAATAATCACAAATTGAAATTCTTTCAACATCTATCTATATTTCTGAGATGAAATATTGTAACTATTTACATTGTTATCGTCATGTTTATTGCCATATTCACAATGTTTCGGACGTTGTATTCTCCAAACTTCTTCATGTGAACAAAACTTTAAGAATTGAATTACTAAAGAGCATTAACTGAAACTGAAACCTCCAATGGCAAGTGGAATTTGAAGAATCTTCCCCAGTGGACTAAATAAAGGGTTTGGTTCGAATTTCCAATGTTTATCACCTGAAGAAGGCCAGAGCATACAATGGCTGAAACGTTGTGAATCTATGTAGAGGACCGTGTCGGCGATGTTGTGTAGAAGTAGATGAATACACGAGTAGAAATTTCCTGTTAGCTGGTCCAACTACATGAGAAAGTTGGACTTTAATTAAGTCCAAAGAAAAACAAACACAAGACCGATAAATATATGTAAACAAATACATGTATTAATAATAAGAAAGGTTACAAGTTACATAGACAGAGTGTGTGTGGTGAATATTATGTGTGTGTGTGTGTGTGTGTGTGTGTTGTGGTGAGTGTTCGTACGTACGTGTATTGTTCTGTGAGGTGGAATAAGGTTGAAGCCTGAGGAAAAGAGATTCACCTCAGGGTGGCGGCCCAAAGGTCTGAGAGGAAAAAAATTTACTTCAAGGTGGCCGCCCAAAGGCCTGAGGAAAAAAAGAGAGAGGCGAAGGGTCAGTGAGTAATTATAGCCAGGGGAGAGAGACCCCTGTTGAAAGGTAAGGAGCTAACTCCGACATCTAGCAATAAAGATGAGGACAACAGTCCAAACAATATAAATAGTGTAAATTGAAATTCCTTGTGTCAACTTTGTTTTTATTTTCCAATTTTAGATATTTTGGTCACCACTCCTCAGCGGTTGGTTTTCTTGCTGTCACAAGAATCAGCCATCTTAACTCTCAGCACGTAAGTCCACTCTTCATGACCAGTTCCAGTTTCTAATTACATTAATTCCTCAGAATTAAGTTATAATCAAAAAGAAACAAAAAAACTGATTTTCCTTGATTTGAGTTAGGATTTGAAACTAGAATGAAATTTAAGTTCTCTCTCTCTCTTTCAGTGTTGAATGGTTGGTTATTGACGAATCTGACAAATTATTTGAAGATGGAAAAACAGGCTTCCGTGATCAGGTAAATATTAAGACATTCAGGACTACATACCTAGCAATATACTGGTTGTGTGTGTATGAAAACCCTGCCCTGATTTAAACCTCTTGCTTGAAGAAGTTAAACACACAAATGCCATACCAATCTGTCTCTCTTCAATTTCTGTAGTTTCATTCTAAGCTTACATATCACTAGAAAATAGCAGCTCCCAAAGTCAGCACTTGGATATGTTTTACTGTATAAAACTGCATTTCTGAATCACTTATTGTTCATTATATAGTCAGTCTGGGCATCTCAATGTCCATAAGCGATTTGGGTGTTCTTGAAACCAGCTGTTGGCTACTACCTGGTCATTTGCTATGCACCATTAGTCCTATTTTTCTTCTCATTCATTACAGGTTCCTAGTTTTATTTTACCAACTATTTCAATATCTTTCTCCTTCTCTACATTAGCCCATCCTGTATATGACGATAAACTACATCTGCGTCCTGGGTAAGACGATAAACTACGTCCAATAGCAAAGCCTCTGATCAGAAGGTTTTGAGGAGCGTGGAACCACCTTTTAATTGCTGGTGTTCCCAGGTCCACCTTCACTCGGGGTGGTAGCACCTGTTAGGGTCCTAGGTATGAGCAAATAGTTAACACCCAAAGTTGTGGAAAAATAGGTTTTAATACCAGAAATACTTTGTAATAAAAAAACAATTATTACTAGCAATAATTTTTGAAGGAAAAATTATCATTAGCAATACTTAAAAATACCAGTAATACAAACAGCTTTACATTCTTAAGTTGGATTTTACTCAAAAATATTAGTAATTGAAAAATGGTTTAAATATATATGTATACATACACACCTTTTTTCCAAACTATCACTATGAATCTATTTCAAAAATTTTGTTGGCATTAAATGACCCACTGAGGTTTTGATATGCCATAAAACAAAACCACCAACTTCTCTACATTAGCATTCAAGTTTCTCATGATGATTTCCCTTGAGTCTTGGTGTTGCCCAGTGTGCAGTAAATCTTTTCAATTTCTTCCTCTGTGTCAGTACAAATGAATCTTCCTAATGGCCTCAAATGACCCAAGGTCAACATCTCAGAATATGTCAACTGGATTTCTTGTGAGTCTTCATGATAAAAATTATGTCAACTGGCCTTGAAAACAGACATGACAGAAACTTTCAATATTTGTATAAATTGATATCAGTAAAATTCTTGGCACAAATTGAGGATTAACAAACTTGGGTCATCAACTAATTATCTGATGAAGGGAGTTCAGTTGTTGAATTTTCAGTTTTTTTACTTTGCTATGGAAGACATCACAAACCATCACTGCTGTAGTGAGTTAGGTCCTACATTTGAAGGCATCCATGAAACAAAGCAAAGTTCAAAGCTACTTATTAAGACAGCATTCGTTTTTAACATCTTGTGCCAGTCTTTCTTTCATATTCATTTTGATTTAATTATCAAAATACCCTTCGATAGTCTCAACTGTTTGTGTATCAAATTAAATATCATTTCAGTTTTTCCCTAAAACTTATAATCTATTCCCTTTTTCCCTAAAAAAAACATAATCTGTTCACTTTTTCCCTAAAACATAATCTATTCGCTTTTTCCCTAAAACATAATCTATTCACTTTTTCCCTAAAACATAATCTATTCACTTTTTCCCTAAAACATAATCTATTCACTTTTTCCCTAAAACATAATCTATTCACTTTTTCCCTAAAACATAATCTATTCACTTTTTCCCTAAAACATAATCTATTCACTTTTTCCCTAAAACATAATCTATTCACTTTTTCCCTAAAACATAATCTATTCACTTTTTCCCTAAAACATAATCTATTCACTTTTTCCCTAAAACATAATCTATTCACTTTTTCCCTAAAACATAATCTATTCACTTTTTCCCTAAAACATAATCTATTCACTTTTTCCCTAAAACATAATCTATTCACTTTAGGTCAGTACACATCAAACAATTCTGTTTAGAGATTTTTCAACTTTATCTTTTATGGTCTAATAAAAAAAAAAATCTTTAAAATGTTAGCCTAATTTAAAAAAAGAAAACAAACTAACTTTAAAATGTTAGTAGGCTAATAAAAAAAAAAATTAAAATGTTTATGAAATAAATATTTAGATCCATTAACTCTTTAAATTGTTCTTAATGTAAGTAATACATATAAAAAAAATTAAACAAAGCTAAAATATTAAAATTTAAAAAATGAAAAATGCAAAAACAAATTAGTTAAATTTTCCTGTATTTTTATAAAAATCACAATTCTATTTTTTGTTTAAACAGTTCATTTCAATTCCCTTGAATAATTTTACACAGGAGTGTTTGTATTAATTTCTTCCATGGTCAGAGTAACTTTTATCGGACTCTATGAATTGTGCTCTGTGCATTTATTTTCTATATAAAGAATATTAGTGCACATACTAACTATTCACAATCAAAAAAAAGTACCCTATCAAATGAAGCCCACTTTATTACATGCTTTACATTTGTGATCAATTTTTTTCTCTGTTTTTTTCAGCTTGGTACCATTTACAAAGCTTGTGATTCTCCCAATATTCGAAGAGCCATGTTTAGTGCAACTTTTGCTTATGATGTGGAGCAGTGGTGTAAACTCAATCTTGATAATGTCGTTCAAGTCTACATTGGTGGCAAGTGAGTGATTTCTTTGAATTTTATTTTATTTTTTAATCTCACTCTTATTTGTGGCTTTTCTAACATTGACTCATAAAAATTGCACATTTGAAATTATTTACTTGTCTCTAATTCCAAAATCATTTTCATTACAATTAAATATTATTTCCATTTTGCGACATGATGACAGAATTCTGTTCATTGCTTCATTTGCTATGATTTCAACTGGTCAATTCTCCAACCATCTTATGTTTACTGATGCATACACTGAAAATCATCTCATGGAAGGAATTGTTCTTTCTTTTTTTCTTTTCTTTTTTTTTTTTTTTTTTTTTTTTTAATCTAAAATTGATTTCAAATTGCTTTATTGTGAAGATGGAGCTTACTTTCAATAGTTTTTGAGGTGGGCATGTTAACAAGCATGTCCTTGAACCAGTCCCTACTTGATGTACACATATACACTTCAGGTCAAGATTATTTTCTCTTGGATATTGGTTCTGTTGTTAAAATGTTCTTGTTTCGCCTGAAGCAAACCTGGGTTAAAAGGAAATGAGAAGGAGGATTTTTATATTGTATGAAAAAGAACATTTTTTTTTATGTTTTTTTTTTTTTTTTTTTTTTTTTCTCTCTCATCTAAAAGATGATCTGCTCTCCTCCACATCTACACTATGAATAATTTTTCACAAAATTCTATTTTTATCAACAATCTACATTGCAAGATGCTCATTTTAAAACATTCTCTCTCTCTCAAATGTTTTTTTCTTTTTAACAATAGTTTTTGTCTGTATTTCTGGGATGAGGAGTTAACATTATTTACATACAGACTATTGTCCTTATCTTTGTTGTCTTTGTTATAACGTTTCAGACATTGTGCACTCCAGCTTTCCTTGTTATACTAAGCTGCCACACATATATAGCCTCCCCAAGATTCACAAAGTTGGTATCCCATTGAGACCTGTAATCAGCTGCAGGAGCTTAGCCTGCCACCCACTAAGTAGATTCCAGGTGTTATAGTGGTTGTAAGTTCAATCCCTAGGTTGGGCAGTGTGTACTTGCACTCTGGAAATGGGCAAGCAATAACTGAACAATACTAAATAAAAATAAGAATTAGACTAGATATCTCTAGACATGAGTAGGGGAACAAGAACAGTCTACCCCCGTTGATTAAATAAAGGGTTCAGTGTGAAATTCCCTGTAGTTTACCCAGATGGATTTATATCTGAGGAAGGCTGGAAGGCACAATAGCCGAAACATTGTAGCAATGACAAAGATGAAGATATTCCAATTATAAACAGTGTAAATAAATTTTTAATTTCTCTAATTAAAGAAATGAAAGTGTTCATGTTCATCTCTTGTTGATATGGAAAGTTAAAACAAACAAATGGTATTCAAGTAAAAAAAAAAAAAACCTTTTACAGTAACTTAGAAGAAAAATAAACCTAATTTTTAAGAGATAAAAAGAAAGAATGTCGTTAAAATGATTAGTTTGCTAATGTAAACCGAACTTTATGAAAATGTTTTTCATATTTTGAGGAGAGTGGAGTTCAAATTCCAGTCAAATCCATTACGTTCAAATATGTTCTAATACCCTTGGGAAAGGTATGAATCCTCCTCTTCTCCCTCCAGCTATGGATAAATAGCAGGACAGACTGTTCTATAGCCTTGGATGGCAACTAGTCTACTGCAGAAAGAAATGGCAACCTACTGCAGGGATGGGGAAGAAATCTGCCTCGTCAGTCATGTATCAAAAGATACAGATTGCCTAAGTGAATATCACGTATGATACACACGGGATGAGACAAGTTTTTATTTTTCTAAAGAAACTTAAAAATCCTTTTTTAGCCCAGTTTTGCTTGGACTGGTTGAGAAAATTTTAAGAATAATCAATGCAGTAAACAATTTCTGTTTTCTTTTAATGGCATGGCACAAGTAAATCTAATAATCTGTTTGTGCCAAGAAATTAAAATGCCTAAAGTTTCCAACAATTTTCTGATTGTTGGGTATAAAAGCAAGAGAAATAAGATTGTAGAAATTCTCATCAAACATTAATGATATTTGACAGTGTTTTATCTAATGTTAATAAAATCCAAGATAATATTTAATAGTTATGTACCATTTCCAACATCCCAATAAACTGCACAGTTGGTGTAAAATGGCCCATCAGAGTTGAACAAAATCTAAAATATAAACTGCGATCTCTAGACTTTAAAAGAGGTGATAACTTAAGGTCATTATGTGCAGGGGTGGGGGGTCACTTTTCATTCTCCTCAATTGTGATGACTTTTATTAAGATTTATTAAGGCAATAGGTAGTGGGGGTGGGGTGATGCCTCGACCTCCAAAAAATTCAAAAATATATAACCTAGGTTTCATGAGATCGCTAAAAACAGAGCATAGCATGATGAAAAAGACGCCAAAGTTGATGAAAACAAAATTTTAGCGTCTAAATGCTTATGTTATTATTGAGAGGAAAGATCAAAGTATTTTTTAATTATTTTTAAAAAAATTTCCTTCTTTTTAGAATATTGTAAAATTTGTTTCTCTTTTTATCAACTGAACCAATAAAATAACATAAAATTTTAGCGCGTTTTTTCCTGTATGTGACACATTAATTTGGAAAATCTTGCAAAAATAAAAATAATTGTTGGATTTTAGTGAAACTTTCAGAAACTATTCACAAATGATGGAACTTATTATAAACACAAGGACATTTCCTAGTGTAGACATCATCAGCGATCATGATCTTGTGATGACAACCTTTAAATTAAGGATGAAAATTAAGCACTGTTCAAAGGACTCCTGCATCCACTTCAACCTTGAGAAACTAAAAGACCCTGAAATCATTCAACTGTTCCAGACCGAAGTTGGCAGTAAGTTTGCAGCTCCAAACCTAATTTACAGTGATGTAGACACTTTTACAGATCACATTAAAAAAGTGTTACTCATGGCAACTGAGGTAGTTTTGGGTAAATGGCAAAGGAAAATCCAACCATGAGTCATAAATGAAATCTTGGATTTGTGTGACAAGAGGAGAGAACTGAGAGGAAAGAAGCACTCAAGTGACAAGGTCTATGCCAAATATTAGGAAGTGCACATTTGATGGTAAGGAAAAAAAATGCAAGCAGCTAAAGAGGAGTGGGTACAAATTAAGTACAAAGCCATTGAGAAGGATATTCTTATTGGCAATAACAAACAGGCCTACAATACTGTCAAATCCCTGACTAAGACCAGCGAACAGAGAGCAATGGTCAGAGAAGATAAGAATGGTAAATTGCTGACAGACAGTGAGGAGGAGGTCCTCTGTAGATGGACTCAATACTGTGATGGTTTATACAATTACCAGCGCCATCCATATTGCAAAGTGACCAGCACTTCACAGAAGAAGATTCGAGTCTGTCAATACTGAAAGAAGAGGTTGAGTTGGCAGTAAAGAGCATGAAACCTGGCAAGTCATCCTGAGTGGATAATATTCCCTATGAGCTGATAAAACATGGAGGTGAAGAAATCATCACACTATGCCAGAAGATTTGGGAGCAAAAAAAAGGGGCCTAACAAGTGAACTCAGTCATTGGTATTACCCTTGTCAAAGAAAGGATGCCTCAGGCAGTGTTGAAATTATAGGACAACAAGCCTGATCAGTCATCCTAGTGAAGTCCTGCTACATATCATCTTGAATCATTTGAAATCCAAAGTTGAAGAACTGCTATTAGAAGAACAAGCAGGTTTTAGAACCGGATGAAGATATAATGGAACAGGTCTTCAATTGTTGGATCCTTGTAGAGAAATACCTGCAACATCAGAGGGACATGTTCCACAACTTTGTTGATTTCAAGAAAGCATTTGATCATGTATGGCATGACAGTCTTTGGCAAATCCTTAAGGAATTCAATGTAAATAATGGAATTATCCAAGTCATCCTATATGAAGATACCACCAGTTATGTTCTGGGAAAACAAATGGGACGATTCTTCTGGACAACAATCAGCACGAGATAGGGATGCGTACTTTCACCCACATTGTTCAACCTATTCCTAGAGAGGATCATGCAAGAAACTTTGAACAACCATGATCCTTCAATCTTTATTGGTGACAGACCCGTCTGTAATATACATTTTACAGGTGACATTGACCTCATAACAGGTAGTAACAGTGAACTCCAGGACTTGACCAAGAAACTTTTTGAAAGAGCAGGAACATATGGAATGGAGGTCAACTCTGAGAAATCCAAAGTAATGATGAATAGCACAAACAGTAACACACCTGTGTCAGGATTACCATTAACGGGAATTCACTGAAGGAATTGTCCAGTTTTAAATACTTGGGAGCAGTCTTGTCTAAAGATGGTACCTGCAACTTGGAAATCCGCACACGGATTGCTGCAGACATTGCAGCGATGAGTAAATTGACAAGAATATGGAGGAGTAAAATCAGCTTTCCAACAAAGTACAGGCTGTACAAATTGCTGGTTGTCTCCATTCTCCTTCATGGATGTGAAACGTGGACACAGTTGGAAGAAAGAGTGAGAAGAATCAAAGCGTTTGAGGACAAATGAATGAGAAAACTCCTTGTCATCTTCTATTGGGAACATAAAACCAATGAATTTGTGCAGAAAAGGGTTGAACGTTTTGTGAGACGCCAAGAACCGCTTCTTGCCACTGTCAAATGGAGAAAAATGGCGTGGTTTACATACATTACAAAGCAACACGGCCTGTGCAAGACCATCATGCAAGGCACCGTTGAAAGTGGACGTAGGAGTGGATGCCAATATAAAAACTGGTTAAACAATATCAAACAATAGACAGGTATGACTTTACCATAATTGCTGATGGCTGCCATTGATAGACCATTGTGGAGGAGATTTAATGTGGCTCCTGCATTCAGTTCCGCCCTACGATTACAAAAGTCAAGGGGATGATGATGATTAATAGAAAATACACAGGGAAGCTATGTTACAGCAGTGGGAAAGTGATTGAAGCCAAATTGTCAGATTCTTCATTGGATTTTAACAAGAATCTCTAAATATATAGCAGGAGCACCAAACCAAATGTGGCAGCAATATTCAAAGTAAGGATGGGTGGTCGACTTATAAATATATAAGATAGTTTCTGGAGAGAAAAATTGTCTAGCACGGCATTGTGAATCAACTTTCCGAGCAGCAGACCTAGCAATAGATTTGATATAATCATAACATTTCATGTCATTGGAAAATGTTAACATGAGAAACTGCAATGGTTCCTGGAGGTTAGCATCAGCCATGAGATGGAAGGCAGAAAGGAGTCTCTCAGATGATCGATGGAGAACAGTTAAGTTTTGGAGGTGTCAAAATTAACTTTATGCTAGTTAACAGCAGAATGTAGGTAATTTTTATAGATCAGCTACCAATTTGACGGTAGAGATTTTTTTTATTGTGTATGTCTCTCTATGAGACAAAAATCTTTTTTAACTTAATTCTTTTACTAAACTGCTTTTGTCTAATAGACTCAGCCTGCTTTCCAGTGTCCAATTTAAATGTTGACTCTTTTTGATTATGTTAAAAAGGGATGTAAAACTTTTTAGTGACCATTTGTTCCACACTTGGAATATATTTGCAACCATGTCTGGTCACTAAAAAGGTTAAATCAACAACATAAAAAAATGCATTTTTTATTTATTTTTAAGGAACATGGCAACAACCACAATTGATCAGCAATTATTATTTGCTGGCACAGAAATTGGAAAACTTTTTGCAATGCGGGAAATCATCCAAAAGGTTAGATTTTACACAGTATGCTAATTCCTCTTACCTGGAGTTTTCTTTATTTTTTGTCTTTAATCATTCATGCTGTTAATATAATGTCTTGGCTTTCTCTTAATTGCTTCTTATATTTGATATTTGTAAACATGTAATATGTTACCTGAAGTGAGCCGGAGACTCTACCGTCCAAAACACAGTATTAAAAACAACAAAGATTCTAGTCTGGAAAATATTTGAAATAATCGCAATTCTCTTTGGAACAAATTCTGTTGGGTGATAGCCAGGTTGAAATTGACATGATAATTGAAATAAGAAAATGTATATTTTATGAAACATTTTATAAAAGCTTTAAAAATGTATTTATGGGGATTTGTTTTTAGAGAGGATTTTATAAGATCATCATTCTAATCAAATAGGAGAACATGCTGAAAAGTTCTTGGCTTAACCCACTTCCCAAATCTAACCAAATATTTTTTTTTTAATCCCTTCTTGGTTGGTCTGAGAACTTTCAGCACCCTTTTGTCATAAGCAAAATTGCCATGGAAAGACTTCATTTTTAGAGAGAAAAAAATCAGATTTAATTATCAGCTACTGAAATTGACTTTATGATACCTCCATTTTCTTTTTAGGGGTTCAAGAAACAGTTTTAAATTTTCTTTTTTTCCTTTCTCTCGATTGTAGTTTAAACATTGAACTTGGATTGGACAAACAAAAATAATGTTAGAAAAACAAAATTAGATGCAATCAATGCTGTTTTCTTCCCAAATTGATGTTTGTAACATCTGCTATTTTCTGTTTTTAATGTTTTGCTTTTGTTTTTCGTAATTTTGGAAGTGGGGGTAGTGTAATTTATGGCGTCTTTGAATGAGAAATTGTTGAGCCAATTTAGAATTCCAGTTGGTTTCATCACATTCACTTATGCACAAGTAACTTTGGGAAGAGTTCATCTCTTTTCTGCAGCTATGGGTTATTTAACCCATAGTTGTAAAACTGAAACATTGTTATTCTCCAAAAATAGTTAATGCTATATTCATGTACAAAAAAAGTCTTGGGTATGATGATAAACTACATCTGGCAGCAAGGTTCTAATCTGGAGACAGGAGGTTTTGAGGAGAATAGAACCACCTCTAGATTGCTGTTGTTCCCAGAGCCACCCTGATCCACTGTGGTAGCACCTGTTAGGGTCCTAGCTAAGGACAAATAGTGAACCCCCAAACAAAATGCTACAAAAGTATAAATTTATTTTATAGTAAAAATACCAGCAATGCGTTTTTATATAAGAATTTACCAATAATACACGAATAGTAACAAATTTTAGTGACTTTACCTAAATCCATTCAAAATACTACCAAACAACCAACATGAAAGAACTCTTTCATAACATTAATCCATATAATATCCAACAATTCCTTAAATCAAACTTTATTCCAAAATATAACTACAGCAAAATACATTTCATCACCTCTAGTAATTATGTCCACGCAAACATGTATATGCACAAGAGCTGAGTATTATCTACCATGTATTCAATTGTGAAGGCAGAATAACATATTTTTATTACCTCCAAGCTCCCAAGGAAATAATAATTACAATCCAAAATAGGCTTTGGCCTTAAATAACCCTATAAAGAGTTGATAAACTGTAAAAAGCACATCAATATTAATTTTCCATAATTTCTTAATAATATTGCTAAATATTTTTCTAATTAACCATTGATTCTGTCTGTCTTTTGTGCAGTCACTTCTTTTAATTTCAATGTTTGGTTCTAATCTAAAAGGGCATCGAACCACCAGTCCTGATTTTTGTGCAGTCCAAAGAACGTGCCAAAGAATTATTCCAAGAACTCATTTTTGATGGCATTAATGTCGATGTTATCCATGCAGGCCGTACTCAGATTCAGGTAAGCTTTGATCTTAATTTTACTTGCAGTGACAAACAATCAAGGTGGGCATCTTGGACCACATTTGTCAGCCGAGAGAATTAAGGATGTCACTTGAGGAGAAAAGAGATGCTGTAAGATTGCCAAGGAATGGAACACAGTCTCTATTGTCTTTGACATTGAGCATGATTTAAATTTCATGCAAACACACACTAAACACAGTGGTGGGGGTGACAATATGCATTCTCGTTTGATCACTGAAATTAACATTGAGTTCAGTTGGTACCTAGATGGTGGGAGGCTTGGGGAACACCTAGTAGTGTAAGAGACTTCCTACAATCTGAAATCAGTTTGGGCTTTAAATAACCTACAAAAGGTTGATAAACTGTAAAAAAAAAAAAAAAAACTCAATATGCTGGGAATGAGGATCTAGCTATTGTCATAATGCTTCACCAATTCATAGAGTGAATCTAGGCTCACTTTGTTTTAAATTGGCTAAAAAAAATAAGTGTTTTCCATATATTGTATCTGTAGAAGTTTTACAATTATTAACATATCCATTAAGAGTTTTTCACTTTGACTAAAATAGTGGATTTCTTTATTTCTGAATACTCACAAGACAACATTCTCTGTGTTATATCTCTTCAAGGCATGGCTCTCCATAGCTCCCTGTTTTAATACCTACAAATTGCTTTTGGGATAATTAGTGTAGTGGCTTCCCATTGCCATGCTCATGGTTTTGAGTTTAACATTATCTTTCTCCTAGACTAGTTGCCAATCAAGGCTAGTGAGCCCAGCTTTGCTCTTCAGAACTGGGATGGCAACAATATCTGTCCTCAAATTTTAATTCTTAAAAATAAAGTTGTTAGAAAATGATTTGTGTAAAGCTCTTACAACCTAAGTTCCATGTCATTAGTTGAGAATCTTTTAATGCAACTATTGGATTGAATCACAATTCCCGCCCCCTTCCCCAAAGGCCAAAAAAAAAAAAAAAAAAAGAAACTAAATAAATAAACTGGACTTGCAGATTGAAAGCAAGCTTTCAATCATTCAGTCTATTGGGTGATTATTGTCGTATGACAATAATCATCCAATGCAAGCAATTGTAAACAGATAAATTTGTTGCATGTTTGTCTTTTTAATTTTGAGTCATTTCTCAAGTTCCTTTTACTGTCTCATCTTATTTCAATAATCAATTGATGGTCGACTGTTTCATGGGAGAAAGTTATTCCTGTGGATTTCTGATTAATGATGCCATTCAGTTGACATTTCAAAATGACGTTTATTCAAGATTATTCTCACAATCTAACATGGTCTCACGATCATGGCCAAGCCCTCCATGAATGTCTTGCCTGACCCAACTGATTCCTGTCAACTCTGACCAAATGTCTTGACCCCCCCCCCACATCTGATCCCTGTCAACCCTGACCAAAGGTCCTTACCCACCTACCTGATTCCTGCCAACTCTGATCGAATGTGTTGCCCCATCAACCTAATCCCTGCCAACCCTGATTGAATGTCTTGCCCCATCCACCTGAACCCTGCCAAACTTGACTGAAAGTCTCCCTGCCCACACACCTGATTCCTGCCAACCCTCACTAACCTGATATTGATAGACACAAATTCTGTCTTACAGCGTGAAAATGTTGTGAAAAGTTTCCGCGAGGGTAAAATCTGGGTTCTTATTTGTACTGAGCTGATGGGCCGTGGTATCGACTTCAAAGGAGTGAATTTGGTTATAAATTACGACTTTCCTAACAGCGCCATCAGTTACATCCACAGAATTGGTAAGACCCTTCAGCATTTTATTTTGTCTTCAATTTAACAAAAGAAAGAAGTGTTGAAATGACAATTAGAACTGTTGGTTGTTAAAATCAATATATTATTAAAGTTTGTTACCACTGTAGTCATTAGTCCCTACAATGAGATTTATACATGTTATATTTTTTTTTTTTTTTTTTAAATATTACTTACTTAGTTTTTTGCAACATGCTGACATGTGTTGAAATCCTCACCAAATTCTGCCCATTTGAAACTCTCCCTACTCTGTTTATATTTACATTGCCTACTACTGTGTATTATATTTTACAAGAATGAAATATATATATATATATATATATATATATAACCATAGAATATTAGTATTTAAGCCTTTTTATTATATCTTCTGCTTATGTCGACTCTCAACCAAAACTGGCATGGAGTCTGACAGTGCCTGGGGGTTTTGATAAATCTTGTAATCCCTGCAAAGACTCTGGAAAATTAATTGCATGCCCAATTTTTTTTTGGGGTGGGGTCCCTCCTCTTAAGAGTAGTGGTAGCAGAATATCGATCCACCTTAACTCCTTCTTTCTCATATCATACCAATGCTACCCAAGGGGTGCAGGCAATTCCTCCATCCATTTGATATTTCTCCTAAGCCCTTCACTTCAGTTGTCATTTCGACAAACCTGATTTTTAGTGAACAGGTGGGGCTTAGCTCCAAATCATTAATTTAATTATTGTTAACAAGATTCCTCAACCCAAGATAATTACATGCTGTTTTGGCTGATAGCTTCTTCAGCAAGATCTGGCTTGTGACACTCAGAGTTTGGCCATCAACCCTCCCCCCCCAAAAAAAAACACTTCTCTAGCAACACACACTTTCCCCTCCTTTTGACAAGTATATAAATCAACCCTTTTAACTTTGCCTTCGTTCCTTAAAAAAAAAATTTTCATTTTACTTCTCAACCTAGCCTCGCTCATAAAATTTAGAAATTTACCAGATGGTTTTCAAGTATACAAAGGAATCTGAGGCCATCATTTTCTTCATCTTTTGATCAACTTCCCTTCTTTATGGGAAATACTCCATAACCCGCACTTTAAATAGCAATTATCAATGTCTCCATTTCGGCCCAAACAAGTAAAATCTTCTGCTGTCTTGAATGTTCTCACTCCACCTCTCCCCATCACTCATGGGCTTAAATTATCCAGATGGCTTTTTCAGCTGAATTCCTCAAAAATAATAAAGCTATTTTGTTTCAAGTCAGCCCTATTTCCCTTTTTATGGTTTATTCACAAAAGAAAACAAACTTTCTGAATTTTAATAAAATCCTGCCTCATCTCTTGGTATGTTTATCAGGCTATCTCTTCAAGTGTCTTATCGTGTCACATCTCTCTCTCTCTCAGTATAGCTAATGAGCTATCCTTTAATCCTTCCAGCATCTTATAGTGTCATAACCTTGTGTCAAATTTGAATAAAACATATATTCATGACATAACACATGAGAATATTGTTTATATGTTGTCAGTATTATAATGAAAAGAAAGTTTTAGACTTTGTGGAAAGGAGAATTTATCCAAAAGATTTGTACAGTGTAACCTGGATATAAGAGAGATTTTCTCTGGTCCCAAATTAGAGCCATACTTACCTAAACAAAATAGACCAGACCCGGATATAAGAGAAACCCGGATATAAAAGACTTCTTCTCCGGTCCCGACAACTCTCTTATGTCCGGGTTACACTGTATAAAGATCTTAATGTCCTAACTTAGTTTATACTGCTGTTGTTTTCACTTCCACACCACCATTGATTTGTTTCAAAGGGCATAAAGGATGCTGGTCTGCTCTCTCCTCATCACATTGACTTGTAACCAATGTCCTTGTGCCTTACACATCTAATAGTGGACATTAATTTGAGCTGCTTGATTGAGGTTTGACATCTGACCACTGAGAATGTTCCTTTCTCATGCCCCTAGATGACATGTCAGTCAGAAGCCACCTGTTTGTTAATGACATTATACAAGAACAACCTGGCCATAGCTATCTCCATTTGCTGAACATGGTGGCTAGCATCACAAATGTGGCATGTCTCTTCATTTCCTACATCAGGCTGAAAAATACCATGATAACGCTTTTAATACTTCCAAGAAAGAGAGACTGATTAAAATTTAGTAGGTCCCACCCTTTTACTGTTGAAATAGTTCAAATGCAACCACCACTTCTACTCCAACAGTTTCTTTTCTCGCACTTCCCACCTGTGGAACTCCCTTCCATTTACTTGCTTTCCTGAAAAATACAATCTTCAAAACTTTAAATGCAACGTCAATCACCATCTTCTATCTTCTTAATTCCTGTTCATCTTTTATCTTTAATTCAGTATCCCCACGTACTAGTGATATTGCCGCCTTGCTTTGGAGTGAAATGATAAAAAAAAAAAAATATCAATTTATAGCTTGCTTAGCTTGGTGAGTTGACTTCTTAATGCACCATATATATATATATATATATATATATATATCTTTTCGGCACCTCCTGCCACATTTACAATATGTGTTTAGTTTGTCTTTGAAATGGTTCCAAAGGAATCTCACTGGCATTCAAACTGGTTCATTAATTTCATTTGTTGGTTTTCATCATGTGGCACCAGTTTACTTATGGTAGGAGGTGCTGAAAAGCTTTCTGCATTCAGTCATCAATTTGCCTCCTGCGCTCTCACTCACCATATATATATATATATATATATATAATGATAATTAAGAAAGAGACAACCTTAAGGTTCCATGACTATAATTTATTATATATATGTATATATAAATAAAAAGAAAGAACAGTAAGATATATAATCCGGTGTTCTTATAGATATTTTTATTTTTACAAAATAGTGCTTAATGTAAATTTACAGAGCATTAATATTATAAACTAATTGATTTAAAATATGGTTTTTCCACTATGCAGTTCTAACCATGTTTCAAAAATGGAAGGTCCGAATTTAATTTTGTAATTAAATTAAAGACATTAGTTCCATTTCATCCTCAAGCGAATTTTGGAGTAACTTTTAAAATTACTGGGTTTTAAAGACAAAGCTAAAATCATAATTCACGTTTCCAAGGTTACAGATTAATTCACTTCCACTAGACAGGGATGTTTGCATGTTCTTTATGTCTGTATTTTGATGTATCAGTTATTAGTTATGTTTTGGTAGGGGGTAGGGATGTATTCTTCAATGAAATCTGACATCTGTTAAATGCATGTTGTCTGGATTTTTAAAAAATTTTATTGTTAATGGCAAGAATTCTTACGGCTTTTTTTCTATTTGTATATTTAAAGATTTATTTTTTTTTGTGGGGGTGTTCAGGTTAGAATATGTTTTATTTAACTACAATTTGAAAAATATTTTCACTATTAATTTTTAATATACTCTATTTCTTTTAAGAACAAGTAAATGTATTAGAATCCCTTACAGTATGTAGAGTTATTTTCACATCAACTATAAGTATGTATATTATTAGGTAACAATTTTTTTTTTTTTTTTTTTTTTTTTTTTTTTTAAGTAAACTTTATGACAATGACGCCAAAAATAGCTAATTGATTTCACTGATTTAGTAAACTTTTATTTTTTATATAAACTTAGTAATATCTTGTTTCTCATGTAAGTACAAAGAACATGGGTCATTCAATGGCTTATATCTTCTAGCTTTTCATATTAAATTCATTTTACTGTAGGTGTTTTATTGGATTCTTTTAATTGCTTTTAGTACTTGGAGGGAGATCTTTAGGTTAGAATATGTTTTATTTAATTACAATTTTAAAAGATGTTTAGGTTAGAATTTCTTTTTATTTAACTACAATTTTAGATACAACTTTAAAATATTTTCACTGTTAGTTTTAATAGACTATATTTCTTTTTTAAAAGAAGTAAATGTATTAGAATTACTTACAGTAAGTAAAATTATTTTTACATATCAAGTATAAGTATGTATATTACCTTTGTTAAAATTTTTATATTTAAATATTATTTAAGTAAAATTTATGACAATTACGGTAAAAATAGCTAATTCATTTCTCTGGTTTAGTAAACTTTTTTTTTTTTATACTTAGTAATATATAGTTTCACATGTCTGTACAAAGGACATGGGACATTCAATGGCCTACATCTTATGGCTTTGCATCATAATTTCATTTTTCTGTAGGTGTTTTATTGGATTCCTTTAAGTGCCGGTAGTACTTTGAGAGAGGTGTTTTGGTTAGAATACGTTTTATTTAACTACAATTTTAAAAGATGTTTAGGTTAGATTTCTTTTTAACTAAAATAAATTTAAAAAGTGTGACCTCGTAATATACGTACTTATATTTAATGGAAAAATATAATTTTATATACTGTAAGTAATTCTATTACATTTACAAAAAAAGTCTATTAAAATAACAGTGAAAATACTTTAACGTTGTATTTAAAATTTTAGTTAAAACAATAATAATACATTCAATACTTCATTATATAAAAACCCCACAAGTACAAAACTCTTGCCATCTTGATTTTACTAGCCAATGTCCTATCAGATATAAGATATGTGTTATTAAAAATTTCCTTATGAGAGCACACGAGAATTCATCCTTTCATCTGCTTTTCTTAATAACATGAAACAAACACTTGTTAATAATGGTTTTCCAAACCATCTTATAGATTAGCATATTAGACTTTTTCTTTTTAAGGTAACCAATAGCAACGCAAAACACTCAGGAAAAAAATAACATCAACATTTCCTACAAAAATTAAATGCATAGTAAGTATAAGCAAGACAAATCTTCACTCAGAAACATCATAAAGAAATACACAACAAAAAAAAATGAAATTATTTATTACAAAAAATTTAAAACCACTAGCCTCATCGTCAAAAATAATAATTCACCTGCAAGGTCTACATTAGAGAAAACAATATTTTTTTAATGAATTTCTATGTGCCTTAAGAAGCTGTATTCCTAACCAATCCAAATTTGTAAATAATTATATTGGATATACTTCAACATGTTTAACAAATAAATCAGATTCAACTCTCTGACTATGGCTGAATTAGTTCTCATTTAAATATGCATGGAGACCTACCAAACACTATCCGTAACATACTCGTTGATAATACGAATATAATAGCATCATCCGCATTTACAAAAAGGCTAAAAATAACGTAAGCATTATTAATAAAAAGAAAAAGCCAACACTAAATAGTATCAACTATGAACACGGCCACAACATGCTGACCATGTTTAGAAAATAAAACATTTCTATAACTCTAGATACATACATGAAACAATGCATATATTCAGTTAAAAGTAAAATAAAATTTGTCCTTGATAATGGCTAAAAGTATATCCAAAAGCACTTGGAAAACATTCAGACAATTTTGATAATTTATGTCATGAAAAGAAAAAAATTATACAAACATGAGAAATTATATAAAAAAACTCAGCCACCACACCTTGACAGTTGTTTTCAATAGAACTTGCATATATATATATATATATTACTTTTATCTTAAGAAATTAGAACAAAAACATATTGAATGTAATTGCTCTAATCTCTTATTATTATAATAATAATAATTGCCCTACATTGTATTGAACATTTTTTTTTTTTTTTTAAGTAAATGCTACAAACGGTGGAATTTTACTCCATCTGTTCTTTCTCTCATTTGGATATATATATATATATATATATATATATATATAAAGTGAACATTGAAGTCAACACTCGGAGGTGACAGACTGTTTCATGCTAAACGCAATCATGTGGCCTGATCATTGTGTTTAGCGTGAAACAGTCTGTCGCATGAGTGTTGACTTCAATCTTCACTCTTATATCTACATACACTCTCTCTGATATTGAGCACTTTATCCCATAAATATAGCATAACTTAAAACTATATTTCTTATATATACATACATACAGAGTGTGGCAGAAATATCTCCCACATAATGCTAAGACATTAGTTTGCTGAAAACATTACCACTAATATCTTACTATTATATGAGAGGTATTTCTGCCAATGTGGCCATATTAGCATGTAAAATAAGAAGAATAATTGATTCAAGTAAATGTTTCTGTGGCCTGTATCTTTTTGGATTTTCTTGTTCACTCTTTTCAGTTTAGATCTTTCTTACAAGCCTTGAGAGTTTTTATATTGTTGAAATTGATGAATAACGATAACTGTACTATTGTATTTATTTACGATATTATGAACAAACCTTGAGTGACATAATAAAATCTCACACTACCAAATAAGTTATTGTAAATATTTCTCAGCAAAACTGATAAGCTGAGATTTGTCCCAACATTGAATGGCAAATAGTAACTTTATTGTAAAGACCTTGACTAATAAAATCTGACAAGCAAAACAGAAAAAATAAATCCAAGTCAATTGTAGAAAATGTGTCCTCTGACAGGAATTGGGCTTGTGTCCTACATGGAACCATCATTCTTTCTGATATGCTATACCACTCAGCTAGAGGAAATAATTTGGACTTTATTAACCAGACCCTTCCTCTGTAGCTGAGTAATATAGCATGCCATGTCAAATGATGGTGCTGTGGAGGACACAGGTTTGATTCCTATTGGAGGACACAGATTTTTTTTTCTACAAAATTTCTTGGACATTCAGGCCGGTAAATGCAGTTAATACTGTTTATTATAAACGGAGCATTTACTTAAATAATTGTATCTATAAAAATAAGGTAATAAACAATATATATATATATATATATATATATATATATATATAAAATCTTTTTCCCTTCCATTTCGTTTGTCCACAACTACTTAATGCATTAGATTCCTTTCCATCTATACATGTAAATTCTAGAAGACATTTTATGAAAATTTCCAAAGAACGGAAGTGGGGGATATTTGCTTCAATAATTGTATTTCTGAATAAAAGTTTTTAGTAACACCGTGATTCCCCACCTGATGAGATGTCAAAAAAAGGTTTTCCCCTTTTTTTGACCTTGAAACAAAAATGTGCATTTTTGTGCTTGTTCTAATGTAACACTGCATAATGTGTGTGTGTATATATATATATATATATATATATATATATATATATATATATATATATATATATATATAAAATGGGAAAAGTTTACTTGTGACACATTTTGTCCTTCAGGACTTCATTGGACTAAAATTTGTTATATTAGTAGGACTGGCACCAATCCTAGTAGATCTTCTAATATCAGTGTGGACTACCTACTTACAAAAGTGATGAAAAGAAAAAGACCCTAAATGAATTTGGCTAGATAAAAAAAAAAATAAATTCACAGCACCGTTTATTCGTGTGCATGTGTAATCCCACCAACATAACAAAAGGATGAAACTCATCACAAGTAAACTTTTTCCACTTTCTCATAAAATTTCCCCAATACTGTTCTTAATATAAAAATATAGGTAAAGATCCGTGGGTAAGTAATCCAAATGGATCCTATTAATATAAAATATTAATACTGATCCACAAAAGAGAGCTCAATATATTTATTATAGGGTATATAACAGGGAGAATCTCCCAGGGACAAAATGGCCATCTGAATGGGGTAATTTGGGTTACATTTTTGTAATTCACACACACATTATATATATAATATATAAAATGTATGCGAAACAGTGATGAGAGGTGGGAATACTCTAATATTGTTTTTATACAAGTACTTTATTAAAATGAATATTCTGTATTGTGTAAATGAAAAAGTAATGAAGACTTTACAGTGCTTTTAGGAAAATTAAAATTTTCTCCCTTCCACCTCAGTGATCCCTGAAGCACCATTTTGTTCGAAATCTCCTGAGCCAACTTTAAAAGGAAGTTTCTTTTTTATTCTATTTTTTTCTTTCAGGGCGAACTGGCCGTGCAGGAAGACCTGGTAAAGCCATCACGTTCTTTGTAGAAGACGATGTACATTATTTACGAAGGTAATCCTTCTGTTCGTTTAGATTTTCACAGACAAGACTCGTCTATCTTTAAGCCAATCTTTGATAATTGGCTGAATGCTGTTGTATTTCTGTTTTTCTTTCGTACACGCTTCTTTACTGAAGCCATTGTTTTATTTGACTATTTGTTTCATTCCACACAATTCCTTTCATAAAAATTCCGAGGGTGATGTAAAAAAAAAAAAAAAATTAACAAAATGTCTGTTGATTTTCTTTTCTTTCTCTCTTTCTTCCTTACCTCCATTTCTGACCATTTTTCTCTTCTTTCCGCCTTTAAAAATTTCCACTGACTCCAAGTACACACAGATCAACCCAAAATATGTCACCAAATTCACAAATGAATGCTTTAATCAACTAGACTAATTCAATCCCTGGGTTGGATTGTGTGTACTTGGAGGAAATTGCCATTTTCCATGTCACTACACCAGCTGTGATGACATCCAAGGTCGACTATGTGCAAATGCACCAGCACTTGCTATGTTCCACAGATTGGTCTCATTAAACAATATTAGGGCTGTGACCACACTCAACAAAACAATAGCAACAAATGCTTTTTAAGACATTTGCTGTCAGGAAGTAGGAGAAAAAAAAAAAAAAAAACATACAACCATTTCACACTTAACAATATCTTTCTTCTGCTACAAGAAACCAAACTTTTTCTGATTTCTTGCTAAGTTCCAGTCACTGAGCCCCTACACACTCACTAATTCACTATATGGATACTGGCTGGGGGACCCACCACCCCTTTACATCCACTGACATCCCACCAACTAGAAAGGAGGACCACCCAGACAAGTTTTGGGTGGTGAGTTTGTTTTGTTTTTTTTCTCTCTCAATGGACCCTACTTTTACTATGTAAAAAAATTAACAAAATTTTTATGTTCAACAATTATGAAAAATCCTGGTCATTAAATTGAGTTAAAAGGAATATCTTATATATATCTACAAGAACTAAGCAAGATATCCAGAGGCTAAATTAAATCAAGAGATGACCCAGTGAAGGCTAAAATATTGTGATGACAAAAGTCTGACTGTAAATGATAATTCTCCATCCCAGAAATTGTCATGGTTCTTGTTAATTGTATTTTTTTTTTTTTTTTTTTTTTTTACAGCATTGCCTCTGTGATGAAAGAAGCTGGTTGTCCTGTTCCCGAATACATGCTCAACTTGAAACGACCTGATAAGTAAGAATTGTTTCAAAAACCCTAAATATTGTAGGGTTTTTTTTTTTTTTTTTTTTCTTAAAAATCTTTTATACCTAAGAGATTCATATAAGCCGAACTAAGGACAGTGTGTGAGAAAACATGTGATGGGAGGGGTGGAAGTTGTTAAATCACATTGCAATTCCTAAATGAGTTTCATTAATGCATCCAGTTGTTGTCCAAATGTGTCAGTTCTCAAAGTTTGGTTTCCTTTGTTCTGCACATGCAATTCAAAAAGGTCATATCAGTAAAAATTGAGAAATTATAAAAATCTCTTAGCTATCTGACCTTGAAGGGTTTTGGATATCACAATAGGTAAACAAATGTTTTTAGCAGGAGCAAGTCTGAGTTGTGCAGGTTGGGCTAACGTTATCTCAATAAGTTCCCACTGCTCTGTAGTTGGCATCAAATAAAAAGTTCTCAACAATAGGAATATAGAGAATGTGAACTTGTAATATATTTCAATAGATTCAATTGACATAGATCTTATATCATGAGCTATTATAATTAGGCCCCAAAAACACTTTTTTTGGGGGTGCTAAAAATTTGCCATGGCGATTTTTTTAAAAAAAAAAAAAAAAAAAAAAAAAAAAGCAATTTATATTGATTTTTTTTTCATTTTCTTGCAATTTGCTGTGATTTAAAACAGCCATCAAAAGTCCAAGGAGTGCGTATTTGGAAACTATATTTTATAGAATCAAAAACTGGATGTTACAGTCTTGTGTTAGCATAACAAGCAATCAGTAATATGTTAAAAAAAAAAAAAAAAAAATCTTTGTGGGTAATTAAGTTCATTTAAAAGTCTTAACTGTTTTAATTGATGAAATTCTTGTAAAGAAAGTTTTTCTTTTCAGAAAAGAGCGTCGAAAAATGGCACAAACCAACCTGAAAAGGAGGAGAATTTCCACAACTCCTTATGAAGATATTAAGGCTGCCAAAAAACAGTAAGTTTTTTTTTTGTTATTTGAAAGAGAAATTAAATATTTGCCTTTTAAGAATAGGTCACAAAAGAATTTTAATTAAAATTCTTTTCTTTGACAGAAAAATTTCCAAAAAACGAAAACCTGGGAAGATATCAAAAACACAGCTGAAAAAATCTCGACCTTTCCCTGGCAAGCGGCCAAGGAAATCAAAAATGGAAAATCCAGAATAAAGTTTTGTTTTTTTTACTTTTTTAATCTTTTGTTGTCTTTTCTCTTTTTTGCCTCATGTGGAGGAGAAATGAGGAAACAAAACATTTGTTTATTCAATAAATGAGCTTTTAATTAACTAAATTTACAAAATGGCAAACTAAGTCTTCTCTTCTTCCAAGTTAGTATGTTGAAAATGAAGTAAAAGCAAACTTTATTTCTCAGCTGCTTTTGTCCTAACTTTTTTGTCTATTTCACTGGACTCATAATCTGGGAGAATATTGGCAATCACTCCATAACCAAGAGTCACTCCAGAAGCTCGCAAAGTGAAACGCTGACCTTTCTCAAGAGCCTGAAAATAAATAAAAATAAAAAAAAATTATCCAAAAATTAAGAAATATATCTATCCCTATGTATAATATGCAGCTAAAATAATGTTGAAATTTCCTGATAAATATAACATTTTATTTTACTGTCAAAACATGCAAGTTATAAACAAAAAAGTAATAGAATTAACAGAAAGAATAGGAAACAGGGCTGCAGCTAGAAAATATGAGTTGAATGAGGCGAAGATACGTTCATGGATAAAGAATAAAAATGAACTAAATCAAGTTACCAAAGCTATAGGTAGAGGAAGAAAAGCTCAATATCCAGATATGGAACAAAGTTTAGTTGATCAAGTGGATGTTCCATAAGTACTGTGGAAATAAGGATGAAGGCAAAAGAATTTATGAAAACCATGTATCCAGGAAACACATTTAAAGCTTCAGCAAACTGGTGTTTTCTTTTTATGAAGAGGTTTGATATTGATATATCAATTAGAAGAACAGCCATAGCCCAGCGTTTGCCTGATAACTACAAAGATAAACTTTTAAATTTTCAGCGTTTTATTATTCAGCTAAGAAAAAAAGCTGAACTAACCTTTTCTTATTTGGTGAAAAAATAAGTCATGTGGTTACTGATAAACATTTATTGACTAAAAGATGTTACAATTATTGTTGGATTTAAAATGAAAATTGGGATAATATCTTATTTTAGAACAACAAGTAATATTTATTATTATAAATCAATAACGAAAAAATATTTTTGTTTAAACCCATTTATAATGATCACCTGTAATTTACGGTAAAAAAAAATGTATATTATTTTTGAGAAATAAATCAGGGAAGTGATTGCCTTGATGTAACTTGACATTTCATCATAAGTTTGGCTGCTGAGAGAGGGGGGGGGGTAAAGTGCCTGTCAACAATTCTTAGAATTCACATAGATATTAAATTGTTGTGTTAACATGCAATACAACCCTCACCCAAGCTTACAAAGGACTGGCCATGATCATCAGTGTGGCCTGATGTAAAGTAACAATGATACAAACTGCTTTTCATATTATGCCTTTGTTTGGAGTCAGCTACCAACTCCTCACTCTGCCATTATGTATGGCTTTGGAACCTGGCTCTGATCCCAACACCCACATATACCATTTTTCCAGTTTTGGTGGTGTTTGATCTAATACAAAAACAACCCTCAGCCACACAGACCAGACTTCAAAAAGAACTACCTGTACACTATAAAACTGAAATAATAGTAAAGGGAGATGCAGTTTTATCTCTATGTAAGTATCCATAGAATCACAGCTAGATACTTTCTCAAACAGACCTTGTATACTAAGTTTAACTTTTCCTTACAAAAATATCTTAATATTTTTAGAGAGATTTTTGTCATTTGCTCTCACAGTTAAAAAAATTGATTATAAAAGAAATGAAAGAAAAAGAGTTTAGAATCAAACTTGCCATTTTCTTGAAAAGATTAAATGTGACCGTCCCATCCTCACCAGGCATCATCATATCTTTGCCTTCAATCCGCATAAAAGCAGGACAATCCCAAGTTCGACTAAACACTTGTGTTTGGAAAAAATCTGTAAAAGGCTTTGCCCTGCCACCTTCTTCTTTGGTCAGAAGATAGACCTACAAATTGAAAAGGAGAGGGAAAAAAAAAAAAAAAATGAAAACTTTGGCAGAAGTGTGGGGGTGGATGTTTTGGAGAATGTACAACACCAGAAAATCTGAGTTCAATCAAAATAGATAAGTACCAATATTTTGAAGAATGTGGTTTTGAATATCAAGAAAATAAAACAACAACTAGCCGATCTGTGATAAAAGAAAATTTAACAGCTGTCACAATGTGTGGATAAGATCAGAAAAAGTGTAAGCTTCAAACTAACTCTCCTTTAGTGTCCTAGTACCATCATGAAGTCAAAAACCATTTTAAAAATGTTTAGGAAATGATATATAGACATTTCAACCTGGGCTGCAGACAACTTTCAAAAATTTTTCAAATTCAAGGACAGAAAGTAAAAAAAAAAAAAAAAAAAAAAGTTAAAATATAAAATTTTTCTTTTGCATTTTTAAAACTTAAGTTTTTTTTTTTTTTTTTAAACAAAATATTTCAGTTAGATCCTCTTGAATAACTTTTATACAGAAATGTTCTTATTTTTCCTGCTCAAAAACTTTTATAAGGATTTCAAGAATTGTGCATTCTATTTGCAATCAAAAGTCTTATACTAAATTTATCATATTTTAAAAATTCCCCCTTGTAGTTTCAGTTAAGTCAATGATACGCAAAAAAAAAAAAAAAAAAAAAAAAAACGTTAATGGGGCATTCAAATTTGTTAAGTAAAAATTGAAAAAGAAAAAAAAATTAGGCATTAGTATAATTGTAAGTACTTCAACCTTCATTTTTTTTTTTTTTTTTTTTTTTTTTTTTTTATTCACCAGTTTAAAAAGAAGCCTTTTTCAATATTTCCTTTATGATTTTTTTTGGCATGTGTGAGCATGTCCCATTTATTAAAAGTCTATCAATATTGGTAAGAACTAAACATTTTCTTCCAGTTGAAGAAATTGTTTTGAAATTAAATGTAAAAAGAAGTGGTGGAGGGGCTCATTTATCTGCTTTCCAAAATAAAGCCAATGCCCAATACGTGGGTTCACAGTTGTCAGTTCTCAAATATATTCAAGACGTTTTCTGCAGGACTTTAAATTGCTTTCTTATAGAAAAGAGATTCTCTTTGCACAAAGTACACACTCTTATACAGTGCAGTAGTTTTAGTAAGATTTTCAATAAACAAGTCTTATTCATCGAGTAGCCTTTTTATAATCTATGACATTTTTTACAGTTTTTACTTATCAAATACTATAAACAAATTGCATGTTTTGCCTGTGGTGGTTCATAATTAGAATTCTGTTTTGAATACATTTTCTAGTCAATGTCTCTAATACAAAAAATATCAACTTTATTTGGATTTATTCTTGAAATAGTAAAATTTTGAAGTCAGTTTGTAGGCAAAAACCTGCAGAAATTGAGTATTTCAGCACATTTAAAAAAAAAAAAAAAAAAAAAAAAAAGTGACAAATCTAATTTTTTTTAATTTTGGTAAATTTTCATTTTAACACCCAAGCATCATTCCCTGCTGAACTATTTTCTTTCAGAAATTAGTACACGCTTCTGTAAAGCTTTTTTTTTTTTTTTGTACTTAATTTAAGAAGAAAGTTAGCTTTCAAATATATGTAAACATTGACAAATAAAAGAATAACAAATAACAAAAAAAAAAAAAAAAAAAAAAAAAACACCTAACCCTAATTTGAAAGTTAGCTTTCTTCTTAAAACAAACAAAAAAAAAAAAAAAAAAAAAAAAATTCAAAAAATAAAAGCATAACAAAAAAAAAAACCTAACCCTAAGGGATTACTGTGAAGGAAGTAAATAGGCCCAAATTGTATATGTTCAGCACTGAATTACTTATCAATAAGCCAGTAATGGCTGACGAAAGACCAGGAAAAAGTCTGATTTTTTTCAGGTCGTTAACATCCAAAAACATAGGTTTTTTTTTCAATATCTAATTGTTGATTTGAGTTCAGCATATACATTTGCACGGAAATAAGACTATTTTGGAAAAATTTGAAGGGATATTAGTGCTCGGGTGTTAAAATGAAAATTTACCTTAATTTTTTTTTAGAGTGGTATATCTTTTCCTTTCTTTAATTGTTGCTTTAAGATTTGAGGTGTGTGTATGGATTCAAGGGAATTGTGATAAAAAAAAAAAAAAAAAAAAAAATACTGAACGAAAGGAGTCAAATGCTTCATGTTAAAATTTCATAAGGGAAAAAAAAAAAAAAAAAAAAAAAAATAGTTAAGAGAGGTGTCAACTTAATGTTTCAAGTCCCACCAGATTTTGTTAATATAAATCTTGTTCCATTACCTGGGTTTCCACTTTGTTGTGCATTTTAATTGTGCCTGGTTTACACAGACACATACCTCGCCGAATTTCATCACGTTTCACTCCTCGGATAAGAGCCCCAAGCTGATCACCTGCTTCAGCTTTATTCAGAATTTGATGGAACATTTCAATTCCTAAAAGAAAAAAGTTTTTGGCATGTCAGATGAAAATGGAAATTTTGAAATGAAAACATTGATTACATAAGGCTTCTTGTACCCCAGACCCCAAAAAAATAAATAAATAAAATTTAACCTTTAACATACTGAAAGTGATTTTGTTTGCAAAGCAAAAAATTTTATTTTGCCACTGCAAGTGACTCAGATGAATGAATGATAGCATGTTTAAATTTTGCATTTGTGTTTTCATATCCTGCTATGGCAACAGAAAATGACCATGACTGAAATTAGGTAGTGCAGTAGAGGAGCCTTGAAAAACAATGCAGTGGAAAGGAAAGTAGTGAATAATGTGGAGTGGTAATGGTTAAAATTACATAAAAAAATGGAGAGAGAAAAAGGAAAATCCACTTTTGTAATGGATGCAAAACATTTATTTTTGGTCATGTAATGAAACTGAACCCATGTGAACAAAACTGAAGATTTTTTTTTTTTTTTTTTTTTGTATTTCTGATCTTTCTTTGGAATGTGCCTGAAAACACCACCACAGGTTAACCCAAGCCTCATGAGTAAAATTAGGTTGACAGAATCATTTGGAAATCATTGTTACCTTCAGTAACAATGATTTCCAAATGATTGTGAAATAAGTGTGCCGGGCTTATTAAAAAAAAAAAAAAAAGAAGCCAGATTACATGCTCTCTCTCTCTCTCTCTCTCAGAAACTGTAACTAAGGTCCACTCAACTTAATTGCAGTATAAATCACAGGTGAATTGAGCAGGTATCTGTAACAGGATGTGGCTAGCTGCCCTGGCCATCAAGTGTGCTCAGAAATTAGTAGGAAGCAGCCATAGATATATAAAATAAAAGCAATAACAACATAAGGCAGATTTAAACTTAAACACACTTTAGGCAACATCATTCACCAAGGAAAGCATTTTGACTGCCATTGCAGTTGACTCAGATTCCCCAAAAAACAAGTATATTTAAATTTCATGATTGTGTTGTCACATCCTGCTATAGCAACATCAAAAAACAGCCTTGACTTAAATCAAGGCTACTGCAGTTTGCATTTGAGGAGCCACCATATATAGTGGAAGGAAAAGTAATTTAATGGAAGGAAATGAATAATGTAGAGTGCAAAAGGTTAAAATCTTTCATTAAAAAGATGTTTTTTTTTTTTTTTTTTTGTTATCCCTTGCATAAAGGGCGAGACATCTCTTCCAAATGCTGTTATATAAATATGCACTCTTCATTCCCCAATACCAAAGGTCATGGCTTGGGGGTAGGTCTTAGTAATCATTAACCAAAAAAAGAATCATTGATCAAAAAAAGAATTACCAGTTATCACTTCAGTGACAAAAAAAAAAAAACAATTGTACAAATCAACACCAATGCAAAACAACGTTTGCCAGGGCAGAACTTCTGATAACTAGTGTGACCAATCCACCAGACATTGTCACCTACCTGTAATTGTTGTTTTGACTTTCTTATCATAGCCAACCAATTCACATTCATCTCCCTTTTTGATGCTACCTCGTTCCAAACGACCAGTCACAACAGTGCCACGGCCTGAAGGGAAAAAAAGAAAAGAAAAATCAACCAAACTGTCTGATGAAAAAACAGTTTGCATTTGTAAAAATATTTTTAACCTATTATCAGCTGAACTGACTCCAAGGTTGATAATGGATGTAACAGTTTTTTGCTGACATAGCCTATATACAAAAGGAAGGAATTCAAACAGAAGTGAAGATTTTTTTTTTAGTATTATCACAATACATTTATGTCCTATTTGTTTGAAGAAATTTTATTTTTTCATCATTTCACCCCAAGCAAGGTAATAAAGCCACTAGGATGCAAGGGGTCAGAGAGAGAATATGAAAAAAACTACTCTTAAAGAGAAAGGACAATAAAAGAACAAGAATTAAGATAACAATTGGCATTGCACCTAAATTTTCGAACATCAAAATTGGCTGGGAAGCAAGAAGTATGATAGAAGAAAATATTAGCATAGAAGTTATGGCTACATCAAGCCATGAGACCTAACCGCCAATCTAGTACTGTGCTTAAAGTCTGGATACCATAGCAGAAAATTCATCAGAACAATTACCATGAAAGTATTTATAAAAACTGTTAGCATAGAAACTTAATTATATCTAGCCAATTCAACTGTAAAATGATGAAACCTAACTGCCAATCTCTTACTGTGCTTAATTCATAAAGTCTAGGTATCATAGTGGAAATTTCATCAGAACAATTACTGTGACACTGAGACTGTGATGCTAAACATTAATTCTAAGAAGAAAGAGGGTTAATTCCAAAATGAAATATAAACTGAGAGATAGAGAGAATGGAAGACATTTTCCTTGGTAATGTGGAAGTGAAGAAATGTCCATCTGGGTTGTCTCAACGGTGCAAATTGGAACAATGCACCAAGAGTTTACTTTCTTTTATCTATTGAAAATCTGGCATGCAGGTAGAGCAAATTGGGAAATGGCTTTATTTCTTTCTCAGGAAATTAGAAAAACATCATTGGCGAAAAGAAAAGTAGATGAGAATTACATTTTCATTAGCAAAAATGAATTGAGAAATGAAAACAGAGAATGAACCTGCAGCAAAGGTTAGGATTCTGAAAACTGATCCGTTATAACAGGCAGGTGATCTGGTTTATGATTTCGCTAAGATGGTGACCAGCTCGGGGATAGAAAACTGTCTCTTTGTTGAGAATTGAGGTGAACATATTTTCATTGACAAAAACAAATTGGGAAATAATTTTTATCTATTTCTTAGAAGGTTAAAATGAGAATGTGATCTGGTTTGTTTTTGCTGGACAAAAGCCAGTCCAGGAAAGGAGTGAGAGAATTGAAATTAATGAGGAGATTAAACCACACCCTTTCTCCTATGCATTTTAAAAAACTAGATTTGTCACAAGGACAGTTATGCCAGTCCTGAGAAGTGGGCAGAGAAGTAAGGCGGAAGGGGCAGAATTTAGCACTTACTGTGCAGAATAGCAGTGCAAGATGTGAAGTAAAGCAGGTTAAAGTTAAAGTAGGAGCAATCCCTATGATTTTGAAAGTTGATTAAAAAAGCAGATAATAGGGAACAAAGAAAACCTTTATTGAAATTAATGAAAATTGGGGAATCACCGAATCCCCAGAACCCTTCCGCTACACGCCAGTTTTGGACTAAAGTGCATATAAACAGATGAATTTGGAGACTAGTTGAGAAGTTTCACATCAAGTGCCTCTGGAATCCACATCAGCTGCCACCAGATTTCCTGATTCCAAGAACTTTGAACCCTGCTCTACCAGAAGTTTAGACAAGGCCCAGTGTTACTACAGAGATTGATGCAGGAAGGATTAATTTTTGTTGTACCAAGAGCCATCTAAACCAATTGAAGATTAACCCCACGAATCTTTCGTTGTGAATATATTTTCTTCCTTAACGTTGAACCAGCACTGACATTACAAGAACATTTGAACTTCCGCTGCTCCAAGATCAAGAACAATGTGGGCAGAGTTGGTGTGGATCAAAACAGCCAGTTTGGACCAGCATCAGCATTGACCAGTGCAGAGTTAGCCTCATGGTTAAAATGTCCCAAGACACTGAGGACCAGACCACTAAATGTGGTTGCACCACGGGGTGTAGGTGGTGCCAAAAGGCGCTATATTAATTGGTGACCATGACCAAGGATGTGACCCTGTTGGCAGGAGGTGTTATATTACCTCATGAAAGTATTTATAGAAAAGACACAAGGAAGCCAAGTTGCAGCAATGGGAAAGGGACTGAAGCCAAATGCCAGGTGAGAAACAATAACATTGCAGATTCTTCTTTGAATTTTATCAGGAATCTCTAAATATATAGCAGAAGCACCAGACCATATGAGGCAGTAATATTCAAAGCAAAGATGAATGGAAAACTTATATTTTTTTTGGAAAACTTATAAATATTTTTTTTTTTTCAATCAAATGTGTCCTCATTGTAGACAAAATGCAAACCTTACACTGGTCTGGCATTGTTATTTAAGATTATAAGAAATCCCTCGACATTTCTACAACTACCAGACTGGCTGATATTATGCTGGTACTACATTGGGTATTGTGTGCATTGCCCGTTTACATAATTATATGCCATGTCAGTAAATTTTGAAATCTGCTGATTTTTTTTTTTTTGCTGATTTTAATTGAGAGATGTTTACAGGTCAGTATAAAAAAATTGATCTATGTTGATTCAAGCAAAAGTTGAACTGGTAAATCTTGTTTCATCAGTGACAATGAAACAAGAGTCATTGATGGAATTTATTTTAGCTTGAGTGATGTAACAAAAATCAAGTCAGTCTCTCAGAAGATGGTATTCAAGAAAGACAACTAAGATTTTCTTTATGCCATTAGAAATGTCTAATATCGAATAAAGCAGTTCTTCAAACTCAGCTGATAAAAAAAAAAAAAAAAAGGACATCTTTGTGTGCCTTGAATTCTTTGAATCAAATCCATTAGTTTTGTGATGTCAACAAACATTCGTTGCTACTTTTGTAATGTCAACGAATACACGTTGCCACTATTGTAATGTACGTTTTGGCAGAGGCTTTGTAATTGCAGATACAACTATAATACATTGTTGAACAATACTGTTGTCAAACACCTTTGAATAGCACTAGTACTAATAGCACTTGCTCAATAATACTTGCTTAAATAGTAATCCATATAGGGAATAGAGGAGAGAACAGTGGTCCATATAGTAATAGAGGATAGACTAGGAATGGTGATCCGTATATTATAGAGGATAAAATAGAAATAACGATTGTTAGTCATCAACTACTTCCTACATACATGCATTTCCTCTATGGCCACATGGTCTACTTAATTCAATAATGGGATCACCCGTGTTTGCTCACTGGCAATCTATGTTCAAACTAAAGTGTCGCTGCCAACACTTTATTCCTATATAACAATTAGTCGAATGACAGAAAATAATTTGGAAACATCTTAAGCTGTGATCTTCATCTTCAAGCATTTGTTTCATTGGAATCAATTTATACTCTCTCTCTTTTATCTTTTAAACCAGAAGAGTTCCAACAATCACATTCAGTGATTTTCTAGTTGAGGAAATGAAAAACAATAAATAAAAAATACAAAGCAATTCCTTGTGCATGCAACATCCTCCCAAGGAAGGCCAATTAATGTTTGTCAAAAACTGCCAAGACAAAAAAAAAAAAAAAAGTGACAATGAACAAATAAAAAAAATAAAAAATATTTGTGATAAATATGAAAGTTAAAAATGTAACTGAATTATTCCTCTTGGACTTCATTAGAGGATTTATTTTAAATGAAATTAATGGAGAATAATTTTTGTAAAGAGAGAAAAAAAAAAAAAAATTCAAAAAACGACTCCTTCCAGAGTTAAGGACAAAAGAAGAGAAAAGAAAAAAAAAACAAAAAAAACCCACTTGCCTGGAATTGAGAAAGTGGCTTCTACAGACATATTGAATGGTTTATCAAGATCTCGTACAGGTGTGGGGATGTAGCTATCAACAGCACTGAGAAGTTCTTTAATCTTTTCAGCTCCCATTTCAGGTTTTTTTCCCTAAGAAAAAGAAAGAAAAAAAAAAGTTACTCAACATGTCCAAATCACAAAGTCCATTTCTTCTAATTTAGCATTTTGTTAATATTTCATATTCTTGATATTCTCATATCGACAGGAAAAGAAGAAAAAAACAAAACAAAAAAAAACAGAAAAAATGTTTTATGACATAGGAACATAACATCTTACCTCAACAGCACACAATGCCGATCCACAGATAATAGGAGTTTCATCTCCATCAAATCCAAATTCACTCAATAATTCACGAACTTCCATCTCCACCTAAAAATAAAAACAGAAAGAATCTTTGAAAAAAAAAAAAAAAAAAAGCATTTCAAATGTGCAAAATACATTTTAAGCTGTTTCAAAAAGGAAAAAATATGAGAACAAATGAAAGAATTTATTTCAACATAAAAAAAAAAAAAATTTATTGAATTTTAAATAATTCAAGTTCTCTTCATTCAGCATTGTCAATTTTATGTTTAAAATTTTAGGAATAAAATACATTTTAAATCTCTACTTCAGTTGCTGACAAGACACTTAACATTTTAAAACAAGTTTCATTAAAACCTATTTAATGTAAATACATAAGGGTAATGTCACAGTTATTGTGTAGAAAGTGAAATTGGGGAGCAGGAGTTGAAATCCTGATCTCATCTGTTGCATTCACTTTTACATAAATGCCTTTATCAAGGAATCCATCTCTCCGCCTCACAGCTAGGGGTTAAATAGTAAGATAGAGCGAGTTCTCTAGCCTTGGATGACAACCAGTCTAAGATGAGAAAAATTCCATTTGTGAAGAAGGTTGACAGGTAGCCACGCCCACATCTTTGTCCAAGAGAGCATAGCAAGTCACAGATAATAAAGAGTAGTAACCTGTGGAGAGCCATGATCACCTACTTCTCTAACCAAATCTAAACTATCACTTCTTTAATAATACAGTAAACATTTAAGAAAATAAAATTCTTTTTAAAAACCATGGAAGACCAAATATAAAATGGTATACCAAACTTCCCCAGTTTACACAATGAAGATAAATTAAAATAGTGAAATTTCTTTCAATTTCATTTTTAGGTACCTACCTCACTAAATGACTAAATTTTCTGGTTTTCACTTTTTAAATTCTCCATTGTATTTTCAGCTTAGTTTATGAAAAGCAAAACACAACACACAAATGTCTTTTGTTAATGGTTGCAATTACAAATTGATTTTTAACCTAATTATTTTTTGTTTTGTGTGTTGTGGCGCAATGGATAACGAGCTTGGAATGAGAAACTGAAGATCCACATTTGAATTCCAGTTAGGTTCATTAAATTCACTGCAAAAGGGAAAGGTGTTAATCTATCTCTTCTCCTCACAACTATGGGTTGAATAGCAAGACAGACAGGGTCCTATCTTCCACCTATTTAGTCATGAATCGAAAGATACGACTGCCCAAACATGCATTATGCACAGCACTAAACTAATTGATTAAAGCAAAATTATTTCTTACAATCAAATCTTAATGTTTTTCAAATTTAGAGATAAATAATAGAAATATCTAAAATTAAACCATTCAACCTTCATTTTTCATTTGGGTTTCATTTATCAGTATAAAAAGAAGTTTTGCTTATCTTTTTCATTTGTGTACATATCTGCATGTATACTCCATTTATTAAAAGCCTGCCAATATTGGTGATAACATTTTAAAAAATTTTTTTTTTTTAAGAAATCAATTGCTTTTAAAAATTTTAAAGTCTTTATCTTGAAGAAAAAAAAAAAAAAAAAAGCAGTTATCCCAAATTTATGTTCTATTGTCAATGATGATAATCTCAAACCCTGACAGAGGCCAAACTAATAGTGCTTATTTTTACTAAATCCCCCGCACCTAGGTCAAGGGAGAAAAACAACACAGAAATTTGACAACTACCAGACAAGAATTGAAAGGAACATCAAAGTTGCTACCACATCAAAGAAAATTCTTAGGCTGGTGCGATTGTTCTATTATCTGCTGTTACCACAAACTTTGTTTTGAAAATTGTACCAATTCTTTGAAAGCTATTCAGAAGTATTTTCTCCTTCATTTTATTTCTGATTGTTTTACCTTCTCTGAGAACCTTATGCAGCATTGTCATTTTTATTGTAAGGAAAAAAAAAAAAAAGGCATATTTCATTTGCATTGATTATTTTTACGCACGTTATTGGCCATCATTTGGCACACAAAGCACTTAATTTGTGTAATTCTTTCATTTTTTGTGTTAACAAATATATATTGTCTGTTTTTTTAAACTCAGCTCATGTCATCTGTTGTATGCCCTTATAACTTAAATGTTATCTTGAAATTTTGATTGAACTATTTTCTCGTAGGGATATTTTTTTTTTTAAACCAAAAATCCTTTACTTGAAGACAAAGTCTGGACAAGATACTTACCAATTCCAACATTTCATTGTCAGCAGCATCTGCTTTATTAATAAACACCACCAATTTAGAAATACCAATCTAAAAAGAAAGAGAAATGGCAGGTGAAAAATCAAAAGGCTCAGCTTAAAACTCACATCAAGGATCAAAAGTGGAGAAATATCTATGACTTGTGAAATTCAGAAAGCAAATGTTTTTAGGGATTCAATAAATTATTCATAATCTTTATATAATGTTTGGGGTTCTAGCAGCCACAAATTGAGATGCATTTTGTACTGTATCCTTTCTGGAGTCCAGTGTTGATGGTGTAACCTTTTACTTTTCTTGGAGGACCAGATAAGTGCAATATTTAGAAGCAATGAGAACAACTGTAACAAAGATTCTTGTCAGTTTATTCCAGATAAACTTCTTGAAAAAGTCTGGAGGAGAATTGAGACGGGGCATGAAACTGTCAATTATACCATTGCAAGTTAACAAGTCTTGAATTGTACAGGCTTACAGACTGATTTTCAAAGACTCTTAAGATTTCTTCCTCTAGCTTTGAAAAGTCGCTGACCGGATTCCTTCAGTCTTGTTATCTCTGCTGTCCTCACTTGATGTGCCTTTCATTGGCATAAAAGGACATGACATCAACCTAGATTCCAACAAAATTTTATTGAATTCCTCAGCTGAGGTTAATACAAAGTTCACAGCAAAATCCTTGAAGAATTCCACTGAAATTCCCTGAGTTGGGAACATTGCATAACAAACCTAAAGATTGTGTTCAAGCGTGAAATGGACTGTTGTTGCTTGATGTTGACCTCAGATATATATAAGATATAGAACAAATAGAAAACTTATCTCAATCTAACATGTTCCATTTTTATTAAAGCTTTATCAGAAATTAAAAGAAAACAAAGACAGAACTTTGGTATTTTTCAATTTTGATCTGCATTTGATCTTTAACTTTTGATGAGATATGTGTATGTTATGGTGTGCTATATTATGGGCAAAAGTGCTCAATATCAGGGAGAGAGCACATGTAAATATAAAAGTGGACACAGAGGTCAACACCAAGCAGTGACAGTCTGTTTCATGCTTAACTGTAATCTTCATGCCAACTGGCATCATGTGAGAACATTAAGAATAATAAGGGAATTTTGATTTAAATAATTTTTTTTCTTTTTAATTTCCTGTTTTCCAGGTTGGCTGTAATAACCAGTCAATAAGCATTATTTCTTTTTCATTTTTTTTTTTTTTTTTTTTTTTTTTACAATGGGCAAACTTTACTACCAATTTATTCCACATCTTTTTATGACATTTCAGCAATAAAACAATTTGAAAATATGAGGTTACCAGACACAATGTTACATAAATCTTTGTTGCTTTTATTAGTTTTGGGCTGATGTGTTCTCCACCCTTCACTGGGTGCATGTTGCATTTCATTGTTCATAAATACATTTTTCTTTTTGTCACCACCACCACCCACAAAACACACAATCCACAAATCTAATTATCAAATTTTGTGTGCTTAACTATATATGTAGCTCCCCCACCCCAAACCTAGTTCCCTATTTGTGTAGATATAGAAAGTATTAATAGCAGTTTTCTTTTAAATCTGCACTGGTACATACTTCAGCTTAAATTCACTTTACTTTCTGCCTTATCAAGTTGTTAGACAAAGCATATTTCGAAAAAAAAAAAAAGGTTAATTTGATATTTATAATCATTCAATAAATGGAATTTGGGAAATAAATTTCAATCTTATCATTTTTGGCAGCAATTTCATTTGAAGGATAATGAATAAATCTTCAAAAACAGAATTAAGGATGAAGGAGAGGGGGAAGGGAGAAAGAAAAATTAGCAAACCAATTGTTAAATAATGCTAAAAAGTAATGTTAATCAATTGGAAGATATTTATCAGTAAAAATGAAAATAATCTTAACAGAGTCCAAAGTCAGAATTCTAATATGATTGTAGTTTTATGGTAAGATCTCAAAAAAATGGTCAGATAAAGAAATTCTTTGTAAGAAAGCAACAAAAAAAAAATAAAAAAAAATAATAATAATAATAAATAAATAATAAAAAAAAAAAGCTCTCCAAAGAATAACTTGGTCTAATTTTATAAAACATCAAAAGTGGGCTAAAAAATTTGATAAGAAATTTCAAAAACTGATCAATTCCCTTCCAGAGATTTTGTCAATAAACCTAAGAATATAAATCAACATGAATCCAAAAATCCCAAACAAAATTACAAACCTGTTTGGCCAAGAGCAGATGCTCTCGAGTCTGTGGCATTGTTCCATCTGTGGCAGCCACAACCAATATGGCACCATCCATCTGGGCAGTTCCAGTGATCATATTCTATAAGCAACAACAAAATCATTTTGGGTTCTTAACTTTGAAACTCATCAAAAAAAAAACATTTCTCATAAACTGTCTGCAGCAGTTAAAAGCAGCCCAGATCACACAAAGATCAAATAAAATATATAATTACATCAAATTAACTTGTGCATACATTTCGTGTTTAATTAAATGTCAACATATAAAAAATAAAAAATTAAAAAAAATAAAATAAAATTTGCCCTCCAATTTTTTAGATTTTAGTCTCATGGAAACAGAACCTAATTACATTTCTAATCAGCTTTTTTTTTTTTTTGCAATGGAAGCTGTTATAGGCAAAATTTTGAGATTTTATTATAGAAAAGTGAACTGCTTAGAAACTTCATAAGCAAAAATATTTACAATTAAAAGTTTTAATTAGTGAATTAAAAAAAAAAATCGTCATTAGGTGGCATTAGGAATGTTTAGTTTAACTTCATTAAAAATTATGCTTTTTCGATTATACTGTCACAGCTATCATATCAGCATGCATTTTTGACAAAATTGACTAAAACTGAACATGGAAGAAAATAAGCATATTTGTACTTCAACTCAAATTCAAAAATACAACTCAATTTTTACCATTTATTTATTTTTTTTTTTTTTAGATTCAAATGCCTACCACATTTCAAACTTATTTGTTGGAAACTCTTTTTGTGCAGAATGTAATATTTCAGAAAATGTGGCGATTGCCACATCTTACTAAGAGCTGACCTCACATAACTAGTTTTAGCATCCAAGGCCCCTAAAAGGATTCTTGAGATCAGCATTCAATTTCATGGGCATCAGGCATAGTAGAGATAAACTCTCTATCCTTGATTGGATTTGCATGACCTACAGCTCTCCTGCATACCACTATCAGATAATATATCTGCAAATCTTGTTGCAACCAACACAGGTATTATCAGCAGGGTGGTGAGGCAGGTTAGCATGCTTCTGGTTGCTATGATGACCTTTCAGATTCTATAACCTGCCCTCATATTCACATTTCCAAGACTGCATGTTCATTAGCAAATCATGGTGCAGAGATCACGCTTGATCTGAGAATACCTGAAATGTTCATCCTCAAAAGCATCCCTCTCTTATAAATCCTGTCCATTCTGTATGATTTAAAGTTAGTTCTTCACAATGGTGGCCATGCATATATATATATATATATATATATATATATATATATATATATTTATTTCAAGCATGTTTAGTTAAATAATCTAGACATATTATGTCTATTTTTATTTTAATCCTTTAAAATTCACAGACCAATTTCTTTTAATGTTGTCATTATACTCATTAAGGAAGGCAACATAGTTTTTCTTATTCCTTTTATCCTCCCCACCCAAGTACTTTGAATGAAGATATGCTGCCTATTATATATATATATATATATATATATATATATACACACACACACACAAACATGTATAAAAAGTGTATATATAATAAAACACAACTTTTCAATGTTAAATGTACAACACAAAATACAAAACCTCAAAATATGATCTTTCTGCATTCTCACACCAGCATGCCTGAAACTGTCAGTAGTGGAGGGCCAAGAGTGTGGAAACATTTACATATATATACATATATATATATAACAGTAATGCCTTGTGATACAAATTTAATTTGTTCCAAGATTGAGCTCGTAACTCAAACAACTCTTATCTTGAATCAATTCCCTTTATCGAGCGGTTCATGGCCCCTAAAAATTCACCACTGTTCTTTACACTTAATTTCTTTGGCTCCATGGTGTCAGTAAAGTAATTTTGCAAAATAATGCCAAAAAAGACAACACACTGAAGATCCTTCCAGAGCAGAAATGAACATGTACAATACAGATGCTTAAGTGAAACATGTCAAAAAACTCATATGTTGGGACACTCGTATCTCAAGATATTACACTATATAATTATTTATTTGAAAATTATAACAAATATGTTATAAAATCACTACAAAAATAGCCATTTTGTTTCAACACTTCTGGTGTCTTATCAAGTGATGGTGCTGAATGTAGAATAAAGGGTTTTAAAAGGTTCAAATCAATCAAACACCCCTTGCTAGGGGAAACACTGTTCCATAATCAAATTACAAGTATATGAGAATTCAAAAAACTTGACAACAAATCTTGGTTATAATAATAAATTAATGGTTTAATGTTAGGGTTAGACTAAAATAGAATTCATTCTAATAAATATTAAATTTTACTATAAAATTCAAAATTACCAATTTTAAATTTAATCTGTATTAAGTTTAAAAAATTATAAAATTATTTAAAGAAAAAAACTGTTTTATTATTTTGTTTTTATTGAAAGGTCAAAAATAAAGTTAGGATAATCACTGAAATCTAATGTTGCTCTGAGCTCCATTATATATATATATATATATATATATATATATATATATATATATATTACATGCACTTACAAAGGAATGTCAAAGTTTTCAAACTAACCAATTTCTCAACATCTGACCAAATAACTAAACATCAGAATACTTTGGTTAGGCTGAGAACTTTTTAACATTTCCCCTATCTAAAGCTAAAGTAAGCTAATCTGACACAAAATCACAAGTATGGAGTGCTTAGCAAAGATCAAACTCAATCAATTGGTAATGGCCTCTGTTAGATGGGCTAATTAACCAGTACAATTACTAGACATAGAAAAACTTATATACGTATATGAACTGAAGTAACCTTAATATAATCTGCATGGCCAGGACAGTCAACGTGCCCATAATGCCTGTTTTCTGTCTGATATTCCACACAAGCTGCATTGATCGTGATGCCCCGGGACTTCTCTTCTGGTGCATTGTCAATGTCCTCATATTTCTTAAACACTGCATTCTTATCCAATGAAAGTACTGTAAAGAAACATACAAAACAAATTATAAGTAGATGCTTTTGATAAGTAGAGAAATTTAAGACACGCAAGTGTGTTGGAAAGAAAATTGCACATCACCATCATTCTCTCAAAGTTTTAAGAAAATTCTAAAATTAATTTTTTATAACAATAAAAAATTTTTTTTTATTAAAATTGAACTGCTCCAGTTTTCATTTGTGAATTTGGTGACAGTAATTGTGAGTTCAATCCCTGGACAGAGCAGTATTGACTTGGGTTCATTGGAAACAGGCAAGCAATAACCGAGCAAAAATAAAAATAAAAACTAGACAATTTATCTCCCCTAGCCATGAGCAGTGAAATGCGAACAATCCATCCCCATAGATTATTAAAAAGGGTTCTGTTTGAAAATCCCCTGTAGGTTAACCAGATCAACATACACCCGATGAAAGCCAGAATGCACCACATCCGGAACATTATGGCACCAACAACAAAGATGAGGAGAATAGTCTGCATGTAAATAATGATAATTCCTCATACCAGAAATTATTTTTGAACTACAAATTTATAAAAAGTACTTAAATATTTATGTCTATATAAATAATGTATAATAAAATGTATTAAAATAATTGTCGGACTGAGTCCATTTCATAATATATTACATCATATGTTTATGCTAAGATACACTTCAAGTAGATATGAATGCTTGAGAGAAGTCATGGGAAATTTGTAGTTTAAAAGCAGTATATTAACCTTGCTAAACAGATGTTTCCTTCATAACTGGTATAGCACGTCAGGCTATAATGATGGCTCTGTGTAGGATACAGGTTTGATTCCTGTCAGAGGATACAAACATTCAGGCCGGTAAATGTTGTTAATACTGTTTATTATAAACAGAGTATTTACTTATATATTTGTATTTATATAAATAACATTAAACAATAAAACATTAAAATAATTGTCAAACTTAGTCCATTTCATAATTATATATATTTATTTATTGTGAGTGTAAATGCATTGCAGACAACAGATTTTTGATGCAGTGGTTACAGTGAAATACAGTTTATTGGATTGTCATTCTGCCATCTTTGATGAAGATGTCAATAAATCAAAAAAAACAAAACAAAAAAAAAGACCATTATCTACATGCCTTGAATGAGAAACTAGAAAAGTAAGGGGACAGGGCAGACCAACCTTTTGTGATGGCTGCAGTGAGTGTTGTCTTTCCATGATCAACATGACCAATTGTACCAATATTCATATGAGGTTTGTCTCGAAGAAAAGTTTTTTTCTGTGCCACTGGCTGTGCAAAGTACCGTGAGGTAAATGAAATCCGCCGTACATTCTAGAAAAGAATAAAACATTTAACATCAACGTTAAAATGACACTTCAAGTTAACAACTGATCAAGCTACAGACAACCAACAGGAAGTCAGCTGGTAATTGTCATCCATATTTGAAAACTGAAAACTTTCAAATAAAAATTACTCATTTAAAAGCTTCATTTATTTCGCACAATAAGAAGCAAGAATTTAAAGTTACTTCTGCGATAGAGTCAAGTTTGATTTCTGCTTACATACAAGACTGCTAAACAGAAACTGTAGAATTTAAATGCATTATAGTGAAAAAAATGAACAATTGTTTTATAGACTTTTTAGATGTGTAATTAGGAAAGATATTAATTAAAAATATAAATCTGAATAATGGGGACAAATGATCAAAAATTTCTAATAATTCATTTCATTCTGAAAACAAACTTCTTTGGAAAAAGTTTTATTGATGGAATCTATATGGAGATAAAAATATGACAAACAAAAAATTAATATATTATTCTATACAAGAAAAATTTTAGGGGGGGATATAACAAAATCAAATACAGAGATGCTCAATATTTAAATACTGACATGCAACCCAATGTTGCTAAATTTTAAATTTAATCTACTCCATTCAGATTTTTTATTCATTATTTTTTATTGTTATTGTTTTTAATATCCACATTGTATTACAGTATAACCCAGATATAAGAGAGATTTTCGCTGGTCCCAAATTAGAGCCATACTTACCTAAACAAAATAGACCAAACCCGGATATAAGAGACTTCTTCTCCAGTCCCGACAACTCTCTCATATCTGGGTTACACTGTAGTAGCAAATTTGTGAGGAAAAAGATAGTGCACTTTTAATACATTTTTGCCTTAATAAATTTCTCTTAATTAGAATCACATTCTGATTATGGTCAGACCAATTAAGATGTACAACAAATTCACCAAGTATTTTGTGTAGATTAAATCTCATTGTTTATTTAGAAAGTAATTATGAGAAATATATCAACTATGGAATTGGTAAGTAATATTCAGTGTACCTGGTTTAATTATTTGTTATATTTTTCACTTTTTGGTCTTTGTGGATATTACAAGCTTCCTTCTTTGCTTTATACATAAAATAAATAGGATATTGGAGGATTTTAGAAATATTTTCGATGTAATTATCGAATTAACAATTGAAATAGGAACAGATAATTATTTTAGATCTTATTGTTGTGATGTGAATAGAAGTTTGAGATTAATTTTATTTTTGGATTATTCAATAGACATTTCATTTTGCATTATTATCAGCGCTGCTTATCAAGAAACAGTAGTGTCAACAAAAATGCTTTTAAATGACAAAATAAATTCCAAAACAGTAAGCTAAATTCAAAACAAGTCTTTCTGAAGAAGGTTACATTTAAGTGCATACACTCTCCTTAAGCTTCTCCACACAGGAGTTCACTCTTGCCAGGGAGGTTGAAGATATTAGCTTAAGCCCCAGGGAGACATCCCCACAGGCAATAACTCTCCTTCGAGAGGGGTCTGTGGTTATTACCCAGCACCTAAGGCATCCCTAAGTGGGAAAGTGCCAAAGGAGCTTGAGCAATATGCTGATAGCCCACATTAAAACTTTGACTATGCCATATTCTATTATGAAGTGGGAACGCGGATAAATACCTACACTGTCCTTATGCTTGGACATTATCCTGGAAGGGGGGGGGGGGTAAACTGTAACAAGAAAATTTTGAAGAATGCTGTTTGCAGACATCATGAAACAATGTGCCCTATTTCTGCTATCAATTCTGAAAAACATGGATGATTCTAAAGAAGCTTTCACCACTAGAATCAAATCATGTATGCAAGTAGTCAACAATTCAGTTCTCAGCACTTAACTGTAAAGCCCCATCATGAATCAAACTCATTGAGAGAATCCATTATATATATATATATATATATATATATATATATATATATATATATATATCTATATATATTTCTGTAGTTTACTGCTACCAGCAAGCAGAAATATTTCTCCTCCCGATGATGGCCATTTTGGTCGAAACTAGTCGAGGAATCTAAATGAAATAATAAAAAAAAAAACGAAAGAATATTAATCTACAACCCAGTGTGTCTAAAGATTTTAATTTTTTAATATTTTTTTATTGTTCAATATATATATATATATATATATATATATATACACACACACACACACACAGGGTGTCTATAAAGTTTCTTTACAATTGAAAAAATTTATTTAAATTTAATTGAACAAATTTGTGGAAATTGTTACAAAATGAAGAGTAGATATTGAAGGTTTTCTTTTTTTTTTTTAACTAATTTAATACACCTCTATATAGGCATCATTAGTTGCACAAAGAACATCAAGACAGTACTTGATTTCTTGATATACCTGCTACAGCATTGCCTCAGTGATCTTTTTCTTTAGATCAGTGATGTACCAATACATGACATCTTTAACATAACCCTATAGAAAGGTTAAAAATTTTTAAAATTTCAAATAGACTATCTATATATATATATATATATATATATATATATATAAAATCAATTCAATAATACCAATATGCTGAAATTCTTATAGTTGGTCTGTTGACTTTGGCATTTGCTTGGTTTATTTTATATTTTAAGCTTTAGCTTTTATTCTTACTATTTGTATATATGTATATATTTGTGATGGGACAATTGATCAGAATCGCAATCAAGAATCAGAAATTTTTTGGTGTATCTGAATTGGCATCAAAGAATTTCTAACCTAATTTCTGATTCCAAAAACAATTTTTTTAGATTTTTTTTGTTTGTTTGTTTAAAACATAATTTTCCATTTTTGGTATATAAGGATAAAAAAAATATGTATTTATTGATTTTAAACTATCAGTAAGACTAAAATCATAAGGATACTTAAATATGATGTAAATTTATTTTACTTGTGTAAAAATTTATTTTACTTGTGTAAAAAAAAAAAAAAAAAAAAAAAAAAAAAAAAAAAAATGAAATGTGCAAGTCCCCATAAAGTTCATTAGTTTAAAGTCAGTTTCAGTTCAAAGTAAACTTTTTATTTTTAATTTCTTTTGAAACATTGTTAGTTAACCCATTTAATATTATGAATTATTAATTTAATAATTATAATCAAAATTATGTAATATAAACACAAAATGAATTCAGGCTCTTTTAAGACAATTTTTGTTATAATAAAAAAACAAATGAAAAGGAAAAAATTGTTGTCTGCATTTAAATACCTAGGAAAATAAAAAAAATTTATTCTTATATAAATTTATTTTAAGGAATTCCATACATTTGTTTGAATGTATAAAATTCCTGCCAAAGTAAAATAAAAATTTCATATAAACTAATTTCAATCAGCATTTAATGCAAGGGTGGGTGGTAGGCGTTTACGTTTCCTTTGGCAGGAATTCTATACATTCAAACAAATGTATGGAATTCCCGCCAATGTCAGTTTAATTACTTCACAAAATATTTACCTTGTCTTTGTGGTGAGTCAGTTAAATTACAACAATTTTTTGTACACTTTTCACATTTGTTTTAATAATAGTTTTAATCCATAAAATCATTTTCTAGTCTCAATTATTCAAAAGATTTTTGATTACGTAACATACTATGTAAACAAAAATAAATCTTCTTTTCAAAAACTGAGACTTAAGTAAACATTTTTATGAAATTTAAATGTGTTTCTACAAAAAGTATTTCTTAAAATTTTGTAGCTTTTGAGATGGATTTTCATCTTTATTTACAAACTTTTATTTGAAGTTTCCTGAAAAGAATCTTTTTCACACTAAAGTTTGCATTAAAAAACCTTAAATTTAAATTCCACCAAAAATTGTATATAATTTTATTGGCCTAATTAAACTTCCCTGCATTAAATTATTATGGCATTTTAAATATTTTGAATTTTATTTTCTCATTTATTCCTCCTCGGAGCCAAACAAGATGCAACTTTTATTTTTTATAAGTATATGAAAAAAATGAAAAATGATCATTTTATCTGGCTCGATAAAGCTATAATTTTTTTCCACTTTTAACATGGTTTGTTTTGATATTTTTTTAAATAAAACTCGTAAAATTTCATGTAATAATCTGATAAGTGAAAAAAAAAAAAAAAAAAAATCAATCAGATGCAAAAATATACATTTACAGTTGTTCTCATCCTTATGAAGATATTAAGCATTTTTAATCTTATTTTTATTTTATTGCTTTGTAACAGTTGAATTTGAATCTCCTATCTTATAAAATGATCAAGTTGGATATTAGAATTATTTAACTTTCAATTTCCTAAAGTTTTTTTAAAAAATTTATTGTAAAATTTGTTAAAAACTCTTAAGAAAAAAAAGTGTTTTTACTGTTATTACTCATTTTTTCTTTTGACACATTTTGATTCTTTTTAGAAATTATTAATTTTTAGTTGTGAAAAATTTATTTTAGACAGTAAAACTTATTAGTGATTAAGTGTTTTATAGAAGATTGAAGACTCTTTATTATTTATTAAGTTGCTGTGATAATTCATATTTAATTCTTATTAGGCTTTAAGCAAATTTAAAATTTGCATTTATTTTATTCATTGTCCTGCAAGATGAGGTACTCCTGGTACTTTATCAAAATATATACACAAGTTAAACCACAATACATAGGATGATGCCCTTCTGCTTAGAGTATCATTGTTGCAATATCATATATATATATATATATATATATAAAAGGATGTCTCTTATTTTTGAAATGCATGCTGAAATTGAATTGTCAACCCTAAATTTGTTCCATTCATTGAAAAATGCCACATATAAAATTTTTAAGGAGATTGCATAATATTTAGAGGATGCCTTTGCTTGTTAAAACTTAAAATATATAAAAGGTGGACAAAGAAAAAAAAAAAAAAAAAAAAAAAAAAAAAAAAGACCCTTTTTTATTTTATAATTAATAGAAAACTATTAATTGAAGCTATACAAATTATAGACCTTAAAAAACTAGAAACATTTGAAAAATTTAACCAATGTTTATTATCTTCAGACCCCCAATTATAGCACCCATTGGATCTAATGCCAAGCATGACCGTTAATGATACCATCTTTGTACAAAGGTAAGTGAAGGATATGCTTTCTATTTGTAAACAAATAGTTGGGTACTTCAATCACTCACCTGCAGCTTTTGCAAAGTACCAGGAATACCAGAAAAAAAAAAAAAAAAGAATTTATCAGATCATAAATTTATTCAGGATGTCCAGACAAGGCGAAACAGTATTATATGATCAACTGTTTGCATTTAAAAGCAAAATGAAAAATTAAAGTAATGGATACAGCTTTATATAAATACTTGCACCCCTGAACAACATATAGTTTTGTACTACTTGCAACCCTGAAAATGATCTTGAAAGAAGATCAAAAGTACTTGGGGAAGGAAAATAAAAGAAATTTAAACTGTTATAGTTCCTTTCTCTCATCCTTTAATAGCAATACACAGAAGGTTATTTTTGCGAGTATGAACGGATTTGTTAAAAATTAGCAGACATAATGTTTAATCTATTCAATCAGACAGGCCTTATATATATATATATATATATATATATATATATATATATATTGTTCTATCCACCAATTTTATCACAACTACGATTGAAAAGAATTCATCTAAGCTTAAAATAAAATTTGTTACAACTACTTCTAAAACAAGACAAAATAAAAATAAGTTAAAACTTGAAGGACAAATTCACTATCACCTGTAATAATTGCCACAACGAATACATCCAAGAAACCTCAAGGAAATTAAATAAAAGATTATATGAACACAAAAGGGATCTTTTACAAACCAACACTAAATACATTAGTCACTCAATCATGAAACTGACCACAATTTTGATTAACAAATAAAAAACAAAACAAATGCAATTCTGATTAAAAGAGAAAGCAATTTACTAAAGATGAAAATATATATACAAAGTGCTTTAATTACTAGATCATCCACAGTAAATTTGCAACATTTCACTTTTCTTGGCAGATTTTTTATTATCACAATGTGGGATATTTAATAACAAAAGTGATAGAAACTAAATTAAGTTGGTTAAACTATATACCCAAAATATGAAAAAAAAAAAAAAAAAAAAAAAAAAATTTTTTTTAAATTCTCAGCCTTTCCTCTCCTTCATGTTCATGTGTAGTAGCACCAACATAAATATCACTTTTTAGTTCGATAAAGTTCTAAAAAATGCAATGACAGATTTCCCTAATATTATTACTATAAACATGTATAGACACACACACATATATATATATAGATATATATATATATTACTATATATATATATTTAGTGTGTAGACCCATTTAAGACAACATCCCTTGGGTGCTTTTTTTCTTTCTTTCTTTTAGCTTTAAACAGTGAAACGAATGTAAATCAGCCTAGAGAACAAGAAGTTTCAATTCCTGTTGGAAGGCACATTAGCATTAATAAGATTTCTCAAACTCTACATTGATTGACATTTAAAATAAAAGTGTCTACTCAAATACATGTACCCACTAAATAAAAATATTTATAATAAGAAATAACAGTGGATCAATAATTCCACTAATTGATTTAAAAGAATGATCAGAGGGGAAAATAATTCACAACGACGTAAATGCCTTAATCACAAGGTGATCTACAATAAATTTGTACCCTGGCTCTTATAACATTTCACCATTCCTGGCAGATCTGCTAATATCACAAGGTGATCTACTTACAAATGTGATGGAAAGAAAAAAACTCTAAATGAATTTGGCTTAAAAAAAAAAAAAAAAGTCAGCACCCCTCTGTCGTATGCATGTGTAGTCCTACCAACATAACAAATTTAGTCTGATAAGTTCAGAAGGATGAAACGCGTCACAAATAAACTTTTTCCACTTTGTCATAAAATTTCATATATATATATATATATATATATATATATATATATATATATATATATATATATATAGGCACCTCCATGATATTGATGTAAAATGAGCATAGCATGATAAAAACAGCCTTAAACTTGACAAAAACAAAATTTTATTGTCAAAAGGTTTATGCTACTATTAAGAGGAAAGAACAAAGTATTTAATTATTTTTTTTTTTCCGTCTTTTTTGAACATTCTAACTTTTGATTAAAAAAACTAAAAAAAAAAAAACTTTTGTTTCTCTTCATCAACGGAAGTACTAAATAACGTAGCAAATTTTTGTCCATTTTTTTTTTTTTGAATGACAGATATTAATTTTGAAAATCTTGCAAAAATAATTGTTGGATTTTAATTATACTTACAGAAACTATTCATGAATGATGGAAATTATAAATATGTTTTTTTTTTGTTTTTTTTTTAAAGCCATGATAAAAATATTATATATATATATGTGTGTGTATATATATATATATATATATATATATATATATATATATATATATATATATATATATATATATATATATATATATTACCCCACTGTAAATAATTTTATGAAAACTCTAGAAATTCAATGTTGAAGCATGCAAGTCATTATATTAGTTAAAAACACAAGGCTTTAAAGAAAGTAAATCATTTTTTTTTTTTAAAGTCAGACTTCATCTACCTAAAAATCAGCTCTGAATTGTAACATACAAAACCCAATAAAACAATGATATTTAATTTAAAATGCTTTTAGTTGTTTTTATGAATACGCATAATATTTTCTGAGGGCAAAAAGCTTTTTTGATGAAAAATGAATTTTTAAAAGAATTATTTCTTAAATTATTTATTATTTTTACATATTGTAAAATTAGTGGAAATAATGAATCCTTTACTTGTTTTATTAAGTAGATCTATCTGTAGAGATTATAAACTGCACAAGCTTTTTACAATCAATGAGCATCCAGTTAGAAAAATCTTACTGTTTCTTGCCTTTTGTGTGATTCTAATGTATGGAAGCCCAGAAGAAACATGATACAATAAAAATGTCACGTGATTTGATTTTGTATATGTTATTTGGCGCAGTTAACAGCTTTTACATTTTTACATTTACATTGGGTGAAACACAGAAATTTCATGACATTGCATTGAATTTCTAAACTTCTGTTGTTACTTGGCTTTGAAAAATAAAATAAAAATTGTATGTGATTATGTAACTACTAGAAAAAAAAAATTGCTTTTCAATATTGCCATATAACTTCAGATTAAAAAAAATTAACAAAAGAGAAAAAATGTATAGCATTTCAACTTATAATGGTACCTACAAAGTATTAGGTTGGTGCCAAAATAATGATGTAATAATGTCATTTTTTGACGTAAAAAAATATGTCAAAAAACCTCAAGGAAATTAAATAAAAGATTATATGAACACAAAAGTTTTTACGTTATTATTACGTCATTATTTTTTGCACCAACCTAATATTATGCACCTATCTTATGAAATTTGTCGTCTTAGTTTTATATTATCAGTTATGTCATTTTTCCATAAATGAAAAATCAAAATTAATAATAAAATGAGTAAAAATCCAAATAATACCATAAAATACCATAAAATGTAATAAATGTACATAAAATGTACACTACTGATAATATTTCATAAGAAAGGTAACTAATTAGGTACTTTTCTTATGAAATTTTATCTCACTTTTCATGTTTTATTTATTTTTTTTGATAGTATTATATTTTTCCATAAAGCATTGTAAACTGAAAGGTGAAAGCTAAGTACAAAAAAAAAAAAAATTAGAGTGCTGATATTTTTCCTTAAAAACAACAAGGTAAATAAGTTGGTTCACTTAAAGCTAAATTATATCATTTCTGACCTTCCACATTTACTAAGTAAGTGTGTGATGAAACCATCCCATGTTACTTGTCAATCAACACTGCTGTTAACACTGGCTTTCTTTTATTTTAAAGTACACTTTTTCAGCGCAGAAACCAAGTAATGTTTCAAAATATTAAATAAACTCTGTAATTTCTAATTTTCTTAAATTAAATTTTTAAAAAATTATAATTGATTTTTAAAAGAATTTTAAAATGGAGAATTTCACTTTTGTTTACAAAAGTGAAATTCTGTTAAAAACATCTGTTTGATTTTCTGTCAAATTTGCTGTTTAAAAAAAAAAAAACAAAAAAAAAAAAAAAACAGGATTTTTAAAAATTTTAGACGTTTCAGGAATGATAAAAAAAAAAAATACTTTGATCTTTCCTCTTGATAATAAACATTTAGGCAGTAAAAACTTTTCATCAAGTTTAAGCCCTTTTTATTCATGCTATTTTTTTTTTTTTTATTGATCTCATAAACATACCTTATATATATATATATATATATATATTAAAAAATAGGAAATTCAAATTAGTAAAGTGAAAATAAAAAGGTTATTAAATTCAATTACTGATTTAATAAAAGGAAGGTACAACTTACATGCCAATGGAATTTGAGAGAATTTCTAGGGAATAAATATGAACATAGGGCACCTGTGGGAGAGAAGAAAAAAATCCAAAGGAAAAGATTACAATCACAAGAAGAAATGTTTAACACTTTAAAACTTTTTTCAACAAGCTAACATATCCAAAATCAGATTTGCATCAAATGAATGACGAACAATTAAGATTCACATAAAAATTAATAAATAAAAAAATGTGAATGCCACAAGTATTCCTATTGCTTTCATATTTTTAAAAGTTAAAAATTCTATATAAATGATACTGTTTTGTATCGCATCAACTCATCCTTGAGTTTTAAAATCTTTAATCAGAATTGCAAATTTTTGAATGATATTCCCTCAGTAATAAACACTGACATCTGTTACACCCAAGAATGATCAGTCAGTTATGTGCCATGCATGATACACACTTAGGCAATCATGTATCTTTTGATACATGATTGCCTGACAAAGCATATTTTTTCCCTGCAGTAGGTTGCTATGCCTTTCTGCAGTAGATTAGTTGCCAACCCAGTCTGTCCTGCTATTTACATATAGCTGGAGGGGAGAAGAAGAGGATTCATACCTTCCCCAAAGGTATTAGCACGTCGGTGAACGTAATAGATTTGACTGGAATTCAAAGTCAGCTCTCCAATTCCTCAATCCAAGCCACTATCCATTACTCCATTGTATTTTAATTACTCATGGATATGACACAGCCCTACACTACAAAAAAAATTTACTTAGGAGATAATTGCCATTTAATTAATGTAATACATTCTAAGCAGGTATGTCAAATTGATTTGTAAAAGACAAAAAAGTTGATTTTTTTTTTTTAAATCATTTCACCCCAAGCAAGGCTGGAATGCCACTAATATACAAGGGATTACAGAGAGTGAAAGAGAAAAGACTGAATATAGAAAGGATTGAGGAAAAGATAAAAGATTCAAGAAGACAGAAGATGATTGTCGTTTTGAGGGGAAGAAGCAAAAATGGAAAGGAGTTCCACAAGCAGGAAGTCTTCAAATAAAAACTTTTTAGCATTTATGGTTAAAAAAAAAAAAAAAAAGGCCCAGATTAAGCACCCCACCACCCACACCAAAAAGAAAAATTCTAATTCAAAGACAACATCTCAGATTTCTTTTCCATCAACACTTGATTAGAATCGGTCCAATTAGCATACATCAGTTTTTCTGATGTTCTTTGAATAATACTGTCAAGAGGAAATTCTGAGATATCTTTCTTTTTACTTCTTCATATTTATTGCCAATTGTCAAGAAAGAACAAACCAAATCAGTTTATTATTTCAAGGATTTCCACCTCTATGGATTGATATAAATAAATATTGCATCGCTTATCCCCAGCTGATAAACCGATATCCAAGGGCAGCTGATGCAAATTTTCAAAGCAAGCAGGCCAGACTTCCTTAGGAAGGACTGCACAACAGTCTTCCAAGCTGCAAAGTCTCCTCATTTTGTATTCGGCCATACAGAGCTAAAATTAAATTTTATCTATTAGCTTGAAATTAGAACTAAAATAAAAACTACAAGAAAGATTTTTCATGTTTTAAAAATCATTTTAAATCTTAGGTATAAGCTCCCAATAAATCTGTCAGTCAACACTTCATAAAAACATCTACTTCCGTGTAAAAAAAAAATGCTTTTCTGCAATATTTTAAACTAATATTTGTTTTAATTCAGGCTAAACTTTAAATCATTTCTTCCTGAAATAAAGTTCCATAAAAGTATATTTTTGAAAGATTTTTTATTAAAGAGAAAGAATTGTGTTGTGTAGATTTGTCAATATGGCCGATTGTAAAAAAAAAAAAAAAAAATAAAAAAATAATTCCAACCAATTTATGGTTGTGCTTTTTCGCTATATAAAATCAGTTCAAAGAAAGACAAAAAAAAAAACCCAACAACATTATTGTTCATTTATGAATTAGTTTACAAAAGTTTTTAATGGTTGACATTTGACAATGATTTAAATTAAAATCGATGGAAATATTGTAACTAAAATTAAGTGAATTATTAAAAACAAGAGACGAGAAATTTTATTTTCAGCTAAAAGTTAAAACCAGTCTGCACTTTTCTATGTTTAAAAAAAAAAAAAGGAGCTTCCGTGCCGGGGAGGTATTTCTCAGAATCTCCCGGGTCTTAAAAAATACAATGCATATAAAAATATTTTTTCTTTTTGTTACTGCACTGCTTGAATCTTAAACTTATATTTTTCTTTAAACATGTGACAAAAAGAATCTAAGAGTCCTTTCCTTTCTTTGTATTTTAATTTTTATGTTTTTAGCATAAATTCACTTTTTTATTAAAAAATAAAAATAAAATCGATTTTATTACAAAAATAAATTTACATTTTACCCCGCAGATTCAGACGAATTTAGAAAAAAAAATTACCCAAACTATGTCGAATTCCAGGGAAAAATTTTTCAACCGCGATTTCCCTAATTAACATCCACGATAAGCATGGACATTAAAAAATAATTGTACACAAGGTCATTCAATAATATTCATTGCTGCTCGTATTTTCTAAAAAAAGCACGTGACTCAAGTCATAACTAGCCGACAATTAAGTGCACAAATAATAAATATAAAGCAAGGCAGACAATAAATGACCAGAAATTGACATTACAGAAGATCTAAGGAGATAAATGTTAATCCTATTTTAATGCGATAAATTTACCTTGCGATGGTACCACAGAACGAAGGAGACACGCAGAAGCCGCCATCATTTATACAACTCCTAAGTTGAGAGGAACTAAATAGTGAGCATGCGCAGAGTTTTTCTTACTTCCGTTCCTTAAGAAGGAGCAAAGAGGGGGCCATTTTAAATTTATATCCCTTATTTTTTTAAATTTATTTAAAAGAAAATGCAATTCTCTTAATTACATTGGAACCCACTAACAATTTTAGAATAAAAATTTTATATGTGAATTTTCATTGAAGAGGAGAAAAATCGATCTGAATGGAAAATTTTATACTGGAATTAAAAAAAAAGTATTGTTATTATTTATTTATTGATCTTCAATCCAAGGCCCAAAGTGTGTGTAGGAAGACAGTGTTGCACAAGTTTTGTTTCCTACTGGAATTCAAAGTCTGCTTTACAAGTTGAAAAATTGATTTTTATCAGTCTTAATAGTATTTGCCAGCGACAATGTCAAAATGAGACTGAAAGGTCACCAATTGATATTGTATTTACAAGGTTAGTTGGATACAAAGCCACAAATATTGTGGTTTGCACAGTTAAACGCAATTTTTAATGCAAGAAAGATCACATCAGGATCACCAATTTATAGTGGGTCAGCCAATCTGTATTTGTTATAAATACAAATAAAACTGACCCTCTACTATTTTTCCTACAACGACAAATATACTTAGGTACACCTTCTCATTTTCATACATATAGTTCAGCAACTTAAGTTCTTTCAAATAATACACAATCAAGAACTCTAAAGTGTTTTAACAACTTTAGCATCATATATTTTGTACTTGTTGTGTTTTATAAAAAATATTTATTGTTGAATAAATTCTTCTACTTGATTATTTTTCTTGTTGTTGTCTTTGTTACATTTGATATAGTAAAAGTAGTAGACGGTCAGTTTTATTTGTATTTATAACCAATACAGATTGGCTAAACCACTATAATATATAGCAAAATGAGAAATAACTGCATTAAAGTAGGAATGATCTGTAACACTAACTTGCTAATCAACACGACATGCTGTTCTTTTATTTGTAAAAAATAAAATGCTTGAGTTATGTCTCAAAGGCAAATGGGTTGATTTGAGATTCTGCATTCGACATATTACCTTTTATGGTAGTACTTGAACATTATATCTCAGTTATGAAATGGAACAATTTAAATTATTATTATTATTATTAATGAAGTAGAAGAAATAGTAAATATATTTTAGCATCCCACTACCACCTTTTTTATCAACATCAATTTTTGTACAAAAAGTGGATCACAGAGCTTATTCAGCTTAATAAATATTTTCAGAAAACCTCAACTTCTAATTGGTCACTTAATATTTAAATCATGCCTGAATATCAATATCAATTTTCGTACAAAAAGTGGATCACAGAGCTTATTCAGCTTAATGTATATTTTCAGAAAATCTCAACTTCTAATTGGTCACTTAATATTTAATAACATCGACCTAGTTCTTGACCTGACCAAAAAGATGATTCCACCAAAAATTTATCAAGCTTCTGTGAGCCTATCACGTGACCAAAGTTAGCAATAAAATATGAAACGTCTTTCATCTTCGACAGTATGCCGATCAGAATCCTTTGAACTCGTTACACAGTTCCAGGCTTTACGTTAAAGTTCCTTAACATGATTCCAGCCTGAGAGAACACTCATTCACACAACAATATTTTATGACGAACAATCAACTCATGTTTTCCACATTCAACTTAATACACACATCTTTTTCATACGCTTTCAAGTTCAACGTTAATTATTGCAATTAACATAAACACAGCTTGTTAAGAACCACTTACCCCAACTAGAATATTTTCTTCGAACAAGTGAAAACAAATCAAAGAGCAACAAATCCATAAACCTTAAAGTAAGTCGTAAACAATATTTCTCTATTTCAAATACAAATTTGAACTGTTTATTTTTTTTAAATTACTATAATACCAAAACACACTTTCTCATTATTGTACAGACCATTCAATAAATTATAATCTATCAAACCAGAAATTTGATAACCTTTCATCTAAACATAAAAGGACGTTTGAACTTTTTAAAACTACCTTTTTACTCCAGTTGTTTGTACCTTTTTGTTATATAAATATTTTATTCATTGTTGTGCAAAAACTATTGTTTCTCATGTTGTCCTTATTCTATGTTTGTTGAATACTAAAATTTAATGTGAGAGGAAATTGTTAATTTCATCACACAGCCTAATTTACTCAACAATTTTTTATTCATATAATTTAATTAATTAACACAACCTCCACAATATAAAAATTTTATTCCCTACTAAATCTAAGTTCTTGTGTCAAACACAAAAACTTAGTAGAAATAGCAAGTCATAATAGGTGCAAATCACAAATTAAGATACAACCAGTGTGTGAAATTTTAAAGGAAAAATATTTATTACACAATTACAAAAAAGGTACAAATACAAAGTTTGCACAAAAATTTCCTCTTGCACACCTACTAAGGCAGGATAATAATTTCTGATAAAAAGGATTACCATCGGAAAATGGAAAGAATTACAGTTTTGAAAAAGACAAGGATTTTGAAATGATAAAAAGAGAAAATGATACAAGAAGGCAGTAATAAAACAAAGGTACAACCACCTTTGAGAAAAAACAAAAACAACTACTTTTACTTACCCCATGAGCATCTCTGGGACATATAGTAATTCATCCTGTATGACGATAAACTACATTCATGTCCTGGGTAAGACATAAAATACATACTCTGATCAAGAGGTTTTGAAGAGCATGGAACCACTTCTTAATTGCTGGTGTTCCCAGGGTGGTAGCACCTGTTACGGTCCCAACTATGGGTAAATAGTTAACCCTCCAAACTGGGGTCAAAACACTATGTAAGTGTAAAGATAGGTTTTAATACCAGAAATACTTTGCAAAAAATTATTACCAGCAATACATTTTTGACAAAAAAATATTACCATCTATTCATTTAAAAAAAATACCAGCAATACATTTTTGAAAGAAAAAAATATTACCAACAATAAAAATCTTGTTGGCATTAAATAACCCACTGGGGTTCATATGCTGTAAAACAAACCAAACCATATAGTAATTTTTGAAAAGTTCCTTTTAAATTCATGTTTGTGCTTGGGAAAATTTCTTTAAATTCATTTTTGTTCTTTGTTGTCTAACCACAGGAGAATTTTCACTTGAACTTCAAAATTCTTTAGTCTCTCTGCAGCTGGCTGGTAATTGGTGCCTTCTTGATGCTTTCTTCTTGATATCAAATGCCTTCTGCTCCTTGATATTGATTTGCTTTGTACTTTTGCTGTCAAAAAGTTTTCTTACATCTACTGACATGAGCTCTATATATTTGAAAAATTAGGTTCCTTCAAATTGTTACTAGAACTTGAGACCACGTCTCTCATTGGTCAGTATATACAAAAAATAATTTTCCATCAACTGGAAATTAGTGAGTTAGCATGCATGTTACACCCTGTTATTATCTCAGATAAATAAGGGCCCCATTCCATTTTGATTGCAAGAAAAGATGACAGAAAAAATATAAGAGACTCTATTTTTAACTAGAATAAAAAAGTATATATAATAATAAGAAAGAAAGAAAAGGAATACAGAGGAAGTAATAATGCTCTCATGTGTTTAATGTCTACTTCAGTGAAATGGAAAAACTTTCCAATTTCAAATCTTTTCCTTTGTACCCTCTTACTTCTTTAAATAATGTCCCATGTTCAAAATTATGCAATATTTTGTTAAAGTTGTGAAGCTTAAATATTTAACAATGCAATATAGGAATTTTTATGGGTATTTTGTGGTTGCACATCTCGCAAGGAAGTTATTCAATTAACTTAAGAATTATGTTTCAGCAGAAAATTTCAAAAAGAAAATCATTAAATTTTCATGGGTACCATTAGTATATTTAACAAGATATGAAAATACTCCAATAGAGCCAATGTTTCATCTATAGAAAAACACGATGAGAGTATAATATAGAGAAGTTATAACTGAATAAATAATTATATATCTGTTGTGGACCCAGAATAGGTCTGAAAGAAAACTCAAACTCAGCAATTTAGTGAAAACAGATTATTAACAACAAGAACAAATACAAAAGTGTTGCACGTCTGACTGACGGCAGAGTACAGTAGTCAACTGTAGACAGCGATATTTAGTTATTCCCCCACGAGGGTTACATGTGGCACAAGGCCAGTTTAACGTGGGATCTCTGAGCCCATAGGCTCAGCCAAAAATAATCCCTCTTTGAACCCGCATAAACAGGTTCATGGGCAGTTAACTTCCCCGAACGAGACTCTGCCCTTCAGCGGGGCCTCGTCCGGGTTCCTCTCCGCCCGAAGGCAGAGAGTTCGACTGTTTAGCTGTAACAGGTCAACTGTAGACAGCTCTCTTGAGAGGCATAATCTCCCCGTATATATAGTAATAGGACGAGTCCATTTAGTCCATAAAGGTAGGTCCCATAACAAAATCCTCTAACATTTATAAAAATACTTGTATAAATGAGAAACAGCATGATGTGGAAACAACAAAACGAGTATTATTTATTATCTAGTTGTTACGTGGTGTTGGAGATATGCGAGTGAGTAATACTGATTACAATTGTGAGTTTGATGTCAAATGTAGATCAAATATGTATCAGAATCTTACAATGATAATATAATAAATGTATAATACTAAATTAATAATAATAAGTAAAATGTATACAGTCTTTCATATGTTTTTTTTTATAGATGTGTGTAATCAGTGTCCAGATAATTTAGTTGGAAAATACAAATGTCTGGGTTTCCTTACCTCAAATTTTTGTTGAGTGCTAAGAGATAAATGTTACTATTATAGCTTGAAAAGGAAAAGGAGATGAAATTTTCATTGACACACGTTTGTGTGAACTGCTTGTCCGATAGTAAGAACATCACATGTTTGTGTATGTAGAGGAGAAAAGCAGGGTAGATTCTCATTGGTTTAGAGAGTGTAAATTAATGATAATTATAATTGTTATAATTATTTTGACACTATAATTAATTTTCATTTACTTACTGCTGCTATTATAATGGCATTGGTAATTATTAGTTACCACTAAAATGGATACAGTTTTTTAAGCACCACCAAAATATATGTATTTTTTTCTGAAATTAAAGTTAAAAATTGCTAACCCAGTTTTAAAAAAATTGCCAAAATTCTGAGAATTATCCAATTCAAAGTAAATTTTAATTACTTATACAATAATGAATAAATTGTATACTGAATATGTGATTTTATTAGAAAACTTTGTAGAAACATTTTTGATGGGATCAGTTTCACACTTTTTTTTATCTTCTGTGTAATTTTAATTTTGGATGGATGCTGTTTGTGACATTTTTTACAGTTATATAAAGAAAAATCCCTGAAGATGTTCTTTCAACAAAAGATTTATGGAATATCAAGTGTGAACATATGGAAAATTCATCCTGAACCTTCCCAAAAATGATTCACTGAAAACCAAAAAAATAATTTTTTTTTGAGAGTTGGTGCTTGCATAATTTAATAAAACACATTATTTATTTTCAAATTCAGCATAAAAAAATATCTGCACTTAATGTTTATTTTTTAAAAAAAATAAATTTTTCATTGGGATTTTAGAATTCACCCCATTGCTATTTGTAAAAAGGGTTTATCAAATAAAGATATGCTTAAAGAAATGAAAATTCTAAAATTTAATGTCACTTTTGAGTGTGAAACTTGTTAAAACGTTTTTTTTATTTTAGCAACTGTTAGATTCTTTTTTGTATTGATGTTCAAAAAGGAAATAATTCTGAATTAATACATTTAACTGACTACACTCCAGTAATATAATATATAATTAGATAACTCTTAAATTCAGAATAATTAAAAAAAAAGACTTCATTGGGTGCAATTAAATATTTTATGACATCAAACAGGTAAGAAAATAATCGAAAAATAAAATTAATGAATTAAAAGGAAAAAGCATCATTTAATTAGGTTTTTTTTTAAATAATTAACTTCTAATGTAGTATAAAACAAAATTCATTCTACTAAGTAAACTATTGGTTATATAAAGTTAAAGATAATTTATTTCTAAACATAAACCATATCATTTTGTAGTAGCAATTCTTTTATTTTAATGCAACAAATAATATCAAAATTGTATGAAAAACTAATGTTGGAATGTGTAAGAATTAATATAAAAATTATTTTCAATAAAACAGATATTAACTTAAAACTAAGATGTTACTAACATGGTTTCTTTGAAAAAAAAACCCACCAAAATAAAGCCAGATGATTTATATATAAAAAAAAAAAATGAATAAAAACTTACAAAAAAAAATGAAGATTTGAAAAGGGTCTCTAATTTAATGTCATAAAAAACACCAAAATTTATAAACCAAAAAGAATAAATATGTGTGTGTGTGGGGGGGATCTCTAATTTGATGTCATAAAAAGAAAACACCAATATTAAACCAGACAGTTAAAAAAAAAAAGAATAAAGATTTGAAAAGGGTGAGGGGCTATAATTTGATGTCATAAAAAAAACACCAAAATTAAACCAGCCAACAAAAAGAATAGATTTGAAGGGGGGGGGGTATAATTTGATGTCATAAAAAAACACCGAAAAGAAGCCAAACAAGTTTTAAAAATTCTGTGATAAAGATTTACAAAAATGAGGATCAACTTTAATGTTGCAAAAAACAACCGACCAAATTTAAGCTGCAAACAGGCACAGTTTGATTGCATAGTGATTCTAGAGCTTTTCGTTTTAACCCATAAAGATAAAAAGTATGTGCTTTTCTAAGGAGCTGGTTTGTGACACAGTTGAAGCCATCCATTTGTCGGTGTCAATGTTAGTGAAATATTAAGGATACAACGGGAAAGAGAGAGAGAGAGAGCGCTATGGAAGAAAAGTTTATTTTGCCATTGATATTTCCCCTACCATGCATAAACATTAATTAAACAAAAAGTAAGCATTTACAAAATTCAGTTAAGTAATCTTTAAATTAACTGATTTTGAAACACTTCTCAAGGACAAATATTCAATTTTAAAGAGATTTTTAAACTTGTGGTTTCCATTTTTTTGTCTGTAATGGAGGGTCAATGAATGATGAGTAACTGCCAATGTTTTAAAAATACCTAAAATCTTTATTTACATACAGGAATTTTTTTTTATCTTTTTTTACAGATTAGCTTTAGGCTGTTATCTTTCAAATCAAAGCAAAATTCAACTTCAAAGATATTTATATTATTAAAGATGCATTTTTAATATATTTTTTCAGTTAGTCTGTGGCGATACCTAGTACAGTGTAACCCGGATATAAGAGACCCTGATATAAGAGAAACCCGGATATAAGATATATTTTCTCTGGTCTCAAATTAGAGCCTGTGTTAATGTATATAAAATAGACCAAACCCGGATATAAGAGACTTCTTCTCGGGTCCCAACAACTCTCTTATATCCGGGTTACACCGTAATAAGGTATAGACACAATTAATAAAGAAAAGAGGTCAAAAGAACGGCATAGTAGAAGTTCAAGAATGCAGTATCAGATCTGGTAGGACAAATGGCTGCAGCTGTAAATTATGTCAGGAAGAGAAGTTGGCAATTGTTACATATCCGGGTTACACTGTAATATGGTATAGACACAATTAATAAAGAAAAGAGGTCAAAAGAACGACATAGTAGAAGTTCAAGAATCTAGTGTCAGATCTGGTAGGACAAATGGCTGCAGCTGTAAATTATGTCAGGAAGAGAAGTTGGCAATTGTTATATATCCTGATCATGCACTGTTGTTGAATGAGAGATCAGAGATTATGTCAAAGTGTAGACATGTTGGCAAGCACATTCTTGGTCTTTACAACCCCAGGTGAAGGCAAATAAAGAAAAAAAATGTTTTCCATACCTCTTCCCCTTCTTGACTTCTGGTGTCATAGTAATGTTAAAAAGAAACTTGAAGTACATTGAGGAGAATTTTTTACCTATCAACCTGATGAGACCTCATGGTTAAAACCTAGTTAGTGTTTTCATTTTATATTAACCTCCTCTGCATGTTCAATTTTCTGAACTGTGTATTGAGCACTTTTTTTTTATATATCCTTTTTTGGCACAGTAATTTTCCAGCCTGTTTTACATGTTTTTTGTATTTATATTAAATAAACTTTGAAGTAATTCTGGTGAAATGTAAAACACCATTTTTTTTTTAAATTTTACAACAAAGTTTGTGTTTGTAAAAGTGTGTAATTATTTTCTGGATGTTTTCTTTTTCATAGTAAGTCCTTTTATTATTTGAAATGTTCATAAAAAAGGGTCTTATAAAAAAGTTCATACATTTGAGCAAAAGTCGTTATAATTTACAGGAGAAAAGGAAGTACAAGCATATCAATTTAAAGAAGTTGACATGTAGTTTCAGTTGATTGGTGAGTCTTTTGATCTTTAGCAGCTTCACTTCCTTTTTAGGGTTAAGGGAGTCAGTTGACAGAGATTTGTGCCAATAAGCCTGTATTTTCAAGTTGACTGACCACAGCTTATTGCAAAGTTTTGTGTTTATCTGTCTACAGATAAAAACTAAAAGGTTTTTGAATTCAGCAATTGACTGAAAATTCTCTTAAACTCTGTGATCTGTTTATTTTTTTGCTACATTTACAAAAGTTTACAGTTATTTTTTTCCTGAAGTTTTGATATGTGTGTTGATCCTCTTTTTACAGGACTTTTTCAACGTCTCTGAAATCTTTACGAACTTGTTTAATTACTGAACTTTAAATATTACTCCAATCATTCAAAGTGGTGCAACTTCTGTACAATTTTTAATACACGTTGCAGTAGAAATACGTCCCATAATTTAAACTATCACCTGTGTGGTGCTAGTGGGCTTCTGTTTTCAATAAGTTAGCAGACTATTATTTTTTTAGAGAAGTGTTGTTTTATCTTTGAAATTAGATACAGGATGAAACAAAGGAAGTCAATTTTGATTGACTGAACTAATATGATAGATAGAGAAAAGGATTTTGAGGAGTCAAGTCATACACATTGAACAGTGTAGACATGTTCTCTGTCTTGTCTAGATCTGCCCCCCAGTGGAGTGAGAGAGCAACCCCACTGGATAGTTAGAGATGTATACATCAATGTGTTAAACAAAATAATTAAGTTAAAGTACCTTTGTTGATGTTTTTCATCTCTGGACTCTAAAAACATTTTGCTACCTGGCCGGGAGAAGATAAGAGAGAGAGAGAGAGAAGAAGAAGAAGAAGTCTTTATTATGCAATTGATGTAAAAAAAAAAAAATGTTAGCATTTTCAAGTTAAATCTTTTTTTAATTTCACATTAATGTAAATTATAAAAACAAAATATTCTTCAGAGACAATAAAAAAAGAAAAAGTTAGGAAAAAAATTTGCGCCTCAGGAAAATAATGAAATGTCCACAAATAAGGAAGTGTGAATTGTCAGTGACTAACTCTTCCTCAAAAACATTTCTGAAAACGTGAGGTTTTTCGGGTACTCAACACTTATTGTTTGTCTACTTTCTTCTCAGTCTCTATCTAAAAGCCTCCCAGAATGAGGGGCCTATACAACACTTATACAAGTGACAATGGTATCTTCATCTAGCTAATGTCTTACCACTTTATGCTCAGATACCACCAGTTACCATCATGGCTTAGACTGGTGCACACCATGCATTTTGCCATTGAAACATTTTTTTAAGACTGGTGAATCTGTAATTGCAACACTGAGTGCTTTTCATACTCATTTCATAGTATGCCAGCATGATGCTGTCCCAGATGGAAAATCAATACTGCTATGGCTTGAAAATTTCAGGGCAACAGGCTCAGCTCTTAAGAGAAATACACCTGCAAGACCTCAAAACATTTGAACTTCTGGTTAATGGAAAACTTTAGAAATCATCTACAACAATGTATGGCAAATAGAGGCCACCATTTTGGAGGACGTCATTTTAAAAACCAAATGAATAAAAACTGTAGCCTATTGTTTAAAAAACAGTTGAATAATTTTTTAATAACAGTTACTTTGGTCTTTCTGTCCACCTTTAAAATGTAGGAAATGCACATAATGCAACAAATCTGCCATTTTGAGGCTTCTAATAATCTTATGTATTGCTCAAAATTAAATTAAATTGACACTATGTGATTCTAATCATCAAATTATATAAGACAGCATTAAACTGGAAATACACAAAATGCAACAAATCTGCCACTTTGAGGTTTCAAATAATCTTATATATTGCTCTAAAGTAATTTAAATTGACACCATATGATTCTACTGATCAAATTACATAAGACTCAGCATTAAACTGAAAATGCACAAAATGCACCAAATCTGCCACTTTGAGGCTTCTCATAATCATATATATTGCTCAAAATTAATTTAAATTAACACCATGTGATTCTATTCATCAAATTACATAAGACTCAGCATTAAACTGAAAGTGCACAAAATGCACCAAATCTGCCACTTTGAGGCTTCTCATAATCATATATATTGCTCAAAATTAATTTAAATTATCACCATCAAAATAAATAAGACTCAGCATTAAACTGGAAATGCACATAATGCAACAAATCTGCCAATACGAGACTTCTAATAATCTTATATATTGCTCAAAATTAACTTAAATTAACACCATGTGATTCTACTGATCAAATTACATAAGACTCAGCATTAAACTGGAAATGCACATAATGCAACAAATGTGGCATTTTGAGGCTTCTCATAATCTTATATATTGCTTAAAATTAATTTTTATTTCTCCCAGACTGTATTAAGAAATTGTTATATTTTTTCAAGTTTTTCATTGTTCTAAAGATGATTTCTTTAGATTATTTGAAATTCTGTAATCATTTGTATCAAAATTACTGAAACTAGAAATCTCAATTTATTATCTATCTTCAAATTGCATGTATTATCAACAGGTTATCTTTAAACACTAATATTGCACTTATCTCTATATAAACTTTGATAAATCATCAACTGAAATGTTTTTTAATTTTTTTTATCTATCCTTAAATCTCTTTATTTATAAACAAGTCCACAGGTAATCAATTATATATATTATCATTTGTGGGTTAACCTCACATAGCTTCACCAGTTTTGTCAAGCAGCTATAAAAATGGGACATTTCTTGTCTTTCTCTCTCTTATCTTATTTTTTCCTCCCAACATGGCTGGAGTGAGATTATCATCGGGATCTTGCTTCTGGACATGGCGAGATATCTTTCTTCTTTGTGAAAATTGAAATGGGTTCACCGGAACTCTTTTGGCACTAACAAAATTATAAATTACATAGCGGAAAGCCAAGTAAATAAAGTGACGTGGGTGTCTGCAATGCCAGGTGATATGATGTCCGAATACCTCTGTGCTAGATGACTGCTTACTGTCCCCTATGCAACTGTTGTGTGCTAACCTTTATAAGCTGCCCAAGTTTAGAAAAAGCAAAAATGATTGATCAGAAAATATTTTGAACTTTCTGGTGTCCAACTTTAGTGCAGCAATCCTTCACAATCTTGTTGATTTAACAAAACTGGCTTGGTCACTTTGTCCTTTTCCTTTTTAATGTGTACATTACCACAATATTTCACAGCTTTAATTAAGATTGGTTTACTTACTTTTATATTTATCATTCAAAAAGTCTTATTGATAGAGTAAAAAACTTCTTTTTTAAAAAAAAAATAAAAGACGCTATTTAGAAACTAAATGAGATAAAATAAAAAAAAACATATTAATCCAAGATTATAATCAAACAAGCAAGAAAGTTTTTGAATTCAATTTACCAAAAACTGGTTAGATTTCACTACTTCAGGATTCACTAATGTGACAGCTTTAACGGTTCAGGTCAGTTATTTAAATCTGTTGTAGGTCTAGAAGGGATTCTTTTTAATGCCTGCATGTACGTTTATCCTGCAAACAATATTTTGTGGACTCATGTGAGTCCAGGTAAAAATAACACAAAACATGGATTTCAAACAAATAACAGTTACTAATGTATTAACAGAAGAAAGTATTATTGTATACACAGTTAAAAAAGAGAAAAAGACATTAAAACCTAGTTATTAAGAATTATGAGTATCTGAGTGTTTGATACATATATGTGTAAGAATTCAGTCATTAGTCAACTGGGGAAAGGAACATAACCAGCTGGGACACTCTCATCTAGGTCTGCTACATCTTGAAGAAAAAGAGAGTGAGAAAAGGGCATGTTTGTCTTTTTATAGTACTTAAACAGCACCACCTAACAGGTGTTTTGCCAGACCAAGTGAGAGTAATCCCCACAAATCTGAGTGGCAAGAGCATAAACAAACCATTTTGGCGAGAAATTTGTTTAGATACTCATTACAAAAAAAAAAGAAGTTAATCATCAAACTCTTTTTGCCATAACTAAGAAGAGAGACTGGAGGGAATATTGATATAAAATTATTTGTTCACATTTTAAAGAACTGGAGATATTTGTGAAAAGTGGTAGTATGAAAAGTTATCAAGAAAAATAATTTCCATAAAAAACATTTTAACCCAAAAAAGTGCCCAATTAAAAAACAAAATCTGCCAAAAATAAACTATTGGATTTTATTAATTTTTTTTTTTTTTTTTTTACTTAACAAAAGACCAAAATTAATTTTAAAAAGTTTAGGAATGATAGAATTTTGTCATGTGATTACACATCCCTTAATTAAATTTTACTTATGCTTCTGCAAATTATCAATAATACTATTAGAGAGTCTTCTCTGTGCTGTCTGTATCCCTTAGAGCTGTTTACAGTTGACCTGTGACAGCTAAACAGTCGAACTCTCTGCCTTCGGGCGGAGAGGAACCTGACGAGGCCCTGCTGAAGGGTAGGGTCTCGTTTGGGGAGGTTGACTGCTCCTGAACCAGTTTATGTGGGTTCAAAGAGGGATTAGTTTTGACCGAGCCTATGGTTTAACCGGCCTTGTGCCACATGTAACCCTCCTGGGGTGTGGGGGTAACTAAATATTGCTGTCTGTGTCCCTTCAGGACATGGGCGATCATAGCTCTCTATAACTTCCTATCATTTGTAGCTCTTAGTAATGTTTGTCTTTTCAGTGTTTCACCAACCCTTCCATGTACGGTTTTTCCATATATTTTGTATTTAGTTCTTTTTTCTTTTTTTTTAACCCTAAGCTTCACTTGTTCGAAAAGATCTGCAATTTTGCTTACTTGCTGAAGTAGTGTGATTTCGGTAAAATCTAGAATGGAGGAGAGGGCCATAATTCGCATAAAAAAAAAAACGAAAGTATTGACTACAGTACACAGTTACTCGAAGCAAACACTAGTTGACTTTTATGTGTGTTTTGCGATTTCCCTGAAAAATAAAAGTAAAAAACAGGTGATAGAATTAAAAAGGAGGTGCAGACAAAAATAGGTGAGATTGTGATGAAACATTTTGTAAAGAGAAAATATAAGCGCTGCCGAGTGATTCACCAACCAACAATAAATCTTTGGGGGAATTGAAAGAAATTCTGGTCTGCTTCTTAGCTTAAGAAGAATTTTCAATTTTACTTTCTACAATTTGTTCATACCCAAAAAAACATTGATAGCTGGCTTCATAAAACGTTTTCTCATAGAAAACTAAGCAAAAACATCCGCACGAAGGGGAATATATCTGAATATATATTTCGAAATCAAAAAATCTATTTGAAAAACAATAAACGAAATATAAATTTTAACTCGCGAATTATAGAACCCCCCTCCAAAAAAAAAAAACTTTTGGTCCTGATTCAAGGGGTGGAAGAAGGGAAGTAACTCCGATTTCGATTACGTCATATGTTTTTTATTATTAACAATTTAGCAAGCGAAAATCGAGGAAACCTCGTGTCTCATTCTGTTTTAATTTTAAAGTATTGTAATAAAACTAAAAGCGTCATCAAAATTATACTTAGACAAATACCGTGTTTGTCTTTTAATTTACTGTTGGTATTTAAAAACAAATGGATTGTAGAGAGAAAAAAAAAGGTGTAAAAATAAAAAAAAACGTTAGCATTTTCAAGTTAAAACAGTTAAATCTTTTTTTTAATTTCACATTAACGTAAATTATAAAAACAAAATATTCTTCAGAGACAATAAAAAAGAAAAAGTTAGGAAAAAAGGTACTAATGAGTTACTAGTACTACTGTGAGACCTACACAAATTTTTGCGCCTCGGTAAAATTATAATGAAGATTTAATTTTTTAAATAAATGTCTACAAACAAGGAAGTGCGAGTTGCCAGTGACTGCCTGAAAACGTGACGTTTTTTTTTTTTGGTGGGGGGGAATCAACACTTATTGTATTGTTTGTCTACTTACCTGTCAGTCTCCGTCCAGGTGAAACTTACGTCGTTCTTTGTCTCTTTATCCTGCCAGATGTAGTGAATACAATTTGAAAAAGTAAGTAAATAATATTGTCGTTTTATTATTGAGAAATAATGAATTGAAAAGTTTTATTGAAAAATTCTAAAACTTATTTATAAATATTTCAATTTTCATTCAATCAATGATCAATCCTATTCAAGTTCAGCAGGGGTGATTAATGATCACGAAGTTTTAAAGTCATTTTTCATTTCTTTGATATTTTTTAGCTGATTTTTCTTTTTCTAGTTGCTATATCTAGTTTAACTAGGAATTCATTTTTTTAAGACTCTTTAAAAATGGATTTTAATTTTTTTTTTTTAAGTTTGGGACCTTTTTTCATCGGGGTATGCTCTTTTTCAGCGAATTAATGGAAATAAGACTAAGAAGAGTGATGTGAAATAAAAACGGTTTTTACACTGGACATTTGACAGAGTCATGATGAAATGAAACAAAAAATCTATAAAAAAAATATTTTATGATCTAAAAAACAATGTTAATAATTTTTTTTAAATAAATAAATATTTATTTGTATTTAATTTAGAAAGTAAATTTCGTTCAATTTTGACTTATTTTTTTTTAAATTTACTATCCGCTACACAGCCATCATTCAGTTTATTTTTGTAGTTTTTTTACTTCGTGGCTGAATCAATTGTGGATTTCACCACAAATATTACAAATTGGAACAAAGAAACAAACTAAAAACAGGATTTCTGTTTTAGACATTGATTTTCAAGACATGCAGCCCCGCCTTGCTTGGAAGATTGATTAGCGCCAATCTTTCTGTACAAGTTAAAAACTTAGTAGTTGTTTGTTTCTTTAATACAAACAAAAAAATTAATGTTTGTTTATTTTTTTTTTTATAATACTTGATCTTGTTTTTTTGTTTGTCGCCTTAAGAAAAAAATGTTTATTTTATTAAATTTTTACAAAATATGACAATAAGTAAAAAAAAAAAGTAAAAAAACTCATTTATTTCTTCAAAACATTTTTTTAGGAATTCATTTTTGTTAGATAAACGAAAGAAAAAAAATGACCGAAAAATTTTTTTTTTTTTTTTACAAAATCTTTATTTAAAAAAAAAAAAAATCTGGGTAGTTAAGTAAAAAAAAAGATCTTTGCTAAGTGGAAAAGTGCTCCACAATATATTGCCTTGTACCAATATCGATTGCAAACAAAATATTAAAAGTCTGTAAAATTTTAAATTTTAGTAATTGAATCATTTCATTGAATGAAATAATTCAATTTTTAATTATCTCTAACAATCTACTTAACAATGTTGTTAAATGAATAATGAAAGTACAGGGTGGTCCGAAAGTCTTATCACCCTCTACATAATATAATTTTCGTCTATCAACGATCTGTGGGGTATTATCATCAAGGAGAGAGTTTCACATGAATGATACCAGAATAAAAATACCCATCAAAGGACACCGTTCGGGGAGCCTCTGCAACAATTAACAAAGCACAGCTTCATAAAATATCACACGCCAGGACATGACGCCGCATCTTTGTTCCAGAAAAATGATGCTGTTCATCCAGACCTTCTCGATGTGTGACAGCGTCAATGAAAAAGTGAATAAACTGAATCCAGTACATGTCCTCTGTATTATTGTACTACTTCTTCTTCTGTTGTTTTCATTACTTCTTTTTGGTAGAGGGTGACAAGGCTTTCTGACAAATTACTTATTCGTCTTTTATTACATTTTTTTTTTTTTTGGTAGGGAGTGACAATACTTTCGGACCACCCTCTAGTTAATTTTCTTTATCGATTATCTGGTGTACTTTTGTTGTTTAATTGCATCTCGATTCAGTCTTTCTTTACTATTGTCCACCCAAGACAAGGCTTAAGAAGAGCCACTCAAGGTAGAGGGTCAATGAATGAGATCGTTTCAAGGACGTAGGGAAAAAAAAGAAAAGGTGTGTCACCGTGTACTATTTTTTTAAATTTTATTTTACATATCATAGGCTCAATTGATATCTATTTTCAAAATAGATATTGTTTTCTTAACTATTTTTTTGTTAAATTTACAAACAAGAAGATATACAGAGTCTGTCTATATTTCTGAGATGAGGTATTATGTACATTATTCGGACTATTGTTCTCATCTTTGTCGCCATATTTATTATATAATTTATCACAACGTTTCGGCCGTTGTACGTTCCGGCCTTTTTCAGGTGTTTGGAATTTCGAACTGAACCCTTTATTTCGCTCACTGGGGTAGACTGTTCTAGTTCCATGTGCCATGTTTGATGGATGTCAGTTATTAGTTATCTCCTGTTAATTTCCCTCTGAAAGTTCTCCACTGCCTTAACCGGGTATTGAACTCACACTCTTTAGGTCCTGTCACTGGATCTAACCAACGCCTTTATCCACTGTGCCATGTATCTTGGTATGAATTTCTGGGTATTATAAACCTAATGTCTTCAGCAACCATTTTTACCAGTGCTCATATTGCAATTTTTGCTATTATTGCATGTTTTTACCAGAGCTCATATTGCAACTTTTGTTGTTATCATTGCTTTTCTCTGGCACTCCTTGTTACTGGTTCCCATATTGTATTTATTTCTATGCTTGGTTGGCTCAGGAGATTTTTGTGGCCTAGCATATGTGCTGATTCCTTAAGTTTATGAATTTTCCAATGGTGTTCCTCGTCTATGATCTCAACATGATCCTACAGAGGGCGGTAATCTCCCTTCTCTCTCCATATGTGGTCAGCCATGCCTGATTTTTCTACCTCCCCTCGTGTTACAGCTTTCTGATGTTCTTGAAGCCTTACCTTGAGGGGGCGGTCTGTCTCTCCTTTATATTCCTTTCCGCACGGGATAGTGTACACACAGTATTTAGTCATGTTCTCCTCTATGGGGGGTCTCACTCGAGAGAGATATCTGCGAAGTGTTGTCATGCTTTTGAAGGTTGTCCTGATGTTATATGGACCACAGATCCTTTGTATTTTCTCTGATAACCCCTTCACATAAGGCAGGCAGACTGTTTTCTGATTGTTGTTGTACTCCTCTTCTTGTATCCGCCTATCCCAGTTTTTGGGGGCTGCTGCCATGTACCCAGGGTAGTTGTTACGTTGTAGGGTACTACTTATACTGACCAATTCTTTATCTAACGTCTCTGGGTTGCCACTTATGACTTTTGCGCGGTGTTGCAAGCAACGGACGATCCCTTTCTTTACGCTGTATGGATGGTGGGAGTTGAAATTGAGGTACTGTCCGGTGAATGTCGGTTTACGGTATACGGATGTCTTAAACCCATGCTCTGTTCGAGATATTAGAACATCCAGGAATGGGAGTGTGTTGTTACTCTTTTTCTTCATTGTGAACTGTATCGAAGGTCTTATCGAGTTCACATGATCCAGAATAATGTAAATAATGAAGAAGATATACTTATAATTAATTTATTTAGTAATTTTGAAATGCTGTCTAAAATTTTGGGTAAAACAATACAATATTGTTCTCTAAATTATTTATGGACAATTTTGTGTTACTTCATATTCTTTAAATGATGTGTTCTCCAAAATTCCTCAGAAGTCATTCACTTGCATATCACTAATTAGGTTTTCTTTCCTTTTTTTTTTTTTTTAACAAGAGCATTTAGAGGATATTTATTACCTTGACACTGCTATTACACCATTTTTTTTACTCCCTTGTCAATGTTTCCATATTTTCATAATTTTGCAATTTTTTATAATTTTTTTTAATAAAACAAATTTATTCAATTTCAAATTTATTTCTTTACAAAATGTTAAATAATAAATCTTTATAAAAGGAAAAATAATAAATATCACATTGTACATGGTTCACTTATTTTTATTATCTTCTAAATAAACACTGACGTGGGAATAAAAAAGAACAGTGTAAAAGCAGTGTCGTAATCGTTCTTTTGACATATCATTTTTTTGCTGGTATGAGCATTAAACATTGCCAGATAATCTTTGTATGAGTTTTTTAAAATAAAATTGGGGTAAAGCCATCCTTTATATTCATTATTTACAGTCTTTGTCTTTATTGTTAGTATCATGACATTTCAACTATTGCACTCACCGGCCTTCTTCAGGTGTCTGTCAATCTGGGAAGTAAACTTTAGGGAATTTCAAATTGACTCTTTGATTTAAACTGAACAAACAATAATTGTTCTCAAAACCACCAAATCTAATTTACAACAGATCAGAATCTTGAATTTTTAAAGTTGTAAGAGACACAAGCACATTTGTGACTTATAAGTCCACTGGGGGACAGGCATACATGGTTGCAGCTGAAAGTACAGCCTGGGCTCAATGGCATAGCATTGTAGTACTTCCTCCTCCGCCTCTTGTCCCTGAGAGCAGGTATTTTCAAAGAAGGTGACAGCATGGTTGGTGGTTAGATCCCAGTTCTCATCTATGGTTGAGCATTGGCAATAGTTCATGTGACAGGCACCAAAGGATTTTTTCAGGCATATATATATATATTAGGTTGGTGCAAAAATAATGTCGTTTTCTCACATAGTAACATATGTGAGAAAACGACATTATTTTTGCACCAACCTTATATATATATATATATATATATATATATAATGATGGACCATTCCATCGATTTCAACATATGAGGATCCAACAACCTCATTCAGTTTTTATGTTTGTGACCTATATACAAGTCCACATATTGTGGAATAGCTAGGATCTCAGGACATAGCAAAAGGAATATGTGTCAACGCTTTGTTTTTCATCTCTTAGCCTGTCAATACAACTGATTTGAAAATTTCTGATACCACTCTGGCAAAAATATCTCCAGTTATTTCTATCCAGGGCAGCTCACTCAAAGTTAGTATGAGGCACATTGACAGCTGAGAGGTTACTCTTTAGCTTGTCATTAAGCCCTTTGTCCACTATCGAGTTGGTTATAAATGAGGACCTTAGGTATTGTGACATCACTCATTCTTGCAACATGACCAGCCCAGCAAAGTTGTGATTGCATCAGGAAAGTCTCAATTCCACCAATGTTGCATTTTGCAAGAAGATCAGCATTGGACACACTATCGTTAAAAGTATAGCCACAACTCTCACAGAGACAATTTTTGTGTAAGACATCCAGCTAATTGATATGGGACCTATATTGGGGTCCATGATTCTGAGTTGTACAACAGTATGGTCCAATCTGATACCTCTCTCATTCCCTGGATGGTGGCAAAGCTTCCCAAATGCACTTGTAGCTTTGGCAATGTGATTTGTTATTTCATCATCAAGAGATGAATTTGCATTCATCTTGCTTCCTAAATATGTAAATGACTTCACAGACTTCAAGTTCTCATTAATCTGTATAGGAGAGTCTGGGAATTGATGATATTGTGGAAATTGTTTGACATCCCAAATCCGCTTTAGGCAAGGAGGCGGCTGGTAGATCACCTCCATTTTCTTTATGCTAATAACAAATCCAAAAGCTTTGCATGTAACAGAGAAATGGTTAACAAGTTCTTGGGCTTCCTCTAGGGATGTTGCCACAAGTGCAACATCATTAGCAAACAGCAGATCATGAATGATGCCAGTTCAGAGAAATGTTTTAGCTTTGAACTGCTGGTGGTTGAAAAGGCCACCACTGGATCGAAATTGAAATTTAACAGCAATCTCCGTGTCACCAAAGGTATATTTGAGCATTACTGCAAAAAATAGAGGAAAGAGAACAGGGGCCATGACACAACCTTGCTTTGTGCCATTTGTAACATCAAAGGAATCAGAGAATTCCCCCATCAGATACAACAGCAACTTTCATCCCCTCATGAAAAGGAGATTATAATATTTAACATTTTGTCTGGGATTCCAAACTTTTTAAAGACTTTCCAGAGTGCTTCACAGTTTACAGTGTCCTTAGTAAGGTCAAAAACACCAAATACAACTCATGGTTCTTTTCATGCACTTTTTTGGCTACCTTATATAGTGAGAAAATTATGTCAATAGTGCTATGACTTGTCCTGAAATCACACTATGATCCGAGTAAATCTCATTGATGACATGCTTGATAATTCTGTTCAGAATCAGTCTACCAGCAGTTGTTACAAATATTTCCATTACCTTTGTTATTGTATAGGTGTTGAATTAAGGCATCGATATAGTCTTGAGGAACACAACCAACCCTCCATATTACTTTGAAGAGATTGTGTAGCTTTTTGAATAACTTTTTACCACCATACTTGTAGATTTCAGACAGAATAGTATCCTTTTCCAGGTGTTTTACCTGAATAGATTTGTTTGATAGATAGGGATTTCAATTGTTTTTTTTGATTGATAGCACTTTAGATTGTTTGTTTGTGATATGTCCCGGAAAGGAATATATTTGTCCGAAGTAGCAAAGTGGTTGTTGACTACTGTAACAAGGTAGGACAATCTAGCAGGTAACCATAATGGACTGGTCCTCATCGTAGTGGTAGGCAATAGGCATAGGCAATAGGCAATAGGCGAAGACAATAGGCGTAGTCCATGTACCTCCACATCAGTCTGTATTTATGGCTGACACCAGCCAATCATATTACTGTGAGGGGGAACCCAGGTGTATGCATATTCATTACATCAGTTTGATTGATAGCACTTTCAATCGTTTGATTAATAGCGCTTTCAATCGTTTGTTTGATTGATAGTGCTTTCAATAGTTTGATTGATAGCGCTTTCAATCGTTTATTTGATTGATAGTGCTTTCAATCGTTTGTTTGATTGATAGTGCTTTCAATCGTTTGTTTGATTGATAGTGCTTTCAATCGTTTGTTTGATTGATAGTGCTTTCAATCGTTTTTATGATTGATAGTGCTTTCAATCGTTTGTTTGATTGCTATCACTTTCAATTTTTTGTTTGATAGCGCTTTCAATAGTTTGATAGCACTTTCAACTGTTTGATTGATAGCACTTTCAATTGTTTGTTTGAATGATAGCACTTTCAGTTGTCGTCAACTGTCATCATGGATGTATGTTTTGGTTTGAAGTAGGTTGTTTTTATTTTTATTTTTTATAGATAATATTTTGGCGTATTCAGGCAGTGTTATTGGATTAGTTCATTAGCAGTTGTGAGTGGGTAGGTAATTATTATTTGGAGGATTAGTTATTAAATATATATAAAGATGTTTCTGCTACTATTAAATCTTATTTTATTTATTTTTGGTTTATAGTTGTGATGGCTTCAAGAATTTGTAAGCGTTTTTTGTAATTGTTTTTGTAGATGATTTTGGTTATTAGATCACTAACATTCTCAACAACAAAACAAAATTTAAAAAACTCACAAAAAAATCCACCGACTCACTTAAGAAACACCTCAATCATAATATTACAGCCAATAACGCTGAAATTGGTTCCCATAAACTAACAAAAATAATGTGATTATCAACCTGGTTACATCTACAGGAAAATAAAAACCCATAAACCAGGAAACCCTCTCCAACCCATCATCTCACAAATCTCTACTTCTGTATACCATATGGCCAAAAATATTAACAATATAATCCAACAATACATACCTAACAAATTCATACAAATCTTAAACTCCACTACTCCTAATAACTGTATAACAACATCCCTTGTTGTTAAAAACATTTCACTAACATCCCCATCCATGAAACCAACAAAATAATTACTAAAAATGTCTATAGCCATCCTTCAATTTCACCTCCTGCCATAAAACCTACGATCCTAGAGAAATTATTACTAACATGCAGCACACAAGTTCTCTTCTATGACCCACTAGAAAATATATATACCCAAATTGACGGTGTATCTATGGGTTTTCCTCTAGGTCCTACATTCACCAAATTCTACCTGTCTCACACTGAAAATTTAATAACCATATAACCTAACCTACTATTTACACCAGATACATTGACATCTTTATAACAACACAATAGCACAACACAATTAATAAACTTAAACAAGCCTTTGAGGAAAATTCCATTTTAAACTTCAGTTGAACTAAATATCAACAACAAAATACAATTTCTCGACATAAGACTCCAACAACAAAGATACATTTAATACATCAATATTTAAAAAGCCAACAAGTAAAAACTCTTACCTGCTCAACTTCTATAGCGAATGTCCAGATAAATATAAAATAGCCCTAATCAAAAATTTAATCAATCAAGCTTTTCACATCTCATCCAGAACAATATTTTACAAAGAACTTACCAATATAAAACAAACACTCATAAACAATTTCCCCAATAAATTAGTCAACCAGCATATGAAATGCTACCTTTCAAATATCCATAATAATAACAATGAAAAAAAACAAACAACACTAAGCTTTTCTATAGGAATCTATCTCTATCTATAAAAGGCAGGATGTGTGTGTGTAACGAATGCATGGCCGCAATTTTCGACGGATTTGTACCAAAATTTACATGCACATGCTCCAAGTTAGCGGGAAGGCCAAGACCAACCTTGCATTTCCCAACTCCCATCAATAGTGGAAATAATCTATTTTTTTCATGCTTCTACGGCACTTTTTATGTAGTTTGCGGCCATTTTCTACTGGCCAGAGTGAGAGCCAATAGCTGGCTGCCACAAATAGGCAGGAAGATTCTATTGGCCAGCGTGAGAGCTAACAGCTGACTGACACGAATGTTAAGTAGCATGCAAAATATCGATAGCTGCATTCGTCACAAGTGGGAAAAATTTAAATCTGCATGGCACTTTATTTCAATTGGCTCATTCGCTTGCTTAAACTCAATGTTGATTCTGATTCTGCAGAACTGGGTTGTGTGTGAAAAAGTATTTGTTGTTAACATTCTTTTTTCATTCAGTTTTTCCAGTTATGAGTCCTTTTTTAAAGCTGATCGTTTTGTGTTCATTTTGTTTAGTTTTTTTTGTAACAGATTTAATGTTTAGTATAGAGCTTCAAAAAAATTTGCAGTGTGAGATAGTCAAGAAGTAAGGCATGTAGCAACATCAGCATGGCAAAGGGCACTCCTTTAAAGGCAAGGAGGGGCAAAAATATTTTAAGTCAAGTGATAGCGATTGCTGTATGAGTCGTACGATTTTTGAATTAAGCACGGGCAACGCCGGGTCATGCTGCTAGTAGAATCTATACAGCAACTATATACTTGATGAACTAGAATAACTGACACCATCCACAGACATACTAAACCCATCCAACAACACAAACAAATAATAATATACTACACCAAATTTAAAACGTTAAACCTAATTGTCTGAAATAAAACTGCTGCCCACCAACTGTTCCTCAGTAAAACCAATGTAGTGTACAGGTTTACATACCCATTTCAAGAGTGTTTCTCACATAATCGCACTAGCACATACATCAGACACACAACCACAACTCTCTTATGTCATTTTACATACCATCTTAATAACACCAGTGCCATAAAAGATCACCTTATAACAACACACTGTACTGCCAGTAACAGATTCAAATCCTCCAAGATAAAAAAATCCTAATCAGCAATACCTAAATACTCCACAAAAACAATTGCAAAAAACGCTTACAAATTCTTGAAGCCATCACAATTAAAAACCAAAAACCCAACATAAATAAAATAGGATTTAATACTGGCAGACACAACTTAGACATATTTAATAACTAATCCTCCAAATAATAATTACCAACCCCCCTCCCAACTGCTAATGAACTAATCCAACAATACTTCCTGAATACCCAAAAATATTATCTATAAAAAACTAAAAATAAAAAGCAACCTACTTCAAACCAAAACACAGCCATGATGACAGATGACCAGCTTCACTTTTACAACCTCTCTTACACACGTGACAAGCATAAAGTTTGTCTGTGTTGGAAACTTGCTTGTCTCTGTATATAATCATGTGACATTTGAGTCCCTCAACAGACTTACAAACCTTGTCACAAAACTTGCACAAATAACCAGCTGGTCTTTCTGGTAGGGTTGCATTCACAGGAAAAGTGATGATGCTACTAATTCTCAAAAAGTTACTGTGGGTGAAAGAAAATGAGAAAACATTAAAAGGAACTGGAAACCCAATCCTAAACAAGAAACAAGGGATAAACCTCTACTCCTGTTCAAATTTTACTTAAAAACAGCACACACAGATTTAGTTGCCTATAAAAGGTTGTTCTTTTTAAACAGATATACATAGAAAGAACAAAATAATACATTTTTTTTATTCTATTTTTGTTTGAATTGTCCAATTAAGCATCTCTTGCAACTAATGTTACATTGCAGCTGTCAGTCTAAATTTAAGGGGTTAAAAAACTGCCTTTTTTCTAAAGTGTATTAAGCTTCTTGTTAATCGGGAAAATGTTAATCCTCTGAAAGGTCATAGTTTCTGTTTAGTTTGAGATTTTCACTTTCTCCACTTATTTGATTGGCAATGAAAATCACTGAAATTCTCAAGCAAGACATTCTTACTTTTACGATTTGTTTCAATCACTCTCTATGATGAAATTGGTCTGAATTAAACAAAATACCTGACCTCTCCACTTGAGGTCACCCACCTAAGTACTGAGAAAAGTTTTTTCATATTTACTTATATAACAAACATGCCAGATAGCAGAAATAATTTTTTTCAGTTTTTATATTCTTGTTTATACTGCTTGAATTTTTAATCTTTAACTAATCCACGAAAGTTACTTTACTTCCTGGCATCACTAGAGCAAAGGTAGCTTGTTGGCAGTACTTAACTTCTCTCCTATTAACAAAGGGAAAGAAGTATTTGGTTGCATGATTGAGTATTAAGAAAGAATCCCTGACCTGACTGCATCAAAACATTGAAGGGTGATACACTTGATTCTTCATAGTATCCCCAGGGAAAGTGGATTTATTTGGCAAATCTGTCTACCATTTAGTTAATACAAGAAAGACAATACTGGGTTACAAAGTAGCGTTCACTATAAAGAATCTTTGAAATGATTTCGGTTTTTGTCTGTCAATTATCTTAGCATGCCAATGACAGGAGATTTGACAACACAATAAACCATGGTGCAGGGGCAAGTGGATTCATGTCTTTTTCTACAGTATCACTGTTATGCGAATCAGTTGCAGTCAGATTCAGGTTTGTAAGCCAGTAATTTTTATGCCATTTCAAATTTCCAAAGCTAAGTAGGAAGATTTTCCACATTGTTTTTGACAGCTTTTATTTTATCTTTTTCAAATGAAGCTGAAAAGAACACTGTATATATTCATGGATAGGTCACACCAGCAGACTGACAACCCCCAAACTAAGGGTGCAACCTAAGTGGGCATTTGCAGTTGACTCACAGATAGGTCACACTATAATCTGGGGAGTTATATTTACGTTATAAAAGGGCAAGGTAAGTAATATTTGTTAAATATTTTCAAATATTCACCTTTATTTCAAAACTTTGCTTACATATATTAAAACATAAGAAAAGTGTTTATTCATTTGGATATAGTTATTAAACTTCATCAGGACTGAAACTCCCAAAATCATTCTTTGTCATCATCACTGTCAAAAACTGTTTTCATTTGTATTTATTTATCAAGTGTGGGGCAGTTCTGTTTAGATGAAAATGTGGATACTACTTCAATCCTAAAATCACTTTTTTTTGTGTTCTCAATCTTGCAAGGAAGGAACCTCTTCCATGGACTGTCATAATAAGAATATACAATAATTTTTATTTATAATATATTTTTTTATAATTCTAATAATCTTTTGCATTAGATTTCAACTCTCTAAATTGATTTACGCTTTTTTTACAGACATTAAATTTTGCCTTTGATTTTTGCACAAAGTGTAAAAAAATCAGTTTTTTTGATTTTTCACCTTCAAGGTTGTAATTTTTCCCAGCCAAATTGGACTCAAAACCAGCACTGAAGAATTATCAATCAAATAAAAAAAGATTCATTGAAATCAGATGAAAACTGTGGAAATGCATAAACAGCATCCAACCACACATACATACACATACATACATACACATACATAGATACATACATACACATTTTGAGAATTATAGATAAGAAAGGTGTTTTTATTCATTTTGATATAGTTATTAAACTTCATCAGGACTGAAACCCCCAAATTCTTCTTCATCATCATCATCATTGTCAAACATTGTTTTCATTTGTATTTACTTATCAAGTGTGGAACAGCTCTGTTTAAATGAAAATGTGGATACTGGTAACTGCTTCAATCCTAAAATCACTTAAAGATGTTAATCTTTCGTCATAAATCAGATAATAAATGGTAAATATGAGCAGTGCAGATTGAATGCTTTTATTTGATGTGTGATGCTGCACTATTGGAAAAGGTGATTATGTAAAATCGAAATGTCGGGAAAAATTAATTTTCTCCCTTGCCCTCACGTATGCTCGAATGCAAGGTACTCACCTGGACGACTGATACGCCACAGTCTACTTCAGATACTTTACGATGTCAAGTGGATAGACCGCAACCCTGATTTTTATCAAAATTTTGGTGAAAAAAGTGCGACCTATCTTCAAGTATATACAGTATATAATTTTATTTCATTTTTGAAAAGAAAGAAATTTTATTTTGTTATTTTACCCCAATTTTTCTCTTATCTTTTTCTGTAATAATTTATTTGATATTTTGTTATTAATTTATTGGTAAGAAAGAAGTTTGGAAATTTTTCAAAGTGATGTCATATAGACTCATCTACAATTTTGTTTTCATTGATCCTATTTCTGCATTATTAACTTTAATTAGTTTGTTTATTTGTGTCTTAAAAAGGTTAGTAATATTTTTCTATAATCTCTTAAATGTGTCCATATTATTTAGGATTGAATCAAGATTTTTGTTATAGTCAATCCAATTTAAAATAACAATAATATTAGATTTATCACTCTTCCTAATTATAATATTTTGTTTCCTTTAAGTTCTTTTATATGCTTTTTTAATTCTTTGCTTAAAAGTTTACTCCCTCTTATATGCTTTCTGCATATATATATATATATATATATATATATATATATATACACACACATAATTTTTCATGCAACAAAAACAGACTATCATTATTGTTTTGTCTGTGTATTGGTTGATATATTGAAAAGTAATTGTCATCTTTGATAATGGCTTATGTAAGCTGAAAGCTTAGATCAGATTTAAACATGTATCAATATGGTGATTTCCTTTCGTCTTTCAATGATAATGTTATTAAGTTTATCAGACAATATGATAGGAAATTACTTAAAATAAATAGACAAAACTTGTCTATATTATGTAATGAAACATGCATTAATAAAAAATTGCTCCCTAAATATACACAATATATATATATATATATATATATATATATAGTGTTCCAATACTCACTCTTGCTCCATATGTGGCCTCCTTTGTAAATCACAAGCGGGTCTTAAGTGCCACTTAAGATTATCACACAAAATTTCATAGCTGAATCAATTAAGCTGCCAAATAGATCCTCATACATCGAAACCAACAGGAGAGTCCATTATAGTGTATTGAGGCAGCAGATCATTATTTAAACATATATTGTTAAATATAAAATTGTCCAACATTTGGATATTTTTTTTATTAAGTTGGTCCTTGATCTAAGCTTTCAGCTCACATGAGCCTTCCTCAGAGTAGCCATACGGACATTTTATCGTTGTATAGCAATCTTCTATGTCAACATAACAAAATATTATCTTCGATGGAGAATATCTTTGTTAAAATGTCCATATAACCACTCTGAAGATGGCTTTTGTGTACCAAAAGCTTAAATCAAGGACCAACTTAATAAAAAATGGGGAAAATGTATAACATAATTAAAATATTTCCATGAAATAAATCAGTCATTGGAACTACAAGTTTTGCTTTTAATTATGCAACTACTAATGGAGACAAGCATCCTAACTTTGAAATGTATAACAAACTGGAAAAAGTTTACTTGTGACACGTTTTGTGGTTTCGGACTTCATCAGGCTAAATTTGTTATGTTGGTATGACTATACATGTGCACGAATGAGGGGTACTGGGGATTTAAAAATTCTTTTTCATTTATATCTACCCAATTTCATTTAGAGTCTTTTTCTTTCCATCACTTTTCTAAGTAGGTATCCCACACTGTAATAATCGATATTCTGCCAGGAATGATGAAATGTTGTAAAAACCAAATTTACAAGATTTCACCATTCCTGGCAGATCTAAACTATTATCACAGTATGGAATACCTATTTAGAAAAGTGATGGAAAGAAAAAGAGAAAGTCTCATGATGAATTCTGCTAGATATAAAAAAAACACCAAAAAACTTCTAAAATTCCCAGCATCCCTCATTTGTGCACAGGTGTAGTAAGTACCAACATAACAATGCAGTCCCGAAGGATGAAACACGTTACAAGTCTATATTTTCCACTTTGTCATACATTTTCCCCATATATATATATAAATAATTATATATATATAATTTATTCAAAAATTATATCATAAATATGTTATAAAATCACTACAAAAATATCCATTTTGCTTGAACACTTCTGGTGTCTTATCAAGTAATAGTGTTGAATGTAGAATAAAGAGTTTTAAAAGGTTCAAATCAACCAAACAGCCCTTGATAGGGGAAATGCCATTACATAAGCTACAATGACCAATCAAAATACAAGTATATGAAAAATCAGAAAACCTGACAACGAACCTTGATTATAATAATTAATGCCTTAATGTTAGGGTTAGACTAAAATAAAAATAATTCTAATTAATATTAAATTTTACTATAAAATTGAAAATTAGAAATTAAAAATTACCAATTTTAAATTTAATCTGTATTAACTTTAAAGTATTATAAAATTATTTAAAGAAGAAACTGAGGAAAAAATACATATATTCTATTATTTATTTTGTTTTAATTGAAAGGCCAAAATCTCAGTTAGAATAAACATTAATTTAATAGGGATGTAAAGCTTTGTTACAACTTCGATACATTTGAAATGATGATAAGTGCAGGTGAGGGTGAAATCTTGCAAAAGACAATACATACACAATCAGATTATAATACACAAACACGCAGACATATTTAGATATATAAACATGCAAAAACATGAACGAAACAGGAAAGAGAAGTCCATGACCCTAAAAAAATAGATACACACAAACACACACACACGCAAGAAGAGAAAAAAACTCATGCTGACACCAATAATGAACATCCCAACTAGCACATAAATTAATTACATCAAACTTAGTATAAAGGTAATGAAAAAGTAAAAAACTGTCAGTCAATTTCTGAAACCTCCTGAAGAGTGGACTAAACAATTACAGAAAAGTTTGTCTGCAAAAATTTAACTACAGAAATATATATATATATATATATATATATATATATATATATATATATATATATATATATATATATATATCTATATATATATATTTAGAGAGAGAGGAGATTATTTTATTTTTTGCCATTATTTTTGTTAATGCTTGCATCTCCAATGGATATGCTTATTTTTCAGGTGACTATAAATAAGTAGTTGAGTTAATAAACAATTTTATATCCCCCCATTGCCTACACTAAGAACCTTATTTTTCACAGCCCTCTGTCAGTTTATGCTTATCTGTATAATTATACAGTAATGCATTCATAGGATTTATTATTATTATTATTATGAATTACCAGTTGTTTGTAAGGAGATTACCTGGGCATTGCGTGCTGGAGGAATAATTGAGGGATTTTTAAGATCAGAGAAATCTCTCTGAATATTCTCAGTGTAAGGGGTTGTTTCAGTAAATATACATTGACTGACAATTGTTTTATTATACTGCTTTATAGATGTTTATAAAACTAAGTATATTATGGTCATAGGCAAAAGACAGTTGAAGGTGTAAGCCACAAACTTGAGGCATCCAAATTAAGTCAGTACAGAAATTATAACTGTCAAGTTAAAAGACTATGTAGTAAATGTAATACAGAAATATGAAAATGCATCAGAAAAGATACCTTACAGAAATTAAGTAAAGTATTAAGAAATAGAAAAAATGAGTTAGAAACAAAGAAAATAATACTGAATTGCTATATCATATTAACCCTGCTGTATAGGAAATGAATGTTGGACCAGTGGCATAGCTAGAGTAAACGTCACCCGGGGCGGTCCGCTCAAATGTCACCCCAATGACCCTGATTCACCCTATGCTGAATGGTTAGCTGTAGCTAAATTTTCATACATGCTCTACCTCTACTTTACTCTACTGACCGGTACGTTACTGTTTAGTGTTTACATGTATGATCCAAGACAAAATCCAATACCACAAAATAATCAGTTCAAATCAAAAGATTTTTAAAATGCAACTGTTCACTTTCAGAACAACTAAATACAAAACACGGCAATACCCAAAAGAATGACATTCGATACTATGGTCTTAGAATGAATGTTTTCTTGTTTTCATTGTGGCAAACTGGTCAATGACTGTTTGTCTTGTAAGCTCGTTTTCAATGGACAACACAGTAAGATCCAACAGTCTCGACTAGCTCATGGTTGACGTAATTTTCTGTTGCTAATTTTCTGGTGTATCATTTTCTGGGTACCATTTAATTATCAATGATGTTTGAAAGTATTTTTCTTGACAAAAATGTTCTATTTAATTTTTAAGCATTTTTCGGAACATTGTAAATCAACTGCATTCTTTTAAAGGTTACCTAGAGAATTTATGCAAAGTTTATTTTTTTGTTTTTCTTTATACAAGTAAAATAAATTTACATCGTATTTTGATATTATTATGGTTTTAGTTTTAGTGATAATTTAAAAACAATAAATATTTATCATTAGTACCAATAATGGAAAATTAAGTTAAAAATTTAAAAGAATCGTTTTTGGAATCAGAAAATAGGCACAAATTTTTCCAATTTCGATACCGTTTCCGATACCCCCAAAAGTTCCGATTTTTCCGATTCTGGATTCCGATTTATCATCCCAGCACTAGTAGATATATTCAAAAGTATATTGCTCACTCAATGGAAAATTGTATCTCAGCGAATTGATACACAGGCAAGACTGAAATTGTTGCACTTTTGGCTTCGTATTTCGCTTTGTTGTTATTAATGATGCAGAGTTAAAACACCATATCATCCGATAAAATGTTACAACAATGTCTCTTGTTAGTAATCAAGATTGTAGCAACTGAAACATATGAAAGCTGAAAACATTGCTATTTTTCCTACTCACGAATTTCCCGACAATTTATTAGAAAATTTCTGACGGGGGGGACAAAACTGGGGGATCATAAATTATTTCTTTGGGGTCATATGCCCGCCTGCGAAACCCTGTGTCTCCACCAGTTTTCAGACTATTTTTGGCACCTTAGCCTGGTTGAAAAATTTTCTTGGGGGTGACATGTGTTGGACAATTTCCTTATAGATGAAAAATATATTCAGAGATCTAGTTTCACAGAAGTAAGCTAAGAATACCATAGACTGAACATGACAAAGGAACCTTGTAGGATTTAGAGTGGACTATCATTCTTGAAACACTTTGGACTGGCACTACAGAATTGCAAACAAAAAATTGTACCAGATAAGAAAATCTACATCCCTTGAGGACATTCAATGACAACAACTAAAATGGATAGCATATGTAACTCAAAGAGAAAATAATGACATAATTAAGATGTTAACTTTCCACACTACTTCAATCAAAAAGGTAGGAAAGAAACCTCCATCAAAACTGGAAACAGCAAAAACAGTGGATTTGAGAAACATATTTTTATGAAAAACCATTTTAATAGAAACATTTTATAAATTTCAACCAACTGTAGCACTGGCAGCTTGGTCAGTGAATGTCAAATGTTTCATTATAAAGAAAAAAAATATTACCATTATCATGTGAACACTTATACTCAAAATCAAAGAGAGATATTTGAACTTTGGGATTACCCCATCTTGTGTGCCAGAGGATTTCCTTTATTGCCTGCTAGGTGATGTATAAAGCAGTATAAAAGGAAAGTTATGTCTTTTTCTTCTCTGGAGAGACTTAAATGAACCACATGTCACATTGCATAAAATGCAATACTATCACTACACTTTCTACTTTTCATAAGAACCACTTCAATAATATTGCCACAGCAACCTATCACACAGAAGATTCTGCAATGTTATTTATCCTGACCTGGCATATCGGCTTCAGCCACTTTCCAACTGCCATAACATAGCTTCCCTGTGTCTTTCTTATAACTATTTTCATGGTAATTGTTCTGATGACATTTCCTCTACAGTACCTAGACTTTAAGCAAAACACTAGATTGATGGCAAGGTCATCATTTTATGGTTGAAATGGCAAGATGTAACCATAAGTTCTATGCTAACAGTTTCTTCTCTTGTACTTCTTGCTTCTCAGTAAGCCTTGATCTTCAAAAATTTTAATGCAATTGTTAATCATTATCTTCTGTCTTCTTAATTCCTGTCCTTTTATTGTTAGTGATCTTATTGCCTTGCTTGAGGTGAAAGGATTAAAAAAAAAAAATTTCTCCCACCAACACAAGAAAATATCCCTCTTCAACACACTGTCAATGCCATTACAAACTGGTAACCTAATGTCATTACAAGTTTCTCAAAGAATAATATTGTAATTCATTTTCTCACTCAGTAAAAGCTTAGTCGGCCTTCCTATACAGCAGTTAATGCTGGACAATCTCATCACAGATAAAGAAAAAACTTGAGGCAACAGAAATGTGGTTCTACAGAAGGATGCTGAGAATATCATGGACTGAACATGTGAGTAATGACAAAGTTTTAGATAAAATAGAAACAAAAAGAACACTTATACTTAAAATCAGAAAGAGGCAGTTGAAATTTCTAGGGCACACAAAGAAAGAGGGCTTGGAAAATTTGACACTCACAGAAACTCTCTTCTGGTCTCTTGTTTTCCAGCCAACTTTGATCTTCAAAACTTTAAATGCAATGTTAATCAATATCTTCTGTTTACTTAATTCCTGTTCTTTTATTTTTCCCTCTCCTTAATAGTGTTTTTCTTTTTCTTATATTCTATATATATATATATATATATATATATATATATATATATATATATATATATGGTAACCAATTGTGGCTTTATTGCCTTTCTTAGGGTGAAATGATTTTTAAAAAAAATAAAAAAACATTCTTTTTAACATTTCAAAGACAATCATTATAATGTTTTTCCTAATATTATTCTTTCACACTCAGTAACCCCCATGTGTCTTAGTGGCTTTATTGCCTTTCTTGGGGGGAAATGATTAAAAAAAAAATAAACAGCTTCAACCATTGCTTAACTCTGATGATAATACGTGAGTGATTTTTATAATTTACTATAATTATGTTGTGATTTTTCTTTATGCATTATGTGTGACTTATTTTACGTTAATATATTGTTGTATCAGGTGAGCAACTTAGTTTGTGTCAGGGTTGAATAATTACAAAAATGATTCTGAAAAATTGACAAAGAATGTAAATAATTAGTTTTTGTGAGTGATAAAAACAAACTGTATTTCAGAAAGAGTGAAAAGAAAACAAAAGTTTCTTTTAGGTTGATAAAAAAATAACAAACGCTTATTGTAAAAAGAAATATTTTAATACATTCTTTAATAAAAAAAATTTATTGTCCTGTTAAAGAAAGGCCCACCATTCAGCTAAATAGTTTTTCCTCCTACAGCTAACATATTCGCATCTAGGAAGTTAATGAAATAATATTTAATATTCAAATAAAAGAACTATTTTCATTTCAAGTTTTATTGCATTTGGAGATTGCATGAGAAAGCAATTTATTATAAATTGTATTTTTTCATTACATAGAGAATTGACATCATATCACAAAAATTGATATCATATAAGAGATTTTATGAATATTAATACATATTAATATAAATTGTGTTTTTTCATCACATAGAGAATTGACATCAAAGCAAACAGATCAGCAGTTGACAAAATTTAAATATTATCTCTTCATGTATTTGTAGGTCAAAACAATCAGCTCCTGCATCTGGAATCAAACTCATCTCCCTGATCTTACTTATTATGCTGTCTAGGGAGTGGTTGTCAAATAATCTGATTTTACTTACATATATAATTGTCAGGTCATCTTTCCTTTGACAAATTTTATACATACATATGTGTATGTGTGTGTGTGTGTGTGTGTGCAAATAGACAACTATTTTCACAGTTCAAAACAATTCAAGAATATCATGCAAATAAAAATTAGCTTGACTTGCCAACTTGATACCTTAAAGTGTTTACACTTCCTGATATCAGGTCTGCTATCTTCTCTTCTGGGATATTCAAAACATTTCTACTGAAAGTAGGAAGCAGATTACCTTTTGTAAAATATTTTCTGGGTAGTTTTTAATTTTTGCTGGAGTTTTTGAGACAAAGAAGTGCCATTATTGCTATTTAGATGAACATCCTCATTTTGGTTGACATACTCACAAGAGACTTTCAGCCAAATCACATTGAAACAATGATTGCTGTAAGATTACTGAAGTTAAACAATGTCGAGTCTGGTCAATACCTAGATGGGTAACTGCATAGGAATACCAGGTACAGTGAGCTTGGATGTGTCAGTAGTGTAATGGGTAATAGCTCAAAATAGGAATCAGAGAGCCGAGTTCAAATTCCAGCTGGGTTCGTTATTTTCACTTATACACTTTCTTGGGAAAGGTATGAATCGACCTCTTCTCTCCACAGCTATGTGTTAATTAGTAGGACTTGCATCACTAAATCATTATTATCTCAAAAAAAAATTCTTACAACCTAAAAATATTTCTACCTTTAAATAAAAGGTTGATAAACCATAAAAAATGAATCAAAACAATATTTTGGCTGTTGTACCCTTGAGAGATACATGATATAGTCAATTAAAGCATTGGTTAAAAGATACCTAATTCCCTGGTAAGTTGTGTGTTCAATCTCTGGATTTGTTAGTGTTGAAAAATCACATACTCTGTAGAGGAAAATGAAGAAGCAACACGAAGATGAGTAAGACTGGTCATTATGAACTGCTATGAAATATTCCCTAAGAATGGGAAATGAAATGAGAAGAATATAATAATAGTGAATAAAGTATTTTATTCAAAATTCAAACAGGGTTACTGAATATGAAGACTGACACCTGAAGATGGCTGTGATCATAGCCCTCCACAACTTACCTATACTTTGTAGCTCTTAGCATCTTTTAGTATCCCTCTCATTCCCTGTCCTGCCATCCACTTACACAAGCTCATTAGGTAGATTACTCATTGTTTCCATCTGCCCCTTCAGCTCATGTCTCTCCACTACATCTTATCCTTTGTAGCCCTTAGCAACATGTCTTTTTATTAGGTTGGTGCAAAAATAATATCGTTTTTCGATGTTAAAAAAATACGTCAAAAAACGATATTATTTTTGCACCAACCTAATAGTATCCCATGTTCTGCCATCCATTTACACAAGCTCATTAGGTAGGTTACTCACTGCTTTCTGTATGCTCTGTGAGTGTCAAATTTTCTAACCCTTCTTTCTTCATTATGTGTCCTTAGCCAAAAAATAAGTATAACAACCAAGATAAAGCAGCTATTTAGAATAGTGAAGAATATTTTTCCTTATTTGATGATCAAGAATGGCTCAGATATATTCTGTGGGATTTAGATTACCAAAATCTGATATAACCACATATCTTTTCATAACTGCCATACATAAAAAATTTTTGATTTTAGTCTCTTTTTTTTTATTTTAGTCTTGGAGATTTATGAAAAGGTTTATTGTATAGAACATCAATGGAATACTGGAAAAAATTCTTTATATTCTCTATGTACCATATTTTCTGGACTATAACCTGCGACTTTTTTCTCGAAATATGTAGGGTGCAAGTTATATAACGGTGCGGGTTATATATGATTTGTGTCTTCAAACTTTGAGTGGCCGGGGTTAGGGAAACAGAGCTTCACAAAAACCGGTCGCCAGTTATGTCTAGATCGTTGAATTTATAGGAGTGTGGGTTATATACAGGTGTCGACTATAGTTCAGAAAATACAGTACTTCAAACACAACAACACCTAGTGTAGTGAAGCTGTGGCCCTATATGCCACTGGGAGTCTACAGGGTTACCATGTACTTCACATACTTTAAATAACTAACAATGAAAAGAAAAAATTATATTAATTAAAATTAATAAATGATCAGGCTTCACTGATATGTTCATTTTCTTATACAGGATTAAATAGCAGGGTAGACTGGGCTCTCTTGCTTTGTGTGGCAACCAGTCTAAAAGGAGGAAATCAGTTAAAAATCCTTGGAAATGTTGGGTACCCAAATGCAAATGGATGATGTACTGCATCACCTTCCAGCAACTCCAGTACTGAAGTGCATTGGTTTATCCCTTCCTTCAGATTCTATCAGCAACGATGAGAGAGGAGGATTTTGTATGAGCAGACCAGGATCCCCATAGCTCCTGCTCAGGCCTGTAGCACTCTATGCTTCACAAGATGGATGGATGCCAGCTCAATAATAAAAATGTATAAAAAAATATTTCATTTCAGAATCTTGAAAGATAATTGAATGTCTTTTGGGAGGTGAGAAAAATAAACCTGAGGTTATCTCTCTTTGTCACTAGGAGACACAAAAACTATGTGATTTTTTTTTTCAGATAAAATGGCCTTGATGTCAGAAAAGGTTAGGGTTTTTATCCTTTAAAAAGGAGTCAGTCATCCTTGTTGTTCTTTTATATACCATATCCTGAAAGGATATGGACAAGCATGACTCTCTACAACTTTCTGTTGTTCTAACTCTTACCCTCTACTTACTGTCTTGCCAGCCTTCATTAGCAAACTATTAATGAAAGGAAGTTAATGCTAAAAGCAGATTTGATAACAACATTAGAGTTATTCAATCACTTCAAGAGCTGTTTATCATATTAAAATGCTCTTAATGACAATATCTCTATTGCGCTTACCTTAAACATAGGTAAGATTTCAGCAGGTGTTTCTACTTTAATAATGGAAAGAATTTGTATTATTTATATTTTTTATTAGCCTCTCCTATATACCATATACTGTTCAGGATATGGAAGATCATGGTTCTCTAGTTTCCTGTAATTTTTTTTTGCTCTCTCCTTCATGACTTACTTTCTTTTTCTTTTTTCATCATTTCACCTCAAGTAAGAGAATAAAGCCACTAGGATGCAAGGAGTTACTAAGTGTTAGAGAATATGAGAAAAGCTACTATTAGAGAGGAAATAAAAGAACAAGAATTAAGAAAACAGAAGATAATGATTATCATTGCATTTAAATTTTTGAACATCAAAGTTGACTGGAAAGCAAGAAGTGAATTCCACAAGTGAGAAGTGCAATAGAAAATGTTAGTATAGAACTTATGGTTACATCTAGCCATGAGACCTAACTGCCAATCTAGTATTGTGCTTAATTTCATAAAGTCAAGGTACCCTAACAGAAAATTCATCAGAACAATTACCATGAAAGTATTTATAGAAAAGGCACAGGAAATCTGTTATAGTGATGGGAAAGAAACTGAAGCTGAGATGCCAGATCAGGACCAATAATATTGCAGATTCTTTGGATTTTATGAAGAATCTCTAAATATATAGCAGGAGCACCAAATCATATGTGGCAGCAATATCCAAAGCAAGAATGAATGGTAGACTTATAAATATGTAACACAGATCCTGGCAAGAAAAATTGTAGTACTTATTTCTTCATCTATTCACCCAAACTTTTCAACTGTTTGTCTATGACCTATGTCTGTTCAGGATTTAGGTGATCATGGTTCTCCACAGATTCCTGTACTTTGTTGCTCTCAGGAATACTTGCTCCTTTACAACCCCAACTTTGTCTTTATGGTACCAGATTGGAGGACAGAATTACTATTTGGGGGCCATCCTTATGCAGTAAGTGGATAGCAATCATATATATAATAGAAAAAATATGCATATCTGTCTATATTTCTGAGATGAGGTATTGTAACTATTTGCACTATTTACATTGTTCAGACTGTTGTCCCCATCTTCATTGCAGTATTCACAACATTTCAGCCATTGTATGCCCCAGCTTTCTTCAGGATGTGTCTATATTTCTGAGATGAGGTATTGTAACTATTTATACTATTTACATCATCCGGACTGTTGTCCTCATATTTATTGCCATATTGACAACGTTTCAACTGTTGTATGCTCTTGCCTTCTTCAGAATGTATCTATATTTTTGAAATGAGGTATTGTAACTGTTCATACTATTTACATCATTCAGACTGTTATCCTGATCTTTATTGCCATATTCACATTTTGGCTGTTGTACACCCTGACCTTGTTCAGGTGATATACATTGGAATTTTGAACCAGACTCATTATTTAGTCCATGGAGGTAGATTGTTCTAATTTCATGTGCAATGCCTTATTTTGGGATGTCTCAGTTTCAGTCAATTCCCTTTAGTAACTTAACTCTCCAAGGACACATGGCCCAGTGGATAAAAGCGTTGGTTGAGTAATCCAAAAACTGACCTCACCCAAAAAGTTGTGAGTTTGATACCTGGCCACAGCAGAAGGAACAAAAACTTGGCAAGGTGAGTTACTAAATAAAGGGTTCAGTTCAAAACGTCAATGTATATCACCTGAAGAAGGTCAGAGCATACATCGGCTGAAATGTTGTGAAGATGGCAATAATGATGGGGCCAACAGTCCAAATGATATAAATAGTGTAAATAAATATGTCTATATATTTCATAATTTTGGAAATATACCAGATAATTAGAATATCAGGTAAAATATATTCCCATCAGATGATGTTGAGATGCAACAAAAGGATAGTCTTGTTTGTTATTTGTAGTCTTTATGTCTGCCTATTGAGTCATAGATGCTAACTGAAACTTAATTAAATGGTTGCTTTTAGGAATTTTTTTTGTAAAAAAAAAAAATAAATTTACAAATATACTGTCTGAAATTTTAAGATAGGGATTTATTATTTACATTATTTACATGCAAACTATTGTCCTCATCTTTGTTGTTGTTACCACAACATTTCATTTGTTGTATCCTCTGGTCCTCATCAGGTGCATATTGATCCAGGTAGTCAACAGTAATTTTGAACTGAACCCTTTATTTAATCTACAGGGGTAGACTGTTCTGGTTCCACTGCATGTCTAGGGATATCTCAATTTAGTACTCAGTACTGCTCATACAATTATGCGTGAGAAAATGGGGAAAAAAAAAACCTCCTTCTTGCAAAACAAAAAACGACCACCTTCTCTTCCGAATGAACTCTTCACGACAGCAAACGGCACCCACGACTGCTGCTGACGAATGGATGACCAACTGCAATGACTTTTGATGCCCCAAAAAAGACGCCAAACGACTCGCACGTCTTCTTCTTGTAGTCCTCAGTCGAGTCCATTATGGTACTCTAAGGTGTGCCTTGTGAAAACACACACACACAGTTCGAGGATGCTTTCGCACATGCTCGTTACACTGCTTGTCACAGGGATTGAACTTACAATTACTATGTCAACAAATTCAAAAAACCAATGCTTTTAATCTACTAGATTATTGTTCCTTATGGAGCCTTAAACCAAACCTGCCTGCTGATGCTGCTTGTCATGTTTGACTGCTGTACTCACTTTAGCTTTGCTTTTTTTGTTACAACTGCTGCTGCTGTTGAAGATTTGCTGTCATTTGTTTTTTTTCTTTATTAGTGGCTCCCATATTGTATTTATTTCTGTGTTAGACCTACTAAGGAAGTCCTCTTAGCCAAGCTTATGTGCCAATTTTTTCAGACATCTAATTCTCCATTGTTCTTCTTTATCTAGTATTTTCACTTCATTTCATAGAAGCTGATGACTACTCTTTCCCCCACTCCAGCCATGCTTGATTTCATTGTCATTACAGCTTCATCTAGCCTTACTTTTTTCAGCTTTATATTCTTTGTCACAACTTCAAGCAATGGTGTACATGCTGTTCTTGGCCATGTTCTCACCAGTGTTAGGTTTGACATGATAGAGATTTCTTCATAGACTGGAGCTGCTTCTGAATATTGTCTTAATGCTGTATGGTCCGCAGATCTTTTGAATCTTTTACAATAAGCTTGTGACATAAGGCAGACAGACATTGGCAATTTTCTGGTCCTCTGCCTTGACTCTTCTGTTTCCACCTGCAGATGCTGATGTTATATTATGTTTTTGTTATATACCATACTTATTAACACTAATGGGTATGTCCTGATCTTCATAAATATGTTGGACACTATTGTAAGTGGGGGTAATATGCTGTCTAAGTAGTCCACCACTAGCAGTGGTTTGCCAACTTCACACCACTGGTGAGTATTGTATTTTTGTTGATGTTATAAAAATTACCATTCCATTTACAACCTCTGTTTTGGTTATTCCTCATTCAGTAACCTTTCCTAGGCTACAACAGTTTTCAAGGTAGTACTGAAAAAAGTACTCTTTTTTTGAATACTAGTGCTCAGTAGAATGTTGCCCAAATCATCACACTGTCTAAACAAGATTATTTTCCAACAGTGCATTGCTTCTCCGAAATAACAATACCCATTTACACTGTTATCCATTTAATTCAGAAGAATGTATGGATCATTACCAGGTAATCTTCTTCTATTCCAAGGTCTTTTTCTGATGGACACGTGTCCATTGAAGATGTTTTCTGTAGCAAAAAACTTAAAAAATTTTTTTGTTTCTTTTCTTGCAAACAGTGCCTGCAACCAGTTTCCTCACACTCTACTGTCCACAACATGTGTAACCTGTTCAACACAGCAGTAAATCATTTTGCCTGTCACCTCATTCTCCCTGGTTTTATGTATTACTGACAGCCAAAATTTACATATGTGCAAAGATAATCTTAGAAGAGAGTATCTGACTCCAGGATCTATCTGTTTTAAATATGTAACTTGCGACACTGCCATTTTTTTGTTCCTTGGACAGTTTACACACAAGGTACATTTGAATCTTTGTTCACACTGAAGCTAAGTCATTTTATTCTAGTATTGCAAAAAATGCAAGCAACCCTGTGGTAGTTCACTAATGGACTTTGGACAGCATAGGTATTTTGACTGGACTGCAACTATACACAAGGATCAATTGTTTGTTATAATGCATTCCTTACTTTGTTGTCTATATTCAGACTGTTTTACTCATCTTTGTTGTTATTATCACAATGTTTCAGTCATTGTGACCTCCTTTTGATCTGAGTAACCTGGAGGCATGGTGGTGTAATGTATCATGGCTTGGATTGAGGAATCAGAGATTTGAGTTTAAATTCCAGTTGAATTCATTACATTCACTTACATGCTAATACCCTTGAAAAAGATATGAATCCATCTCTTCTTCCCCCAGCAATGGGTAAATAGCAGGACAGACTGGGTCCTATAGCCTTGGGTAGCAACCAGTCTAGGAGAAGGAAAACTCTGAATTCAAACTACCTTGGAGAGGGTTGGGTTTCGTCTTGCCCAAGAAAACCACTTCTACAATGGCTGCCGTATGTGTGGAATGCTCCTACAATTCTAATGTGTTATAGGACTCATGATTATACATTTAAGAGATTTTGAACTGAACCTTTTATTTAATCTTCAGCTGTCCATTACTAGTAGCAGCAGCAGTAAGAAAAGTGAATGAAGGAAGTGTTAAGCATGTCAGCAGCAGGCAGGAACAACATTAGGACTAAGTTCTAGGTTCAGGAATGTCTCATGGGACAACAGCCTCATGGATTAAAATGTTGGTGTATAAATTTGCTCGCATAGTAATTGAGAGTTCAATCCCTGGGCTGGGTAGTAGAAACTTAGATTCAGTGGAAACAGAGTGAGCAATAACTGAGCAGTACTAAATAAGAATAAGATGAGATATTCCTAGATATAGACAGTGGAACGTGAACTGTAACACTATTTGGGTTGCTGGTAATTAATAATAATAATGGCGACTTGGAATATCAACGAAAGCGAGATAATGAATAACTTAGCATGAAAAGGGTTAAAAAATGCAAAGAAGGATAGAGCAATATACGATAGACCAGATGACCGTCTAAGAGCAATGCTTCGTTTGTGCGAACAAGTCAAGTGTTGATAGCCTTTGACAAACAATGCCTGGATCGGACACAAGAAGAATTGGATTAAACTGAATGGATTCATTTTGTGGGATGTCAGAATGAAAAACAATAAATTGAACACCTGTGGGATGGTGACCTTTGGTTGAATGAATTGTCACCATAATGAGGTTGCAAAAAAGTTCCCTGGAAAAGTGTCTCTTGGGTCAAAGGCGAGACAGCCAATTGTTGTGTCAATTCACTTATGAGATAATAGCATTTGAAACCATAATTTTTTTTAAATTAATCTCTGACTGAATGCTAGAGGTGACAGGCACAGAAGAGCAAACAAGGAAAGATGAGGAGCTGCCTGCACCCACTCAAGGGGAGCAGGCACAGAAGAGACATTAAAGAGGTTGAAGAAGCTGCTCACTGGAAGGCAATGGTGGGAGATGGTAATAAGAGAGAGTAGAAGCAGCCAGGTGGAGTGATGCCTACAGCCATTTCCCATGAGAGAAGGAGAATTTCCTAAAATTTATGAATTAATTTAACTTCTCATGACCAAAAACAATAGACTTTTGTTGAAAACCAAGGCATTCACCAAAACCCAGCCTACATCTTGCCCCGCATCAGTTTCTAGTTGGAGTCCATAAAAATGAATGCGCAAAAGCCATTCAGACAGTTAAGAGTTGCAGTTGCGAGTTGACAGTTGAGAGTTGAGAAGGGAAGCAATGGAGGTTGCTGAGAGATTTCACAACCTCCAACTTCAGCATTGAGCCAAATTTACCAAATCAGTAAAACAAATTCTGCTAACTCTGCCAGCCAAAATTTACCAGCTTATCCAAGTGTTGCGTCTGATTTAGGAATAGGTTGGGTTGACAAACACCTGTATGCAAACACAACTACTAACGAACCATTGTATGCAGTATTGATATAAAAATAGTAATTATTTTTTATATATTTCGAGTGCTGTTTTTTCTCCAAATTTATTGTACAACTTCACTTCACTTGAACCAGCCCAACCTGTGATGAACTGATCTTGGCCCCCTTATAATCAAATCAATCACAATGTGGTGTAAGGCAGGTCAGGATCAAAGAGATCACTCCATTGATCAAACCAGGATCCACCCCATGCTGGCCACAACGAAAGGTTACATTTGTTGCAGAGAACCAGGATCAACCCTGAGAGGTTACATCTGTTGCCATTTGCTGTGAACCAGGATCAAGTTGAAGTGTTACAAACAATTTAAACTTGTAGATTAAATAAAGTGTTCAATTCAAAATTCTCTGAAGGTTATCTAGATCGACATACACCTGAAGAACGGCAGATGGCACAGTGGCTGAAACGTGATAACAAAGACAAAGATATTATAGCAAATTGTTCTTGGCAGGGAAGCAACTCCACCCCCACTCATTCATGTTGATAAGTCTTAGCTGGCTAGGGTTACAACTTCATAATTGAATGTAATCATACTATGGACATGTTCTGACCTCATCCTCTGTCAATAACAATTTGGCTTTTAGCACTCTTAAATTATCCTTTTTGGACATTACTATGTGTATATGTATGTAGATTTCAACACATCAAAGAGAAATCCTTGAGGTTGTATTACCTGCTTATATACCTTTGACTTTAACCTGTGCAATTGTTATAAGACAGTAGCTGTCATTCATGCCATAGCTTGCTGATCATAATGTTTTGCTATCCATCTTACTCAGGAAAAAAGTGAGACTCATCAGGCCAAGCAACCTTCTTCTGTTGATGCAATGTCCAGTTCATTGTAAATGCTTTCAATGATAGATATTTTTAATATGTTTAAATTGACTAGATTGCAATTATGCAACTTTCTACATAATAGGAATCATTCATTTTTTCACCTGCAATTTGTGTCACTGGAGCATGTCTGTTGCCTTTTATTTAGCAGGAAATTCTTTGTTCAATTCTTGCATTCATAAGTTTTGGTTTCCCAATGTATTGGCAGCAGTTAGCCATTTTTTCCCTCTCTTGGACAACTGCCAATACGTACTCACTACAGCTGAATATAAGCATAGCACAGAAATGTTCTGACCATAACAATTTGGTCTTTATCAAAGTCACTCAATTTTTTTCCTTTTTGCCCATAACTGCAATATTCAACACATCAAGGTAAAATCCTTGATGCTGGTTTATGTGCTTATATACTTTGAACCTCTGACCCCAAATATGCAAATATCATTCTTGTCATAATGTTTTGGCTACTCAGTCTATAAACACAGACATCACCATTAGTTCTTGAAAATTACTGAGACAGTGGGAAATACTTGAACAAAACAACAACACAAACGTGAACTTTGAGTATTTTATCCAAAATTTTGATCCCAACAGACAATACCTTATTTGTAAAGTGAAAACATACAATAAAAAATTAAACAGACATCCTTGCCAGTTCTTTTTAATGAAACCTGTTTGCGTGTGTGTATATATATATATATATATATATATATATATATGTCATCCACAGACAGACTGTTTCGCTGTATCACAGCTCATCAGTGTAGCTAGACATTTGATTGCTTCAAGCTGAGATTGAAACCCAATTGATTTGGCATCAGTCCAAGATTCTACCCCCAAGCTATTGTCACATGGAAGAGAGTAAGGGAAATTGTAATGTTTTTACTATACAAAAGGTTTCAGTAGCTAGGAGAGCTCGATTCTAGTTGAAGAATATTGCATTAGCAGCAGCAGCAGCCACTGTTTATAAAATCACTCTTTCCTGTCCAAGAGCTCAATCGAATTATTTCAAGAGCATAAATAATAATCCACAGACAGACTGTTTGGCTGTATCACAGCTCATCAGTGTGGCTAGACATACGATATATATATATATATGTATATCAACCACCACCTGGACTGCCGCTCCCAAACACTAACACCACTGTCAATGGCCAACCGCTGGAGCAAGAAGTTCTTGTATCTGGGGAGCATTCTGACATCAACACCCACATGCAGAAAGGACGTGGAGAATAGAATCAGGGCAGCCCACTCCGCCTTTGGCCGACTCAACTACCGCATATTTAAAAACCACGCACTGACGATGGCCACCAAAATCATGGTCTTCCGGGCAGTAGTCCTCTCCACTCTTTTATACACTTGCGAAACATGGACCCTATATAGAAGCGAGGTAAAAATGCTAGAACGCTTCCAACAACTGAAACTAAGGCAAATCCTTAACATCTCTTGGGAGAGCTACACCACCAACACAGAAGTGCTGGACAGAGCCTCAGTGAGCAGCGTCGAGGCCACTATCATCTACCACCGCCTCCGCTGGGCAGGACACGTCCACAGGATGGATCCTTCCAGGCTCCCCAAGAAAATCCTATATGGCGAGCTGGCCATTGGGACCAGACCACAAGGAGCACCTAAAATGCGCTACAAGGACCAACTAAAGCTCAGCCTGACACTTACCAACATCAGCTCGTCCTCGTGGGAAGAAACTGCCAGGGACCGAACAACGTGGAGGAGATCAATACGCGATGACATCGTGGACTTTGAGGAAAGGAGGAGGGAGAATGAAGAGGCAAGGCGACGAAGGAGAAGAGAGCGCTGTGAACGACCCCGTCCTCCCCCTACCCTCACCTGTGAGCACTGTCTGTGACTATTCCACCACTGACTGGGCCTCGCAAGTCATGTCAAACATAAACATCAACTGTGAAGATAGGACTTAAAAGATTGACAGAATCCGATACTCGGACACGAATGGGAGCTGACGATGACAATATATATGAAGAAATATACACTTAAGGTCTGCTATATTTATGGGATAAAGTGCTCAATATCAGAGATAGTGCATGTGTAAATATAAAAGTAACACTTAGAGGTGACAGTCTGTTTCATGCTAGCTGAGAAAAAAAACAACAATCGTGGCCTGACAATTGCTCCTAGCATGAAACAGACTGTCGCCTCTAAATATTGACTTCAATGTTCACTTTATATATATATATATATGTATATATATAAAACCTTAGTTCTCTTTAATGTATTCTGTTCTGGATCTTACACACTTATCCCAACATTGATTGAACTTTTCAAAACAGTTTGGAAATTTCACTTCTGGCATCACCATCATCTGCTTTGCTGCATCCAGGGTCTGAAATGTCTTTCCTTTAAAATGGTGATTTTAGCCTTAGGAAAAGCCAGATATTGCATCGTCCAATCTGGGCAATGTAATGTTTTACAAATAAAAAGAATGAAAAATGCAAAGTTCACACAGTACACTTGCTCACTTAGTTGCATCTCACAGCTGATTTCTACAGTAAAAATATCTGTTCATATTTGTAAAGTCTTCACTGATTGGTTGCTAAGATGGTATAACTGGTTCTTGAGAATATAATTGGACACTTCAGGGACAAAACTTGGATATATGCAAATTTATTAAATACATAAAATGGCCAATTGTCAGCATGTTTCTATTAATGAAAATAAACCACCAAATAGAGAAAATAGATTTTAAAAATGACTCAAGAAAAGTTCTTCAAGTTCAGTCTGAAGGTTCCAAAGAAGCCTTGACCTTTCTCCTTTTTATAGAAAATCAATTTGATATTGTTTAAAATTGGATGATCACTTGGTTAACTTTGATTGGTTGAAAGCCTGAGCTGAATGTTTCTCTTTGCTTTGCCTTTTTCAGATTACAGAAATTGTATTCAAATGTACTGACACAAGATTATGTCTATCTATTAGTTTTAGTAGCACTTAATATAGGATGAAGAAAGATTAGTAACTTATCACTACTTGATAAGATTTCCTCTATTATCTCATACATACTTTCGTGTGTGTGTGTGTGTGTGTAGACAGTGTTTAGAAGAAAAATTATCAATATTAACTTTTAATAACCAAATTTAATTATTAAATAAGAAGAATGAAATAATGGGTCGATGCTGATATATTAACAAATATTTACTTTGTTACTTTAATAATATTATAACAATACAACATAAAATATTATAATTTAATAATATAACAATACAACATAAAATATAATTTAATTACTAATATAAAATAAATTAATAATTAAATATTATAATTTAATTAATAATATAATAACTTCAATACAAACCATATATATATATATATATATATATATACACAATAATTCTAATTGGAAAATATTTAAAATTGGAAAAATTATGACATTTACAAACAAACATGTAAAAAAAATTAAAAATTCATGAACATGCACATTTATAAAACATAAAACTCATGAACGTATATGTGTATACAACAAATTTAAAAAAAGACCTGAAAAAATTGAAAATAAATTTATTCATATAACAGACCACCTGAAAAATGTGTACTTCCAAGAAACTTCAAAGTCAGAAATAATAGCAAGAATTGATATAAACAATTACAGTTCAGTAATTTTTCTGTATATAAAAATAATATACATACATACATACATTAAAAATATGGCTCCATTGCTACACAGAGATTACCATGTTTCAAAAACAGAAACTAGAATCTTGGAATTCAATTACAGAATTAAGTTAAAGTCCGTAGTCCTGTTTCATTTTCAAGCAAATTTTTTATATATATATATATATATATACACACACATATATATATACACACACACATATATATAATATATATATATATATATATATACACACACACACACACATATATATATACACACACACATATATATAATATATATATATATATATACACACACACACACATATATATAATATATATATATATATATATATACACACACACACACACATATATAATATATATATATATATATATACACACACACACACACATATATAATATATATATATATATATATACACACACACACACACATATATATATATATATATATATATATATATATATATATGTAATTAGGCAGCAACTGTTCATTTAAACAAGTTTTATTAAAAGGTCTAGACATTTAATGCATATTATGTTTAACTATCATCTTTTCTAAACTGTGAATAATCTCCTGCTGTTTTGCTGTTGCAGATGCAAAAAACCCAAAGTATTGATCAACAGTTGTTAAGGACTTTCTCAACAGAAAGATGATCAATTTCAATATTAATCAATACTCTAGGATATATTTTTGCATCTGCAGCAGCTAGGTTTGTGAAAGATTATTTATAATTTAGAAAAGATGATGGTTAAATTCAATAGACATAGAATGTCTATATTTCTCATACATACATATATGTATGTGTATGTAGATTTAATAGGCCAATTAATAAAATTTGAAGAATAAAAAGCCAACAAAATTATAACAATATTGGCAACAAGATTGATATTTATTATAGATTAGCCTTTTGACTAAATTGAAGCACAAAGAAAGATTTTAAAGTCGGAATTTTTGGACATGCCCGTGTCCTTTTTCAATGTGACAAGGAATAAAAAAAGAAGTGGAATTCACTTCAAAATATATTCTCTAAGTAAACCGAAATCTCTGTTTAATCCCTCAATGTGTGGTTTTATTTTAAAAATATATTTCAAGCCTGATCTGCGTCTTTGTTATTGGCTGTTGAATGAAGATACTAAAAGCATGCATCTGATGTCATCAATGATGCATATATATATATATATATATATATAAAATTTCTTAAGAATTTTTTTATCTGACATTATTTTTTATTACTATGAAAATTTTTAGTGGGTACATGTATTTGAGGAGCTATCACAATCTATCTTTGGTAGGACTTCTCAATCTAGGACAGTTGTTATTAATTTCACTGTTAAACAAAATAAAATGAAAAGAAAAAAAACAGGCTAGCAACTCAGATACATGTTTCCAGTAAAAATAATGTTTATATATATATATATATATATATATATATATATATATATATATAGATAGATAGATAGATAGAGACATACACTATACATATCCTTGCTAAGAATGCCCAACTATTTATATATATTTAACTTACTTCTTTCAGTTTAAGAATGCATACAGAAGCACAGACACATATAGAAACATAACTATACCCTTACATACACAAGCATACACAATGTAAGCTAACAACTGCATACACAAAACATAAGGTAGTATCAACTCCTGTTCAAGGGAGGGGGTGGAGGTTGTCATCAGCTGACCTAGCAAAGAGTGAATTGTTCTACTCAAGGGTCTTGTGAAATATTTAATTGTTGTTCTCTCTGTGGCTCACGGCATCTTATTGTATGGTGGGTGCAAATATTTTAGCATGTGATGTTAATTTTTTTTTTCTTTCTTTTGGTTGCTTAAAATTTTTATTCTACTTTTCTTTCTTCTTTTCTCTCTCATCAAGCCTGGCTATCAATATTTGCCTCGCTAAACATGAAAATATTTACCAAATATTAATAATTCCAGTAGCAATTGCCTTTATAGAGTATTTCTTTCTGAATCCAAACTTTCACATTTCCTCTTGGCTACTTCAGTTTTTCATCAAAATTGCTCAGAATTTGGCTGTCATTCAAAGGACAATTTCATTTAAACTTTCTCAAAAACACGGATTTTACATTGATAAGAAAGTAAGTGAAACTTTTGGTTTTTACTGGGTTAAAATTTTTCTTTTCTCTGACTTAAACACAACAGTTTCAACCGGTTTGTTCTGGTGTTAAGTTACTTTAGTATTGGACACAGTTTGCTACTATTCCATCTATTGCTCGTTCTCTTCTCTTATTTTTTTCTTGCAAAACCATCATGCAAAAACTATGACACCATAAATACCATGACAATACATAATTTTTCTTAATCATGAATGGTTTTGCTTACCAAATATTGGCTTTTTTCAATTTAGAAATTGTTTCTACTTCATAAATATCAACTTTTTTTTGCCATTAATATATTTGTAGAAAGTCAAAAATGTATTTATAGAAAAAATTGTTTGATGCTCATATATATATATATATATATATATATATATATATATATATATATATACACATACACACACACTACGGTTCAAAAGTTTGAGGCCACCCCTTGTAATTTGTCAAATTGGCCCAAAAAGTAAATTTTTGGTCTTTAAATAAGAGAAACTTATTATACATGGTTGAAAAAAGTGAGACATGATTTTTTATTGGAAATTTTATAAAAAATATGCTGAGCCAATATAAAAAATACAATTACTGCCTTTCCTAACAAAGTGATTTCTTATGGACACATAGATGGTTATGTCATTGTCTCACAATCTTCAGGCAATACAAATGATGAGATACTCAATTCTATATTCCTATAGAATTCTGCAAAGACCAGAAAGATGGGAAGTCAAAGGTATACAATTCAAATGATAAGTGAAATTTCCCAACAAAGCTGTAACAATTTTTGAAACATGGAGCCTAACATTATTTGAAAGGAATTTTCTTTTCTTTCTCATTACTAATTTAATTATTTCTTCTTCTTCATGTGCCATGTCTCTTCAGGACATAGGCTCTCCACTTTTTCCTGTCCTTTGTAGCTTTTAATAAAATTTGTCTTTTCGTTATTTCTTCTAACCCCTGTTCTGTCACCTATTTACTCAATCTCATTAAGTATATTATGTATTGTCTTCCTCTTTCCTTCTGAGTATTAGATTTTCCAAGCCTTCCTTCCTCATTATGTGCCCCAGAAATTTCAACTATCTCTTCCTGATGTTAAGTATAAATTTCCTTTTTGTTTTCATTTTCTCTAAATCCCGCTCACATGTTCATTCCATAGTATACTCAGCATCCTTCTGTAGAACCACATTTCTGTTGCTTCAAGTCTGTTCTTCATCTTTGAGGAAATTATCCAAAATTCACTACCATATAGGAGGACTGATATCACATAACAGTTCAGTACTCTTTTCTTTGTTTCTAAACGTTTTTCTGTCTCTTAATACTTTGCTTAGATTTTGGAATGCATCTTTGGCCATCCCAATACATATTTGGATTTCAGTGTTGCACTTTCCATCCTCTGTTAGAACACTTCCAGGATATTAGTTATTTACTCTTGCTCTTTGGTGGCATTATCACAATGTTTCGGCTATTGTGTACTCTGATCTTTAGGTGCTTGTCAATCCCGGTAACCTTCAAGGAATTTGGAACTGAATCCTTTAATTAGTTTTGTTTGTTCTAATTGGCATTTGAATGTCTACGAAATGCTTCCCCCTCCCCAATTTATAGGAAAAACTCACAAGTGCATGCTGGGATTTTTTTCTAACCAATAAGATAAGCCACTTCTTGGTTTCATCCAACTTAGTTCTGTTCTTTCTTGTCTTGAAGCCAGAATGCTATGATCATTGGTATATGATATGTCCCAGAAGGGGATATATATGTTCGAAGTAGCAAAGTGGTTGTTAATTACTGTAATTGGGTAGGACAATCTAGCAGGTAACTGTAATGGACTGGTCCTTGTCATAGTGGTAGGCAATAGGCGTAGGCAATAGGTGAAGACAATAGGTGTAGTCCATAGGTGTCATCCTGTACCTCCACATCAGTCTGTATTTATGGCTGACACAAGCCAATCATATTACTGTGAGGGGGAACCCAGGTGTATGCATATTCATTACATCCGTATGTATATCTATTGTGTGTTAATACCATTCTTAGTTTGTGAACTTTTTGCCTCATTACTATTGCTTTGCCTTGAAGATATTGTTTACTTATTTTTTATTTAGTTTTTTATTTTCATTTTACCTTGTTCTTTTCTTTCTTTTTTTATTGTTTATTGCAAACTTTGTCAATTCTGTTTGTTGAGAATTTCTACCAATTACATTTAACCATGGCCAATTACTCTACAGATCTTAAGGGTTAGACTATTCTCATTCCACTTCCCATGTCTCGGGATATCTTGCCGTGTCCTTATTTAGTACTGTTTAGTTATTGCTCACCTTGTTTCCACTGAGTGCAAGTGTACACTACCTGGCCCAGGGATTGAATTCCTAATTACTATTAGGTTGGTGCAAAAATAATGTCGTTTTCTCACATAGTAACATATGTGAGAAAACGACATTATTTTTGCACCAACCTAATATATCACTAAATTCATGAAGCAATACTTCATTCCATTATTTTCTACTGATCAGAATTAAAAAGGACAATTAACCAAAGACATGATATCCTTAGACATAGACAGCAAAATGAGAACAGTCAACCAATCACAAGAAGAGAAAAGCAGGCCACTTTATAGGATATAATTTCCTAGGAACTCTTCTAAGAGAAAAATACAAAATTAGAAATCTACATATAAAATTCAGTGACTTCTATTAGACCATCCATCCATCACAACTTCTAAAATATACATTGACCGATTGAAACCAACTTTTGGGGAGAAGTGCAAACAAATAAGGGGATACAAAGTGCTGTTGGTTTTACTAGTGTGTGTAGCTTAGTACAATAAATTTTCAATAATTTTCTTGGAAAAATGAAAAGTTTTATTATTTAGTATACAAAATACTCCCACTATTTTAAAAACAATTTAATGATTAAAATAACAAATACTTATTTAATAAAAATGCTATAGTGTTTTTCGCATATCTTTTCTGTAAGATTTTGTATATACAAGATGCCTTATATTTGTGCAAACTATAAACAAATGACAAGGCCAAGCACTTCAAAAAGTTTGAATTTGGCTCCAGGAAGTAATATTTATGCATGGCCAGTTGTATATTACATGCTCAAGAGTAAGAAATCCTAAGAATTTATTCTTTGCTGTTAAAAAGGAAAAAGGGAAAAGAGAAATTTTCTTAAAAATAATAATTACCATGAAGTTCTATGAAATTAAAAAAACTATTAAATGGCGAAGTAAGGTTTTTGTAAAAGTATTTTCCAAACAAATCAGCTTATTCAAGTTTCATTGACTGGTTTGCGAATTTGAATGAAACATAGAATTTGTAAATCTCGATAAAAAAATGTTAGCAATAACTTCAACAATACTAAATACTGTGAGGATTTAAACATGCATCAGTATGTTGCAAAATATTCTAGTATATCAAAACTTTCATACAGTATAATAATGAATGTTGATATTTACTAAATTCACTTTAGTCATACACATTGTGGTAAAGAAGATTTTCTTGGACCAATCTTACAACTAAGGAGCATGTATTTGCCTTGAAAATCAGCATTAGAAATTTTTGCTAGTCCCTACTCTTAAACATTGACCAATAGTACTGGTGAGAAATACATAACAATCACAGCCACCAAACGGATCTGGTACATATGCATTTATACCGAATAACGGACAACTGGTAGCAGACATGGTTGACCATTTGAAAAGTTAGGAACAGTTAATTAACAAGTCATTTTATTTTGAATCTCAATGGATCTCATTGCTAGTTATTAGGAAAAGAGTAAAATGACATTTTTTTTATTGATAATTTTAGCTACCTTGTTATTATCTACAACAAGACCCTTTTCTCATTGTAAATACTTTATGAATGATAATACAGTTTTGTTATATATTTTGCTTTGAGAACATTTCTTCTAATTTCTGCTTTGGTCAAGGATTTTCCATCAAGTGATGTCAAAACTCCTTGTGACATTTTCTTATCAGTTTCCTGTCCTTGAGTCATTCTTTATATTTCTGATAAGAGCTGCAAGAATCACTTCAATGAAAAACTGTGATTTTCAACCTTAATCATGTAACCTTAATTTTCCAGGTTTTAAACACACAACTATCATCCAGGTTCAAAATAATGAAAAACAGTGATAATGGATTATAAATAAGAGTAAAATACAGTGCAATAAATTTTGATTCTCTGTTAATAAAATTCATTGTGTGTAATATTTTTCTGTGTCACTTGATTGAGCGATCTGTAACAGGGTAGGTAAGTAATCCTAACTTGATATTATTCGAGTGTTGTTAAAATAATTACCCCACTTGCTATATGTATTTGTAGTGTAAGAGGAACCATTTCCTCTTTTATATATTGAAAATGAAATTGATTAAAACATACAACAATAATATAAACAATAAAAACTTGATATACGTGTTGACATAAATAACAAGAATTTGTATTTTCTTTTTGTGATGTGAATTACAGAATATTGGTACGGTGTGTGTAAAAAATGTTCTCAGTGTCTCTTTTGTTTAAAAGTCAGTGCTTACTTGGTTTGGTTCTGAGAATTTCATTTGTGAGGATGCATTTGAAATTGTCTGTTTTCAATCTTCTAGAGTGCTGGCAGACTTGTTTTTCTACTGACTACTACTACTTGTCTACGGGTCTCTCCACATGGTGGAAAGGTTGCTTTTATAATCACAAAGGTTAGGATGATGAAATATCCTTCTTTTTTATCATCACTGATGACAAGGTTATTTTTAGAATGATTACATATCATCATCATTCTACACCATAACACACCCAATTGAATCTCAAAGTTTATTAGTATTTATTCACATATTGCATATTCATTATTGATATTTGGTAATCACTGAATAACAGAAAGTATGCTAAAATCTCCAGCACCTTTCTCAATATCCTTGCAGACCCCAGCAAGTGTCAACCCAGCAGTCCATCAAAAAGATTCTTCAGTTTTTCTCAGATCTATTGGGTGGTGGTGATAGGTCTTCAGAAATTGCTTTGTATATTCTTTCAATGGTATAAAGTGTTAAGACCATCAGTATTAAGGGATAATGAAAATAGGAACATTATCTATTGGCAAAAAAGGTCTTTCTACTTGCATAAAACAGTTTCTTATCCTTAGCCAATTTTGAATTTGGTACAGTTTCAAGTGCTCATACTATTATGGTTAAGATTCTAACCTTTATATTCCATATCTTTCTCACCTCTCAAGCAAGGTCCCAGTACAGATTTAATTAGAATTTACAGAGCCATAAAAACTTTCATATGCTACAATCATTATTCACACACATATAAAATTTATCAAAATATATTCCCAAAATTAAAACCAACATGATGTAATTAGCAACACTCTAGTTTAAATGATATCAGACATTTTTCAGATGAGTATCTTAATTGTTGCTGTTTTTAACAAAATATTTCAAGATATGTTCTTTATCCTACCTCAAGTGCATCTGTCATTCTTTAGAAATTGCCTCATCCTTTTTATATAGCTTTATTTTTATAGGCTCACATATCAGAGATTGGCAGGTGTTCAGTTCTTTCAATAGTTCTTCCAGAATGTTCTTCCAGAATGTTCTTCCATGAATCTAAGACACTGGTTCTTGTTTTTCTTGCCCTAACCCTTGCTAAGCATTGTTGCTCTTGCTGAAAAGAATTGTATTTGATTTAACATAACAGTAAATACAACACAAGGTCAGTTATAATGTGGGGTAAAAATGGCCCAGTCTCTTCAGCTTTTCCCTTATTTTTGATGCAACCCCTGTTAATACAATGAGGTGTTGCTATGTTGCTATTCACTTGGATCAACACCTGGTTAGGTTTTAGATACCACTTCTTCAATGACACTGTGGATGGATGCAGAAAAAGTAGGGTGATCAAAAAGGGACACAGTTTTCAATAAATGATGGATGACAAAAACAGTTGAAGCAAGGAGTCTTGTTTATTCCTGTTCTTCATTCACCGGCAAAATAGGACAGCTTCTACTAGATTTAGTAAGCGGAAAAGCAAAGAGTGTCAAATCAAGTTCTTCCTTGTAGTGTTTGCTAGTATGAATTGACTGATAGGCAAAATGGTTCCTCTTTTAGGAAATTTGAACCCCTTTTACTTGTCAACTTGAATGGAAATAATTGTTCACAGCTCTCAACCCACACTCAACTTAGACAAAAATATTTTGGTTGTGACTGATCATATGAAGATATAGATTAGAATGTTGCCCCCAAATGAGTTTTGAAGACTCCTGCCCAATTGAAGTTGTTATTAAAACTCCCAGATCATTTAATGAGCATCATCCTGTATCACTACACCAGGTTCTGTTTTTTTCATTTTTGATTGGGGAACTCCTGTAGAGTTCCTCAATCAAAAATGAAAAAAACAGAATTACATTTAAATATAAAGACACTAAACATGCAAAAACGTTATCTTGTTTATTTGTTGTTTTTTAAATTTTGAGATGAAATATTTTTTTTATTGTTTCATACATTTTTTTATTAGTTCATTTGTGTTTATCGTTTTATACAAGTCAGTCTGATAGACTCTTTGAACTTCCCAAATGTAATTGGTATTTGATAGTTTTAGAAATTGCTTAGTACTTTTCATCCCTGACTTTATGTTTTAAGGCCACCATAGTTTGGAACTATAGTTTCGATATTGGGGATCTGGAAACAGCAATACAGGACCAAACAGTGTGGAAAGGGATTGACAATGGAGTTCCAACCGACAATAGGGAGGCCAAAGGGTGATGATGAAGGACTAGGTATTACCAGTGGAAAGTTTCCTAGCTCACATAAAACTTTGGCATTTTGTTTTTTGAACTTAGTGGCATGGTTTTAAGGAATTAAGAAAGAAAATTCAATAATAATAATTTATT
>OZ010574.1:30430037-30477537 GCA_963932145.1 Acanthosepion lycidas | reverse complement strand
AAATGTAGCCGTCTCTTCTACTCCAATAGCTTCATGTCTCGCACCTCTCGCCTGTGGAACTCCCTTCCCTATTCCAGTTTCCCTGAGAGCTATAATCTCCATCTATTCAAGTGTAATGTCAATCGACATTTCCAGTTGCCTTGATCTATTCACTACCCTTCTCTTCATCCTTTCTTCTATCACTCCTATCTGATCTTGCTCCAAATTTTCTGTAACTCCTTGCGTCCTAGTGGCTTCCCGCCTTGCTTAGGGTGAAACGCTTAGAAAAAAAAAAATTTATAATACATATGTTTATGTTTATATATATATATATATATATATATATATATATATATATATATATATATGTTCAATACTTGTGCTGGGTAGTAAATATATATTTAACGATTTAACAAAAACTACACAAAGATTTGCACTTTGTAATCATATTTATTACAAAATCTTTTTCTTTCATTTTTAGGTTCCTTTATGAAATCCTGACCACAATTTTGTTGTCAAGATGACATCCCCTGAATTTGCAGCCATTTGCTGCTTAAAAGGGGCTGGAAGATCAAACACAGAAACAGAGAATGAAATCATGGCAAGCAACATTTTCAACGGCATGTGCCTTTCCTCCTCTGCTCTCAGTCTCATTGGAGTCACATATATTTTTCTCTCTGAGAAACACAGTCAAACAACTCTTCTTATACCAGGTTTGAAATTACCAAAACCACAGCCACTTAATGAAGTTATACGGTGGTTAGCTGTAGCAGACATCCTTATGGCACTTGGTGAGTAGTAGCCTTGTTAAGAACCTGATGTATTGATCTAGAAATGCCTGGCACAAGGCTATACTTTTTAAGAATAAAATCTACCTGAAGAAAAAGTCCTGAATTGAACCGAGGGAGTAACTGCTATGTATAAATATATCACAAAGTACTCCCTATTCATTTTTCTACATAGGCAGGAAGGATTGGTTTTAGAACAGTTTCTTTTTTCATCACTTTCACCCCAAGCAAGGTAGTAAAGACACTGGGTGTGGAAGAATTAGAAACAAAAACATTACTAGTGAGTGGGAAGAGAAAAGAATAATCAAAAGGACAGTAGACAGCAATTGACATTGTATTTAAATTTTTGCAGATTAAAGTTGGCTAGAAAGCATGGAGCCAGAAGGGAGTTCCACAAGTGAGAAGTGCAAGAAAAGAAACTGTTAGCATAGAATTTATGGTTACATCTAGCCAGCTCAACTGTAAATTGATGAGATCTCGCCACCAGTCTAGCATTGCCCTTAAATTCAAAGAGTCTAGGGACCATAACAAACAGCTGATCTAAACAATTATCATGAAAGTATTTATAGAAAAGGCGCAGAGAGGCAACATTATGGCAGTTTTAAACTAATTTCAATTTAAAGCAAAAACTGGCTTTGATTATTTTTTTGTGTTATTTATTTAACTTTTAAGTATCTTAAAAAACAATTTATTTTCCATCAAAGTTCAGTTAACATTCAGTTATTTTTTAAAGTCAGAAAATGTAGTCAATAGCCATATTGCTTTGTGAATTTTTATTCCTACAGCAAAATCAATCTTATATCATCAGGAATATGAAAATATTTTAAAACTAGTCATTTATGAAAATCATGATATCATAGGTAGTATTTATGGTACAGAAATATTAAAACCAATAATATATACAGGTTGAATATCCTTTGTTGACATGACTTGCCGCAAACGGAAAATTTCAAAAAACACTTGGAACGGTTAAGATCAGGAAATATCCTCTTCAGTCGATTCCTGTAGTTAAATGAGGTCTATTCCTCAGACACTGCTTGTACAACACCAAATGCTCCTTCTGAAGACACCGTTCTCAAATTCACGCATGCATCACCAATGAAAAAATTGATCCCTTGTTCTCACTGCTCCAGCCCTTTTTATCATACTAAAACCACGTCTGACTGACCAATCAACATTCTTGACTTTGTCTTCAGTCACACAGTTAAATGTCATCCTCCAGTCTGATCATTCAGCATACAGACTGCTATTGGTGAGCCATGCTAAGTTATATAAAAGTCAATGTTTCAGAATCATACACTTCTGTAATAACTAAGGAGGGGGAAGATTCATGCCATTTCAAAGGAACAAAACATTGCTGCTACATGTTGCGTATTGAGGTAAGGAAGTTATTATTTTCCTTTACACCAAATGCAAACCACTGACTCATTTACTTGTACATAATTTTTCACTACAGTTCCATAAGAAAAATCCTCTCAAGAGTCTGTTTCATAAGAAGCTCTCAGAATGGAATTTTCTTCTTACTAACAGGATATAAGGGGAATAAGGATGATTTGTTCCAATGTAAATGACACGCTGAAGGCTAGAGCTGGTGAAACTAAAGAATGCAGCTTCTTGTGTGCCTAATGTCCTTTTCAGATTTTCCAAATGAGATATATATATATATATATATATATATATATATATATATATATATATATATATATATATATATATATACATACACAGGTTTAGGGGCACCTCAAGGTGGTGTAATGGTTAGCAAGGTTGTCCCGCTAGAACAATTACAACAGAGTAGTGAGTTTGATTCTCACTAGGTGCCCTCTACTTTCGGCCTTGTGCTACATTTAAGTTATGATTGGAAAATTAATATCATACAGGTTGAGTGTCCTTTATCTGAAATTCCGAAATCCGAAAACCTCCAAAACCTGAAAGTTTTTCAGGTACTGTCATGACTTGCCACAAGTGAAAAAATTTCAGAAAGTACTGGGAAGGTTCCCAGGTGTTGACCAGCCATTGTAAGTGACCTCATCTGCTCTGGGTGGGAGTTTCCCAGCCCAGCTATGTAGCCTACGCTTGTGCCAGTTTTTTCTTAGTGATTGTCACAGCAACATCTTCATTTGTGGATTACTTACCAGGTATTTCATGCTCAGTAAAGATATCATTCAAAATATCAAAAAGTCCTGCAGATACCTACATAAGTAGTGAAAAGAAAAAAGAAAGCATTTATGTTTATCAATAACACAGAAAGTCAAACTCTTGGAAAAACTAAACTGAGGTGTTAAGGGTCTGACTGAGGAGTTTGGTGTTGGAACAATCACTATATATGATCAAAGGAAACAAAAGGAGAAATTGTTAAAGTTTTATGCTGAAAGTGATGAATTAAAATTTAATGAAAAATAGAAAAACACTGCACAAAACAAAAAATGATGATGTCAATTGTGTATTGAAGCAATGGATTCATCAGTATCAAAGTGAACATATGCCACTTATATAAAATTACATTCAGGATGTATGCATAAAATGTGTTATGAAATGTAAAAGAATATTGTGTTTAAGCTTGGATTCCATTCCCAAGCTGACCCCATTTTATTGATGCTATATACAAATGAAATAACCTGTAATCCAAAATCTGAAAATGAAGCACTTCTAGTCCCAAGAATTTCAGACAAAGGATTCTCAACCTGTATTAAAAAATTTTTATTCTTTTTCTTTACTGCACAATGCTACGATTTAATAAACTGGCCTGATGATTGTCTCACACATAAAACTTTAAATAGCATTGCACGATAAGGAACAACAATATCTTATTATAATTATGATCGTTCTTCTATCCATTAGGTCACACAACTGTTACACCCTATTTTGATTGCATGGAAAGAGGGGAAAAGACACTACTTGGTTTCAGTGAGAAAATGAAAGAAAGGAAGATAGAAGTGAAGAGAGAGGGAGAATCAGTTTAAGCTAAGACTGAGAAGTCATGACAGCTACAATAAAAAAAAACATTTTTCAGATGCACAATATCAACTGATGGAAACTGAGTAAGGTAATCACCAAAAAACCAGTTACCATAAATAAAATAACATAGGCTGTTGAATCATTTTTAAATTATTATTATTAAGAGAAATGTTTGTAAGATGGGGATTTGGCTAGTAATTTTAATATCTTAGCTCTCTTCTTTTATACCATTTTTTGTGCTGACTGTGCTCTCTCTCTCTCTCTCTCTCTCTATATATATATATATATATATATATATATATATATATATGTATATATATATATATATATATATATATATATATATATATATATATAGTGGCACCCTAAATTCTGGCAGGTAGGGAAAAATGAAACAATTCTCATATTTGTATTTACATTATTTACATTTTTCAGACTGTTGTCCTCAACTTTATTGTAATATCCACAACATTTCAGCCATTGTACACTCCAGCCTTCTTCAGGTGATAAATGTCAGAATTTTGAACTAGACACTTTATTTATTTAGTTCACGGGGGTAGGTTGTTGTAGTTCCATGTGTCTTGTTTTTTCTTTATGTCTCAGTTCCAGTTAATTCCCTTTAGTAACTCAACTCTCCAAGTTTTTTTTTTTCACTTCTGTTGGACCATGTGTCCCTAAGGACATATGACCCAGTGCATAAAAGTATTGGTTGAAGTAATCCAAAAGTGACTTGGCCTAAAGAGTTGTCAGTTCAATACCTGGCCACAGCAGAGGTAAAAAAATAAAACAACAAAAAAAGCAATCTACCCCTTTATATTAAATGAAGGGTTCAGTTTGAAATTCTTTAAAGGTTATTTACATTATTTGGACTGTTATCCTTGTCTTTGTTGCCATATTCACAATGTTTCAGCTGTTGTACGCTCTGGCCTTCATCAAGTGATTAGAATTTTGAACCAAACCCTTTATTTTGTCCACCGGGGTAGATTGTTCTAGTTCTACATGCCATGCCTCTTCTAGAAAGACATGTCTCTTTAACTTAACTCCCCAAAGACATCTGACCCAGTGGATAAAGATGTTGGTTAGATCCAGTGACTAGACCCAAAGAGTTGTGAATTCAATACCAGGCTACAGCAGTGGTGAATCCAAAAACTTGATGTTTCCCTGATCACTACAATTTTAACCTGTTAACCATTATCTTCCCCTCCTATCCATATAAACTACCCCTTAATGTAACCCTCTTACTTGAATGGCCTGAGCCTTGTACAGGGTGAACCTGACTAAAAAAAAAAAAAAAAAAAAAAAAATGGAAGTGAATGCTGGACAATTTCCTCACAGGAGGAGAAGAGACCTAACCTAAAGTGACAGAGATGTGGTTCTACTGAGGAATGCTAAGAATATTATGAACAGAACATGTGAGCAACAAGGAAGTTTTAAGGAAAACAGGGACACTTACAATCATAAAGAGGTAGCTGAAATTTCTGGGACACCTAATGAGGAAAGAGGGCATAGAGAATTCAACACTCACAGAACATACTGAAAGCAAGGGGAAGTAAATAACTTGCTTAAAAATCTTGTGTGAACCAATGACAAGATCTAAGAGGGATAGTAAAGGGTCTAAAGTTACTCAGAGCAATAACAGACAGGAAGTTGTGGGGAGCCATGATTTCCCACCTATTGAGAGGAGATGACACATAAAAGTAGATTTTTCTTCTATGTGCTGTGTCCCTTCAAGACATGAGTGATCATGACTCTCCACAACTTCCTATCTTTTGTAGCTCTTATCAAGGTTGGTCTTTTGACCCCTGCTTTCAGGTGTCTGTTCTGCCATCCATCTACACAAGCTTGTTAGGTAGGTTATTTGCTGTTTCTCAATGTTGCTCTTGCCATATAGCAACCCACAATGTTAATATCAGATGATTATCAGAGGTAAAATATCTTGAATTTTTATCATATGAAACATTGTCAGCCATTATTTGTTTTTGACTAGAAATTCTATTTAATAATTTCCCTTCTTGCTTCAGATGTCATGCATGATACATGAATTCCCTTAGTAGGCTGCTGTCACTTTTTGCAATACTGGTTGCCAACCATGCCTAGACCTAGATAGCCCAGTCTATTTAACCCATAGCTGGGGGAAAGAGATGATTGATTCATTTCCTAGAGCTTATCAACCTTTTGCTAGTTATTTAAAGCCAGAAAATATTTTTAGATTGTAAGAATTTTTTGTTATGATAAGAATGATTTAGTGATACAAGTCTTACTAATTAACCCAAAGCTGGGGGAGAAAAGGTGGATTCATCACTTTCCCAATGGTATTTGTGTGTAGGTGAATATAACGAACCCAACGGGAATTGGAACTTGGCTCTCTGATTAACAATTCCGTGCCATTATCCAGTACACAACCCACACATTCAAGGCTACAGTATCTGATATTCCCAAGTGGTCACCAATTTAGGTACTGACCAGGCTCAACATTGCTCAACTTTGATGATTGTACAAGAATTGGTTTTTCAATGTTAGGCAGCTGTAAGCCACAAGAAGAGATACCTTTCCCAAGAGTATTTGCACATAAGTGAATATAACAAACTCTACTGGTATTTGAACTTGGCTCTCTGATTTCTCATTTAAAGCCATTATCCATTACACCACCTGCACATCCATCATAATTTTAGTTGCTCTTGATTGCAACTACACAGACCATCAATCTACAACAATTATTAATGTCTGTGGTTTCAAAATAAACAAAAAGTCAAACTCAGATTTTTATCTTCCTTTTTTTCTCAAGCAAACTGTATTTCCACAAAACCACGGTGCAACTACTTTTTTTAAATCATTTTGTCCCAAGGAAGGCAATAATACAACTAAGATGCAGGGAGCTACAGTGAGTGAAAGAGAATGAGAAGACTTTAGTGAGGAGAAACAAGGACAAGGACAATAAAGCACCAGGATTCAGAAAGATAGATGATGATGATTGATGGAGCATTTAAATTTTTGATGATTATAGTTGGCAGGGAAGCAAGAAATAGGAAAGAAGTTCTACATACAAGAAATGCAGTTGAGGTACTAAGAGAATAGCTCATCAATTGCAATGAAAATATTTGCAGAAAAGACTGAAGTCATGTCATGTTGATGAGAAAGTGACTGAAGTCAAGATACCCAGTCAGAATTGATTACATGACAGACCCTTCATTGAATTTTGTCAAGAATCTTGAGATATATAGTAGGAACCAGATATGGCAGCAATATTCAATGCATGGAAGACTGATAGATTTATAAATGTGCAAGAAGGATTCTGATGAGAAGAATTCTCTGGCATGACTCAGTGAATCAACTTTCCTAGCAGTAGTCCTAGCAAGTGATTCAGTTCATCCACCAAAACTTAATGGTTGACTAATTAACTGTTAATAATTGAATTGTGTGCCTTGTCATGAGGCAAGAATAAAATTTTCTTGCAGAGTATTACTACTGTAGTAAGATAGCCAGTAAATGGCCTGAATTTGTTGTCTTGAGTTGGATCAACACCAAGTTTAGTGAAATATCAATCATCATTTCTGCTGTCAACAAAATTTTTTCTTTTTGTATTTTTGATTTCTTTTTATTCTTTGTATTTTTCATTTCCAGGATTCTTTACCAGATCTATTGTCTGGCTTCTGGGGCAAACGCCTTACCCCCAAATCCCCAAAGTGAGTGTCAAACATGAAGTTTGCGTTGCTGTTACTGTAAGTACTTTTTACTTTTCTTCTTTTATAAACTTCATTAATTGTTAAAAAATTGGTGCAACACAATCTTCCTAGCTTCATTAACCTACCCAACTGTAAATTGAGGGAAGTTGTCCAAATTGACTACTATGATATACAATTTTACAACAGTGTTTTATTTTGTAAGAAACAATTGGGATTATTTAAGGATATTTTCTGAGGATGCCTGTATGCTATGAGGGTTGAAAAAATTGAAAATCCTGCAGTTTGTATTATTTCAATACAAAGAATAAATGGGGGGTGGGGCATGGAAATAGATGCAAAAGTTTTGAATAATCTCGTTTTAATCTAAACCAATGAATTTCTCACAAATTAAATCAATTTAAGAAAAACTGGCCATTATTTGCTGTTATAACTTTTCTTTAACAGAATCAGTGTTTGTGTTAAAAAAATACTTGTTATCATTTTTAGAATCTTCAACTTTTGTTGCATCTTGCAAAGAATTTTCTCAGCTGAAACTTAGAAAAAGGTTGTACCCATTGATCTTTTATGACCTGGGATTTTCATTTCCATTTCACAAACAATAAATTATGAACATCTTGTATCACACTTTTTTTTTTGTTTGATTTTATTTAGCAGCAAATCAACCTCTAGGGGTTATTTAATGCTGAAATTTAAATATTTTGAACACTATTTTATGGTTTCAACTAAATATATTTTGTATGCAATTGTATGCCTTCAACTACAGATAAAATGTATCGTTGGTCATGTTACTATAAAATATATTGTTTGTAACTGTATTATAAATATCTATTGTTAGTAATTTTTTTATATAAAAATATATTTTAATACTTTCATAGTGTTTTTGTTTGGAGGTTCACTAACAGGTGCTACCACCCTTGGTCAGGGTGGACCTGTGAACAACTACAATTAAGAAGTGGTCCCACTCTCCCCAAAACCTCCAATTTCTCAATTAGGGACCTAGCACCCAGATGTAGTTTATCGTCAGATCCAAAATTAAAAAATTGTACTGTAGGTAATTTTACTATAAATCTGTATTGTTGGTATTTTTTTCATATATGTACTGCTGGTATTTTTACTAGAAAATAGTATTTTTATACTTTCATAATGTTTTGTTTTTGTTTGGGGGTTCATTATTTGCCCATAGCTGGGATTCTGACAGGTCCTACTACCCCAGGACAGTGTGGACCTGGGAACAAAAGCAATTAAGAGGTGGTCTCAAAACTGCCAATCTCCCAATCAGTGGCCTTGCTGCCAAATGTAGTTTATCATCATACCCAGTATTACTGAATCACACTACTTTCATGAATATTTAAAAGCTTTAGAAAGACATCATGTTCACAAAAAGTCTCATTACAGATTATTGCAATAACTTCCATATGAGAGTGACAACAATATCTACCACTTCAGATTGGTACTGGCTGGAGAGAGGAATATTAACCAATTGTATGAAAACATCCATTCTTTTTGGCTTAGACATAAATATGTTGGTAAAAGCGGCAGGAGTAGAATGTCAGGGTCCCTTGTAAATATTTGGCACCAGTCAACCAACAATAAGGGCTTATATGGAGGACTTATGAGTGATAACTCCATCAGTCACTTGTGGGAGCTTGTTTGTTAAGAGGACTTTAAAAAGATATGCCTTAGGCCAGAATGGAATTTTAGCCAGAGTATGCCAAAGAGAAGTAATTTATAAAAAAATTTATAAATATAGACATAAAAGCTAAACAAATATAAATAATTAACAAAAAATCATTAGAATAAAGGAAATTCTCAATTAAAAGAAAGGTTAATCAGATTAGATTTATATTTTATGCTAGCCTAGAAGGTGCACTTTGGGTGGACTTTAGGCTAGCTCCTGTTGAGGAGCTTAGTGCCTTTGGCCTTTTACCTTCAGTATCCTATGTATGTAAAAGTTATAAGAATTTAGAAATAATAAATTATTCTGTTTTTATTCAACACCTTAATTTGGCATAATCTTTCTTCATATGCACAACTGATCTGCATAATTTGTTTACATTTATTTTGTGTGCAATTTTTATTTTCTTTTAAAATCATCATTCTTTATGATCCCTTTATATACAGTCACACTTAAAAGACATTAAGGAATCCATACTATGTAATATTTTGAATACGTCACAGCACGCATGCTAGAAAAAGAAAAAACTCATTTGAGCAATGTACTGTGCCCCACATAAGTTTTAATTATGGTTTAATTAGACAATATCAATTGCAATTGCAGTGGAAAGTGAAATTTTATGTTTTTTATTGTTCACCTGGTCTTCAAAAATAATAACTAAATACAGGTGAATATTATCTTCAAATACAAAGTAACAACTGGGGTATAAAATTAGGGAAAGAAAAGTGGAAAGAAAAAGAAGACAGCAGATAATGACTTGTCACATTAAAGAAGGCAAATAACTTCAAATAAAATCTCAAGAAATCAGAAGAAATAAACCCATGGAGTAATATACCTCCATGGAAGAATTGCATTGCCTAATGACAGAAAACACTCGAAACACCTTAAAAACCTGCTAGAATAGAAAAAATGCTAAAACAACAATGTCCGAAGAATATGTAGCACCTGGCTGCTGGAATGAGATAGTGTACTTAATCAGCACAAGTGGTTTTACCTGTCAGAAAGAGGTTGATGTTGGAAAACCTGAAACTTTTAATAAAACCAGGAAAATGTCACTAACAGCTCATCCCAGATTATTTGAAGAATGTATGTTATGAATTGGGTGGGGTGGGGGAACATTTTTTATGGGACTTTTCAAATCATTCTCTTTGTTGTCCTTTAGTAAATCTTTTTCAAAATCAACTCAAACAATGTGATCACATATCTTAAAATCAATATTAGATCTTCGAATAGACAATTTAGGACTTGCTGTGGAAGCATTTTACTTAGTATTATCCACTTGTTATTATCTATATGATTTAATAAGGTATGTTTTTTATAATAGATGATAAATTATTACATTTTGTACTTGATAATGCTGGATTACTCAGATTGGAAATGAATGGAACAAACATGTTCCTTATTTTGATTCCTTGAAGTTGTTCTACTTTGTCAACTATTGAAAGCAGCTTTAAATTTATTGTCAGTTAAAATGTTTAATTCACATGGCAGATGGGCTTTCTGACTGCCTGCATAATTTAGATCCTTTTTTATTGCTAATTCTCACTTTATTAATTTTAATCTTCTCGTATTTCTCATTATTCATATTGTCATTATACATTCTGGAGTTGTTGATGTCATTCAAGTTATTATCAGTCATCACGCCCATTACTATTAAAAAGATTGTTTCTACAGAGTGCAATGAGTAAATTGTTGCCATTTTATATTTTTAATTTTGTGCATATGCGTTTGTTTTTGATTTTGTTGACTGAACAGTATAGAAGAGTCAGTTGGGCACCATCTGTGAGAAAAAGAGCACTGACACAATTCACTCAGCCATAAATTTTGAAAGTAACATGCAAAAATATTACTTTTTGAATTTCCTTGATTTTTCATTCCAGGTATGGATTGAGTTCTGCTGCATTAGTACTTATATGTGGAATTTTACATATGGTTTAGATGTCTTTTTGGTAACACATAACAAGTCCAGGTAAAACAATTTATCATCAAATATATATTCTACAATATAAAACAGTGACTATATATTTATCAGTTAAGCAGCCTGATTTTCCCTATTTGCTAATAAGATGTTCTGTTGTTATGGTAACAGGAGACATTGCTTGATGCCAATAAGCAAACATGCCTTGTTATCATAGCAATGAAATATCTCATCTGGCAGTTCATACCTTGCTTTTTATTTGTTTTGTTTTGAGTTAGCTTTCATTGGATGTTTTTATTTTTAATGTTTTGAAAGGCAGAATTTTTTCTTAAGTGTGACAATAGAGTTAAATGTATCAATAAAAAAAACATCATTATTTATACAGAAAATATAAGCAATATAATTCCAAAATTACTTAAATATGAATGTCATTTTAGATGGTATGGCAAACTAGTAGCAACAATACTAATACTAATAATAAATAATACACCAGTTATCTTATAACCACTGGAGAAATAGTTAATAGGAATTCTGTGGAATAATTGGTTATGGTTAAGTGAAATTGACAAAGTACTCAATAAACAAAGTTTGTGTGTGACATATTTTGTTTTTTAGGACTACAAACTACAAATACCCAGAACCACCCCAACTTTATCACGTAGAAGTAGTTGGTCCACTTAACTGTTTTTGTTGCCAAAAACTATTTGAATTTGATTTTTATCTTTTTTAATTGCAGATTAAAATTTCTCTGGCCAGTGCTAAACTGGATAATTCCTGGTCTGCTCACGGGTGTTGGTGCTTTTTATATCTACTATCCTTCACTCAGTCAGTAAGTTCCATGAATCTTTTTTCTACAGATTGTTATCATTCTTATAAATACCAACAGTAATTGTGGAAATTCTATGGTGCATCATTGTTATTTTAGATCCATATTTTTTCATTAATAAAATGTTGCGAGCCTCTTACTAATTCATTGCTATTTCCATGGCAAGTATTCTGATGAGCTACATTCTTTGGTTCCACCAGCCATGACATTTACAGCTGGGACACATGTACACACAGATGAATCATCCTCATTCCTTTCGTATTCCATTAGTAAGGAGTAAGTTCATACTTGGACAGCCTCTTCCCAAGAACTGCTGCTTTCTGTAACAGTCTCTTGGCAGGATGTGTTTACCAATCACTACAATCTTGACCTCTTCATGTCTAGGGTTAACCATTATCTTTCCTACATAAGCTGATGAACTGCATTTCTTGCCTTTTCTTATGCTCATACAACACCACAGAGTAAACCTCTACCTTGTGTGACCTTTGGGCCTTTTTTAGCATGAATATTAGGTAATAAAAACAATTACCTTATTACTGAATTAGCCAGATGAAGACAGCTTCTGATGTAATGGAAAGAGTAGAGAAAAAGGCTTTGAAATAAAAAATGGCCTTGATGTGTAAAAACATCTACTGTATTTTTTGTGTCAATGGAATGAAAGACCTCTTATTTTTAAAAATACAAAACAAACACTGGAGCAAACAATAGGTGTGTGTCTGTGTGTCTGTCTGTCTCTCTCTCCTGGCTGATCTCCCCCAAAATAAATGTTTCCACTTCTGTCTTGTGAAAGTTAATTAAATCTCACATTGATCAGTCAGTTGTATTTTGGCTTCCCAATGAGCTGTCAAGACAACAGTTTTGTCTTGCGACAATATTAAACATGGTCATCAATTCTAGAAAGAATCTTTATGATTAAACCAAGGTTAGTATTCTCACCCATATTGTTTTTATCACTATGTTTGGCTAAGGAATTCTTTAGTCTTCTTCAGTTAAGCCAACAATGATAAGGATATCAGTTGGAATAACTTGAGGAATAATAAAATCATACATCTTAGAAGTTTGGATGATATTTATCCGAGCTGTAGCAACCAGGGTAAGTAGTCTGTATAACTGCTGAAAATGACAAAATCTAGAGTTCAAATCCAAAATGATGAGGATATTAGTTTGAATCACTGATGGGCAAGTGATGAAGGAGGAATTAAAAAAACAAAAATGTTAATTTTTAATAGTAGTGGAAATATTTGGTATTCATTAACTGATCAGCCAATGCCACCATAAATTTATGAAATCATTCTACTAAAACAGTGTTTCAGGAAGTAGCTGCTATTATCTTTCCAGTTCTGATGGGGGTTTCCTTCCTAACCTTCTGTTTGAAGTTGTGTGGAATGTCAACATCTTGATTATGTCATTATTTCCTCTTTGAGTTACATATGCTATCCATTTTAGTTGTTGCTGCTATTGTTAGACCTCAAGTGATGTGGTTTCTGTTATCTGGTACAGTTCTTTCTTTGCAATTCTGTAGTGCTAGTCCACAATGTTCAAAGAAGGACAGTCTTCACCAAGGTTTCACTTGCTCAGACATTTTAACCATTTATATTAAAAAGCGGTTGTATACAGCTGACAGTTTGACTCACTATTTCTCTCTGTTTAACGCTTTTACTCTGCAATTCTCTGTAATAAAACCGTTGTCTGTCACTAAATACTGGCTGTGTCAGATATATACTGACATTATTTAGCAAGTTATTTAATTTAGCATTTTCCCCTTTACTGATTACCATATTTACACTGGTGGGCTCTCTAACCTGCCTCATTTGCATGTGGCTAAATGAAGTTGGAAATCCAAAATATCAACTGTAACTATGCAGTTGATATTTTGGATTTCCTGAAAGATAAAAGTGTGAAGGAATTGGATTATAAGGACATTGATTCTTTTTTCAATGAGCTTGACTATATAATATTGAATTGAAATTTTGTCTCATTTGCAGACTAGAAAGCATGTTTTTCTACTCGATAATAACACCTGGCTACATGTTGCCAAAAAGTTAAACATAAAAATTCTATTGACCCTTAGCTATTCACCTGAAGGAATACAGTTGTGTTTAAGCATCTACATGACTAGCATAACCTTCTCCAACTAGGATTATATTTGAAAAACCTTCAATGAAATTACCATTTTGTTAAATCCATGTTTCTCAACTGATGTTCCCCAGGTCCCTAGGGTTCTGCAGGAGACCACTAGTAGTTCTACAAGAAACAGTCATAAATAGGCAAAGACATTTTTGAGTAATTTTTGTTTAATTTTATATTCATAATTTTACTTTACATATATGGCATATTGTTGGAAAATCCTTGGTTATTATAAAAAAGGTTTCAACTTCTCATATTATTTAAAATTATAAGCATAGGGAACATATTTAGTGATATTTATATATCAGTGTAAAACCACCTTCACTAGTTAGAGGACAGGACCTGTATGTGATGGATTTGTATATCATTGAGTGACTCACTCAAGTACAGGACAAGTGTCTATATTTAAATAAATACAGTTATATAAAAAAGCAAATATGATATATGGCAAGAACTGAAATCAATCTGGTTCAACATTTTTCAAGAGATTTTTATTTTTAGGTCTACATGTGACGATTAATTCATTTCTTTTATGTGATACTTATATAATGCTTGCATTTTTTTCTCCTTCCAGGTGTGGAGGACCCAATATGAAAGAAGTTGTTAATTATGTTGCTTACTTCTTTCCAATGTCCCTTGTTATTGTCTGTAATCCTGTCTTTTTCTATTACACTGCTAAAGAAGGTAAGTTCAAAAGACTTTTTCAAAGTAAAGACAAAAGGTATAAGTGTGTGTGTGTGTATATATATATATATATATATAGAGAGAGAGAGAGAGGTTAAAAGTTCTATGTTTCTAGGGGAAGAGTGCTCAATATCAGAAATCAGAGCTTTTATAGATATAGACACAGGTACAGGAATCAACACAGCATGATGACTGTTAGTTTCTTGTCTCAATATGTTTGGTCTGACAATTATATCAAAATATAACACTCACATTCATCATACTGTTTTGATTCATATGTCCACTACTTTCTCATATGTAAACTCAGCTTTAGTAACTTTCCGACTGCCTGAAGGTTTCCTTCCTGTGCATTCTTTTATAAATACTTTCATGATGATTGTTCAGATGAGCTCTTCACTATGGTACCTAGACTTTATGAATTTAAGTGTAGTACTAGACTGGCATCAAGATATCATCAATTGACAGTTGAATTGGCTGGATGTAGTCATAAGTTCTATGCTAACAGTTTCTTTTCTTGCACTTCTCACTTGTGGAATTCCCTTCTGGCTTATGGTTATATTATGTTGAAATAACAGTTTTCATACAATCACTGAAGTTAAGCAATGTCAAGTATGATCGGTACTTAGATGGGTGACCATTTAGGAATATTAGGTGCTGTAAGCTTGGATGTATAGATGGTGTAATGAATAACAGCTCAGAATTGGAAATAGGGAGAGCCGAATTCCAATTCCAGTTATAGTCACTTATGTGCAAATACCCTTGAGATAGGTATGAATCCACCTCTTCTGTTCCCAACTATGGGTTAATTAGTAGAACTTGTATCAGTAAATCATTATTATCTCAAAAATATTCTTACAATCTAAAAAAGTATTTTCTGGCTTTAAATAACTTGCAAAAGTTTGATAAACTGTAAAAAAAACTAATCAATCAATCTCACTCTTCATACTTCAAATGCTGGGATCAATTGTTTTTAATTTGATCTTAGAATATATAACAAGGGTATATCAAAAGTATTTTTATTTTTTTTACAGACTTCCAAAGCTTATCTTATGTACACATCTAAAGACTATGATTCCACTATATTATTATTATTATTGCTATTATTATTATTTTTTATTTTCTTTGATTTCTGGCGTTTACACATTTCTTTCCAGGTCCCGCCCAGGGACCTAAGGTTAGAAATGGCATCATAACACTTTCCACTGACAAAAAAAAACAAAAAAAAAAACAGAAAAGAAATTACATAGATAAAGCCCTTCGTAAAGTGTGGGCTGTACTTGTCAGAACAATTTTTTGTATCTCCTTGAGGCATGGACTTCCAGGAATCCCTTCAATTAGTCTACTGCAATCTTTTCCAACCAGTCCTAGGGCCCCAACTACAACAGGGATTGTCGATGTTCCCATATCCCACATTTTCGAGATTTCTATTTCAAGGTCCTTGTATTTTGACAGCTTTTTGAATATCTTCAAAGATACATTGCAGTCAGCAGGGACTGCCATATCAATAAGGAGGCACCATTTTTGTTTGTGGTCTTTAATAACAATATCTGGGCGGTTGGCCTTGATTGTTCTGTCAGTGTGTATTGTGTAGTCCCATAGAATTGTAACAGGTCCTATCTCCGTAACCGGGTCTGTGTGGTGTTCATACCAGTTTCTTTCAGTTTCCTTCCCATAGAAGTTGCAGATTTTCCAGTGCAGATATTGGCCCACTCTGTCATGTCGGGTTTTATATTCAGTGGGTGCCAACATCGTGCAACCTGATACAAGATGATCAATCGTTTCTGGATATTTATCACAGAATCTGCATTTTGGACTGACACAATATTTTAGTATATGTGCTTGATAATTCCTAGTTAGCAAGCATTGGTCCTGCGCAGCAAGGATAAAACCTTCAGTTTCCGCTTTCAACCCTGCACTGCGTAGCCACTGATAGGTACGGGTTTTGTCTACATCAGCTTGTTTGGTACCGGCAGAGTATTGGCCATGAAGTGGTTTATCTTGCCATTGCTTCTGTATCTGGTCGGTTGCATTCGTCTTTGCTGTCTTTTTTAAGTATTTTGCAGTTTCAGCCAGTGTATTGTGCTGTAGTTGCATCTCTATGCCCATTTGAAACTCCATTTTGAATTTGTTAGCTTCTTTCATTACGGAGTAAAGACGCTTACTACTTTCATGTTCCTTGACGCATACCATCATCCAGTCTTCTGTAGTTTCCAAGTATCTTTGGAGGCCAATTGTTGTAGTTTTGTAGGACAGTTCTAGTTGAACTAATCCTCTGCCTCCTTCGGATCTGGGCACATACAGACGATCAACATCAGCTTTGGGATGATGCATGCGATAGCAAGTGAGAAGCTTTCTCGTTTTGCCGTCCATTCGCTTAATTTCAGCTATGGTCCAGTTAAGGACATTAAAGCTGTATTGCACCATTGGGACAGCCAATGTGTTTATAGCTGATATTCTATTTTTTGAGTTTAGTTCAGTATTTAGTACCAGACGTACAGGCCTGTAGTACTCTTTTCTTATTTTTTCCTTCATTTGGATTATTATTGCTATTATTATTATTATTATTATTATTATTATATCAGTTTTATAGTATCTTCTATAATTTGTTGATCTGCCTTTTATTTTGATTTTAATTTGAGACAAAAACTTTGAAGAGATATTATTTTGAATTTTCATTTCATAAAGTATTGTCAATCATAATTAATTTTCAATTTGTATTACCTTCATTAACAAAAACCTTACAGTCTAAACTTGATGGAACCTACTTAGATGTTGAAAGCTATACTTAACATCTCCAGGAGACAACATCCAACTAAATCACATCTCTATGGACCCACCCCTGATATTTCTACAATGTTATATGAATGCAGAATATATTTTGCAGGACACTGCTGACAAACAAAACAAGAACGTGTGAATGGTCCACTGTTCTGGACACTTAGCCATGGAGCAAGACAAGCTGGTCACCCAGCAATCACCTATATTGACCAGCTATGACACAGAATGTCTCCCTAATGACCTTCCGACCTTGTAGGATGGTTGACGTAATAGGCTCATGCTCAGCCTAATGATAAATTACTTTCATGTTCATTTTTAATTGTTTTTCCTTAAGAAGGATGAATTAGGATGAGGGTGGTCAGATTTAAGATGTCTATGATTTCAATTAGGATGCGGGTGGTCAGCTTTAAGATGTCTATGATTTCAATTAGGATGTGGGTGATCAGCTTTAAGATGTCTATGATTTCAATTAGGATGCGGGTGGTCAGCTTTAAGATGTCTATGATTTCAATTAGGATGCGGGTGGTCAGCTTTAAGATGTCTATGATTTCAATTAGGATGCGGGTGGTCAGCTTTAAGATGTCTATGATTTCAATTAGGATGCGGGTGGTCAGCTTTAAGATGTCTATGATTTCAATTAGGATGCGGGTGGTCAGCATTAAGATGTGTATGATTTCAATTAGGATGTGGGTGGTCAGCTTTAAGATGTCTATGATTTCAAATAGGATGCGGGTGGTCAGCTTTAAGATGTCTATGATTTCAATTAGGATGCTGGTGGTCAGCTTTAAGATGCTATGATTTCAATTAGGATGCGGGTGGTCAGCTTTAAGATGTCTATTATTTCAATTAGGATGCGGGTGGTCAGCTTTAAGATGTCTATGATTTCAATTAGGATGCGGGTGGTCAGCTTTAAGATGTCTATGATTTCAATTAGGATGCGGGTGGTCAGCTTTAAGATGTCTATGATTTCAATTAGGATGCGGGTGGTCAGCTTTAAGATGTCTATGATTTCAATTAGGATGCGGGTGGTCAGCTTTAAGATGTCTATGATTTCAATTAGGATGCTGGTGGTCAGCTTTAAGATGTCTATGATTTCAATTAGGATGATGGTGGTCAGCTTTAAGATGTCTATGATTTCAATTAGGATGCGGGTGGTCAGCTTTAAGATGTCTATGATTTCAATTAGGATGCGGGTGGTCAGATTTAAGATGTCTATGATTTCAATTAGGATGCGGGTGGTCAGCTTTAAGATGTCTATGATTTCAATTAGGATGCGGGTGGTCAGATTTAAGATGTCTATGATTTCAATTAGGATGCGGGTGGTCAGCTTTAAGATGTCTATGATTTCAATTAGGATGCGGGTGGTCAGATTTAAGATGTCTATGATTTCAATTAGGATGCGGGTGGTCAGATTTAAGATGTCTATGATTTCAATTAGGATGCGGGTGGCCAGATTTAAGATGTCTATGATTTCAATTAGGATGCGGGTGGTCAGCTTTAAGATGTCTATGATTTCAATTAGGATGCGGGTGGCCAGATTTAAGATGTCTATGATTTCAATTAGGATGCGGGTGGTCAGCTTTAAGATGTCTATGATTTCAATAAGGATGCGGGTGGCCAGATTTAAGATGTCTATGATTTCAATTAGGATGCGGGTGGTCAGCTTTAAGATGTTTATGATTTCAATTAGGATGCGGGTGGTCAGCTTTAAGATGTCTATGATTTCAATTAGGATGCGGGTGGTCAGATTTAAAATGTCTATGATTTCAATTAGGATGCGGGTGGCCAGATTTAAGATGTCTATGATTTCAATTAGGATGCGGGTGGTCAGATTTAAGATGTCTATGATTTCAATTAGGATGCGGGTGGTCAGATTTAAGATTTCTATGATTTCAATTAGGATGCGGGTGATCAGCTTTAAGATGTCTATGATTTCAATTAGGATGCGGGTGGTCAGCTTTAAGATGTCTATGAAATAAATTAAAAATTATTATCTTCAAAAGTCATATGATGTGTGAGTATATACAGTAATTATGCCTAAACAATATTTTTGTTTTTAATTCTTGATATCTTTGTGACTTTTTAAAAATTTACCATATTTTGTTTTGTTTCAGTCAAATCTATTGTCATCAGACAACATGGTCGTTATTCTGGTGCTGAACAGACATTGGTTCACAATGCAAAAAGGAAATTTTATCTTATTATGGCAGTATTTATTGCTTGGTAAGAAGTTTTATATTTTTTTCTTAAATTCATATTCTAAAAAAAATAATCAGAGCTTTATATCATTGATTTTTCCACAGCTGATTTTTAAAGTTATATTCAAATTTTAAATTTTTTTTCTGTTGAGGCATGGGTATCTCATTATTTCATATTCCCGATATATCAGGAGCAGCATTTTAATCTTTGTTTTTATCTTTTGACTGTTATATTCTCTTTTCTTCATTTAGTCTTATAGACCACTATTTTTTGATTATTTACATTTCTGAATGGTTAAAATTTCTTATTGTACAAGTTATTTAACACAGCTTCTATGAATAAAACAAGACAATGATAATTTGCCTATATGCAAAGGTACATTAGGATAGCAAAAGATACCTTCCAAAACTTAAGCAAACTATTTAGAAATCTTGTGAGAAACAAAGAAAAGTCTATTTAGCTGTTATGTAATATTGGTAGCTCCTATATGGCAGTAAATGGTGGACATTCTCATCACAGACTTGTGGCAACAGAAATGCTGAGAATATGATGGACTGAGCATGTAAGCAATGGAGTTTTAGAGAAAATGGAAATAAAAAAGAAACTTATACTTAATATTAGAAAGAGAATTGAAATTTCTAGGGTACTTTTCTGAGAATTTTAATTTTGAAATATCTTTGATGATAAATTACAATTTCAGTACATTTATTATTTTTTTCTTTTATCTATTCTTTTTGCAGTTGGTTCCCTAATGTAATTAATGCAATATTAGATGCCTTCCAGTTCACTAATAGTTTAGGAAAAGCAATGTGGGCCATGTGGGTTTTGAAGGTGAGTAAAACTTCTAAAATCTTCACATCTAGAAGAACTGCAGAGGGAGAGAGAGTGAATGAACATCTATTATATTTTCTTTATTTCTTAATTCATATCAAGTTGTTTAAAAATGGAATTGTTCATTTATTTTCAGCCTGTTCTCATTCTGCTGTCTCTTTCTATGGATATCACACAATTTTCTTATTTAGTAGCAGATCAGTTATTGCTTGCCTCTTTCCAATGAGTCTAAATCCATACTACAAGGTCCAGGGATTGAACTTACATTTACTATGTCATCAAATTCATAAACCAATGCTTTAATCCTCTAGGCTATAGTCCATGGGACATGTAGAGCCTTGGAGCCTTAAACCCAATATACCTGCTGTTGATGAATTGAATATGGAATCCATTAATAAATAGACACAGAAATGACAACAAGGCTTTAAAAGCAACAACAAGGACAAAAGAAGACTCGGTGAAGTCAGTCAAGTATGACAAGCAGCAGCCTCAATATTGTGTGTGAGTTTGTGTAAGAAAATGGGACATATGTTTCATGTTTTAAAATGAGGTAAGTGTGACAGTGAAAAAAATTAGCACATGTTTCGACCGTTGTATGCTCCGGCCTTCTTCTGGTGGTTGGAATGTCGAACTTAAACCTTTATTTCGCTCACTGGGGTAGACTGTTCTAGTTCCAGGTGCCATATTGAACTCCTGTCACTGGATCTAACTAACGCCTTTATCCACTGTGCCATGTAACCTTGAGGACATCTGTGTGTGAATTTCTGGGTATTATAAACCTAATGTCTTCAGCCACCATTTTTTACCTGTGCTCATAGTACAATTTTTTGTTATCATCATGTTTTTACCAGAGCTCATATTGCAATTTTCGTTGTTATTATTGCTTTTCTCTGGCACTCTTTATTACTTGTTCCCATATTGTATTCATTTTTATGCTTGGTTGGCTCAGGAGCTTTTTGTGGCCTGGCATATGTGCTGATTCCTTAAGTTTATGAATTTTCCAATGATGTTCTTTGTCTATGATTTCAATCTGATACCACAAAGAGCAGTGATCTCCCTTTTCTCTCCATATGTGGTCAGCCACATCTGATTTTTCCACTTCACCTCGTGTTACAGCTTTCTGATGTTCTTGAAGCCTTACCTTAAGGTGGCGGCCTGTCTCCCCTTTATATTTCTTTCTGCAGCTGCATGGGATGGCATACACACAGTCTTTAGTCATACTATCCTCAATGGGGGGGTCTTACTCGGGAGAGATATCTGCGAAGTGCTGTCCAGCTTTTGAACTATTTTTGTCCTCAAGGATACATGGCACAGTGGATAAAGGTGTTAGTTAGATCCAGTAACAGGACCCAAAGAGTGTGAGTTCAATACCTGGTTAAGGTGGTGGAGAACTTCGAGAGGGGAATTAACAGGAGATAACTGATAACCGACATCCATTAGACATGGCATCTGGAACTAGAACAGTCAACCCCAGTGAGCGAAATAAAGGGTTCAGTTCGACATTCCAACCATCTGAAGAAGGCTGGAGCATACAACGGCCGAAACATTGTGATAAATATGGCAACAAAGATGAGGACAATAGTCCGAATAATGTAAATAGTGTACATAATACCTCATTTCAGAAATATAGACAAACAAATTGGCACCTATGGGTAATATAAAAAAAATAAAAACTGGAGACAGACTAATAAAAATTGAATAGGGGTTTGGTATATCAAAATGAACCTTTAAGTCAGTGTAGAAAAAATTGATCTTGGACTTGAGCCTGGAGTCAGTTTAATAAAAGAGTATGCATGTCTGGTGTAGCAAAATTTGATGTTGGACATTGAGTCAGTTTAATAAAAGCATATGCATATCAGGTATAGCAAAATTTGATCCTGGACTTGAATTTGGAGCCAGTTTAATAGAAATGTATGCATATCAGGTATCGCAAAATTTGATCTTGGGCTTGAATCTGTATCCAGTTTAATAAATACATATGCATATCAGGTGTAGCAAAATTTGATATTGAACTTTACCCCGGAGCTGTGTTGGGTTCTAATATAACTTCTAGAGCCAAAGGCTTAATTAAAGGTTCTTTCATAAATGGTTATAGGAAGCTAGAAATGCTTGGAATGAACATTAAGAGTAGAAATTACAAGCAAGTCTGAATGGGAAAAATGAGCAAGATGAAATTAAGGCACACATGTGGTAAAAAAGGTGATAACAATAATTAAGGAACGCTTTGTCAAATACTATGGAAAGTCAACAAAAAACTTAATGAGTATAGATATATACAAGTAGAGGAAAAGGGTCACAGTTCTTACCCATAATGCTTGGAATATCGATGTTTAGAATAATTGTATGCTGGATCGGTTATAGTCCTTTCACTAGAAGCAGGTCTGAGCCGGAAGTGGTCGGACAGAGACAAGTCTAAAAGCATTCCTTAAAAACAAGGGGTTACTAAGGGAGATAAATGATGGGAACTATACTAATACAGAATAGAATACTCCCTGCCTGGTGTATTTTAGATGTTATTAATATATCTCTTGGTCAGATCTAAAGGAAGAAGGAAGTCAGTCTCTGTGACGGGCCTAAAGAGGTGTTTGCTACCACCTTTTTTACAAAATTCTTATTTCCACCTTCCTCACTAGCTTGTCTTCGCTGGGGCTATTTGTTCCTTGCTGCTTGGCTATCTATGTTTCCAGGTTCTAGGTTGAGTTTGCTTGATGTCCATTTGGTACGTTTCTGAAGTGAGGATATGTATTCCTTCCTCCATCTACCCCAAAAGACTTCAGCCAGGTGCTGGACAAATTTCCATTGATCTTTTAGAATGTCTTTAGTTCTGAATCTGCACTCACATGTAAAAGACAAACCTACTTTCTGAGTGATGAGTGTGGTAGGTTAGAGTATGCAACGCTCATCTGGATCTATTGAAACTGAAACAAGAGGGTCTGATATTGATGATGGTGGAAGGTCCTGCTAAGAAGGTGGTGCCATAGCTCATGAGTTAGCCTTTCCTTATGCTGCATGAACATAGACTCCGTTATTTTCCTGGTAATTCCAATAATTCTTTCTCGTGCTTTTCCCATATGTGGAGGGTGGGGAGGGGTGAATGACTAAATGCAGCCCTGCTCTGATAAGGATCTGTTGATTGAGTTAATGTCAATATTTGATTTAACATTCAACTCCTTGCAGGTGCTCACAAAATTGGTCCCTCAATCAGAGCATATATGTTTGGCTGGCCCACAAATTGAAAAGAAACACCTGATTGTGTTTATGAAGCTAGAAATATTTAGTGATTCAATTGATTCAAAGTGAACCTCCCTAGAACTCATGCAGGTGAATATCACTGCCCACCACTTGCTGTTGATGAGGGCACTCTTTGTCCAACATGAGGAAATAGAACAGGGCCCAAACACATCCAGGCTGGTGTTGGTGAAAGGGGGGCCGATACAAAGACAATCAACAGGGAGGTCAGCCATCTTCTGTATTTGGGTAGGGCCATGTAGTCTTTGGCATGTGGCACAGTTATGAATGGATTGACCTATGTACCTGTTATGATGTTGATTTGGGGTTAGTAGAGACAAATGCCGAATAACACGTAACAATAAAAGGGTTTTAATAGGCTGGTAAAAAGGTACAGAAATCGCCTGAGTAGTCAATAACTAGCTCAGCTAAGAACTTCTCTGTCACTTGGTCTCCTTCATGTCAACTGACATGCCACTATTTAAAGTCTTTGTTTACAGACGCAGATAAGTTAATCTTCAAGAGGAGTGGTAGGTTTCCGACACAACAGTACCTCTTATTGCCAACTAGCCAAAATTCTGCTGCACGGATGGCTCCTTATGTGAGGAGGTGTCCTTGATGTCTTGTTTGTGCATGTTAGTACCTCACATGCAAAAGTCCAATGTGGTGCTTGCCTGCGATAATAACAGTGTATTTTTTTGTCACTCCCAATTTTTGCTTTACTGATATAGCCTTCAATTCATAGTAGGCTATGCCTATCAATGAAAGGACAGAGGTTCTTGAGTAGGCTACCCTTTGGAAGCTCCTCTTTGTTCTTTGTGTTGTCTTTATGCAAGAGCTCTACAGCATAGATTTCTTCCTGCTCAAATGGTGGCATTCTTAGCCTGGGAAAGCTCCTTGATAGTATGTGCCTTTTAACCGTAGTACTAGTCTGTGCACTTGCTATTTGTGGTGACTCAGGTCTGGTGAAGGGCATAAGCAATGTATATGAGATTGGCCATAGCCCTAGTCAATGATGACCAAGTGAAGAGTCTCTCAAAATGCTGAGATCAAACATTTAACTTTCATGCTCTGACAAAAGAAACACAGGTTCTCATCTTAAGGTGGAAAGCAGATACAGACCGGGTGCCAAGGTCAGCAGGGTTGTAGTCAGTGTGTTTCAGGATTGAAGGATCTGCATATGCATAGCATGCAATTGCTGATGTACACATAGAAACATCTAGTTTCATTGTGGATGTATCCTAAGACTTACTGTCTGTGTAGAAATTAGTCGATTGGAAGTCTATGCCAATTTCAAAGGAGATCAGTTCAGTTGTCAAAACAGCAACACAAAGTTCTAGTCTGGGGATAGAATGTTCAGGTTGTGGGGCAAGATTTGTTTTCCCCATGATGAAGCTGATCTGTTTCCTTTGCTCATAGTGACCTTGAGATATGATACTGAAACTATCGCTTTGGTAGATGTGTTGAAAAAACATGAAGTTCTTTATGCACTTATGTACCAAGGGTGGTATTGTTGAGAAAACTCTTGGGATCTGGATATCACTTAGTTCTTTCAATGAGCCTCTCCATGAAGACCAGCATTTCCTGTGGTAAAGAAGAGTCCCATTCACTGTTTTCATTCATCAGCTCCTTCAAGATGAATTTGCCTTGAATGGTGATGGTTGCTGCAAACCCCAATGGATCATATAGGCTGTTAAGGGTGGGCAAGATGCCCCTGTGTGTGAAGAGCTTTTCCATTGCAGGCACTTGAACGTGAACACATCTTTCTTGAGGTCCCATTCGAGGCCAAGGCTGCACTGTTTGGGTAATACATCCCCACTCAGGTCCAAGATCATTTGCAAGGTTCCATAATCAGAATGTGGTCATGACATACCCTCTGTTGGAGGTGATTTTATGCAGTCTTAAATTTGGGCTTGTATTTTTTGAAGCAAGGAGGCTGTAGTTTCAACTTTAGGTAGTGATTTTAGACAATTGTCAATGTAAAAATTCCAGTTGACTAACTCCTCAAATGCTGGATCATAGTTAAGCTGGCTTTCCTTGAGTACATGTCTGAGACCGTAAATCACTACAGCAGGAGATGGACTGTTGCTGAAGACATGGATCCTCATTTGATATTCTACAATTTTGTTGGCAGGATAATTGTTGCTATACCAAAAGAATTTTAGAAATGTCCTGTGTTCTTCCTTCACCAGGAAGCAGTGGAACATAAGTTCAATATCTGCTGTAATGACAACCAATTCCTTGCAGAAACGAGTGTGGACTCCAACCAAGGTGTTGTTAAGGTTGGGTCCACTGATTAGCACATCATTAAAGAATTAGAGTGAGTGCTAGTCTTCTTTTGTCGGGAGACAGACATGTCTGTGTCATGGTTTTGAAGCCTTCATTTTGTATTTGCCAGCCACCACATCAGGATGAGTATATGGGTAAGGGGTTGATAGGGGAAAGAGCTGACTTGTCCCAAGTATCCCACCCAGATGAGCAGGCAAAGCCCTGAATAAACCTTGACACATAATATGGGAAACAGTGTTTGTTTCTCAGTGTGAAGTTTCTTTCATTGTTACCTTGTAAACATGTTGTGTGCTCTTTCCCAGCTTTTGGTAAACATTGACAAGATCAGGGATTGAAATGCAATGTGGGTGATCATTGATGGGCTGATGAAAAGCTTATCTGAAGGTCACATTGTATGTTTACAGTATAACAAAATAGATTCTGGAGCTAGTGTAGCAAAATGGCACCTGGAACCAATGTAACAAAGTGGGATGTGTTGGCCATGTAACAAAATTAAATGTGGGGTCAATGTGACAAGATGCCATATGAGACCAGTGAAAACAAAATATAACATGTAGCTGGTGTAACAAAAGGGAAACTGGCACTTGTGTAACAAAGTTGTATATGCATCCCATCTACCAAACTAGGACTTGGGTCCAGTGTTATTGCTGGACATTGCTAAAAATGTAACAAAATGTGGCAATAAACTAGTGTGATAAAATGTGACTTGGTGCTGGTGTAATGGAAGCAGAAGTGGATGTGACAAAATGGATCTTGTAGCCAATTAAACAAAAGGAGATGTGGAGCCTGTATAAAAAAATGAATCCTCGGTCCAGTGTAAAAAGTTGAGTCTGGTGTAATGAAATGGAACCTGGAGGCCAGTAAAAAAAACAATTGATTTTTGAGCCAGTAAAATGAAACCTGGATCAAAAGTTACAAAATGAGATATGTGGCCAGTAGAAAGAAACAGAGACAGTGTAACAAAAAGGGATATGGGGCTAATGTAACAAAACAGGATGTGGAGCTAGTGTAACAGTGGACATGGAGATGATCTAACAAAGTAAGTAGATGTAAGGGGGTTATTTTAAAATTTTGGGATGATGGACCAGTGCACCTAATTTTCACATGCAGAAAGTGTGACAAAATGTGTCCAAATTTCTGAAATAAAGAGTTAACATTATTTATATGGGGACTATTGTCATGATAATAATGAAGATGGGACAATGGTCTGCATGTAAACAGTGTAAAAAATGTGTCCAGTATTACAAATTGGGAGTTGGTGACAATGCAACAGACTGAGAGTTCCTGTGTAAAAACACGGGACTTGGAGTTGGGAGTCAGCGTAACAAAATTAGTCTGGTATAACAAAATAAAATCTCTAAACAGTTTAAGAAAATGGGACCCTGGATTAGTGAAATAAAATAAAAAGAAGCTGCAGATTTTGTAATAAAATACAATTTGAAGCTGATGTAACCAAATGGAACCTGAAACTAGTGCAATAAAATGGAACATGTGGCCAGTGTAACAAAATGGAACGTGGCCAGTGTAACAGAATGGAACATGTGGCCAGTGTAACAGAATGGAACATATGGCCAGTGTAACAGAATGGAACATGTGGCCAGTGTGTAAGATAATTGGGCTTTGGGCTGGTGTTACAATATTGAACCTGGAGCCTGTGAAACAAAACATGACAATATGGCCACTGTAACAAATGCTTCCTGATGCCAGACAAACAAAAGAGTGTGTGGGACCTGTGTAACAAAATTAACCTCAAAGTATATGAAACAAAATGAAATGTATGACCAGTGTAGCTCAGGGTCAATGTAATAAATTTCTAGGATCAATAAGTGTTTTTGCATAAATATTGAAAAATCATTTGCTAACTAGATAAGCATTGTATTTCCTATTTGCTACTGGGACTGTCAAAATCTCTGCCTGATGGTTTTGTAGAACTTCAAAGAGAAACATTGATTATCACAAAAATAGATCCAGTTGATTAACTTGAATCTTTGTGTATCTAAGTTCACTCAGCAAAGAGATTCTTAAAAAAATAAATGGTGTTTCTTATAAGTCACTCTTCTTCTTCTATGTGCTGTCCCTTCAGGACGTGGGTGATCATGGCTCTCCACTTCCCCATCCTTTGTAGTTCTGAATATGTTTTGTCTTTTTGCTACTTCTCACAAACCCTGTTCTGTCATCCACTTAAGCCCGCTAGGTATGTCAAGCATTGGTTTCCCTTGTCTCTCTTTTCTTCTATCTGCTTTGTGAGTATCAGATTCTCCAAGCCCTCCTTTCTTATTATGTGTTCCAGAAATTTCAGCTACCTCTTCCTGATGTTAAGTATAAGCTTCCTCCTTGTTTGCATCCTCTCCAAAACCCCATCATTGCTCACATGTTCAATTCATGGTATCCTTAGCGTCCTTCTGTAGAACCATACCTTTGTTGCTTCGAGTCTCTTCTTCATCTTTGAGGAAACCATCCAGTATTCGCTGCCATAAAGGAGGACAGATATCACGTAGCAGTTCAGTACTCTTTTCTTTGTTGACCAATGAAATCCTCTTGTCTCAAAATATTCTGCCTAGCTTTGGGAATGTGTCTTTGGTCATCCCAATACATCTTCGAATCTCAGCATTGCACTTACCATCCTCTGTCAGAACACTTCCTAGATATTTAAATTTCTGCACATGCTTGATTTTAGTGTTCCTAACCTGTAAATCACATTTCGGGCTCATCTTTTTATTGTCTTCTTGTAGTTTATGCTTAGTCCCTTTTTCTTGCTCCCCTCACTTCCTTCTATAGGAGGTTTTTGTAATTTCATCTTTGTGCCTGCTATCAGCCCTGTGTTATCCGTGTATCTTATGTTGTTAAAATTGTGGCCACAAATGATGAATCCTGGTAGGATTTCCAGTTCTCTCAGAATTGCCTCACTGTATAAGTTGAATAAATCCTGTGAGAAGACACATTCTTGCCTTACACCCCTTTCTATTTTTGTATATTTTCTATCCGTATGCAGGCCGTTTTCTGCCAGTATAGGTTCTTGATTACTCTAATATCTTTCCCAAATATATCAAGGTTGCTGAGTAGTTCCAACAGATCTTTGTGGTGTACTTTGTTGAATACCTTTGCGTAGTCTATAAAATATAGGTGCATGTCTTTCTACATTTGCATTGTTCTTTCTGTTAATATTCTGAGCATGAATATCACATTCCTTGTTACAGTGTCTCTAATGAAAATAAAAAATACATCCAAATACGTCATGGAAAAAGGAATTCTTATTACTTACAATTAGAGTTTCATGTTAAATCTTGCTAACCTCAAATCAATGGTTGTTTAGCGAAAAGTGTGGCAGACTCTAAATATGTCTCAATTTCAGGGACCAAATGAACTGGGTTGGATAGGTTAGAGAGATGGGTGGGGGCAAACAAAAACGAAGTCACTTGGAGGGGGTGGAATTCAATGAGATGCTAGGGTGACCAACTCTCTTTTAAAAACTTGAAAATGGCAACTTCAAATCAAATAAAAGACAAAAAGAAAAAAAAGTTTTTTTTTTCTTTTTTCTTCATTTTCTTTAGAGTCATGCTAGTTACCAAAACCCAAAGTAAACCAGACTACACACGATTATATATATATATATGTGTGTGTGTGTGTGCAACAGGTCCAAAAATAAAAATGAAATAAAAAATACATCCAAACGTCATGGAAAAAGGAATTTTTATTACTTACAATTAGAGTTTCATTTTAATCTTGCAAACTCCGAATCAATGGTCATTAATGAAAACTGTGGCAGGCTCTAAATATGTCTTGACTGACAGCATGTGACAATTTCTGATATATTTTCCTAATGTTCACTAATTTTCTTTTCCAGGCAATCATGAACCCACTTCAAGGCGTTTTCAACTGTCTTGTATTCCGTGGCTGGCCTCGTTACCACTGTAAATGCTTCAACCAACCGCAAACCAGCCCTGAAGATGGGAGAACCACTCTTATCCGTATCAATACTTCAATGAAAGCATCCACAAGCAGCCTTGAAACAGATCCACTAATGACTCAATGACTAATTCAAAGTGCTGTTACTTGCTTTTTGAAACCTTATTGCATTGCTAATAAGCAAAATAAGTAGCCAATGCAAATGTAATCCAATTCCGCAATTATGCTCTTGCGCCAAACTGGACTAAGCTTTTTAAATTATCTGGGTAAAACATCAAGACTTGCATCAAAACTAGTTATAATGACAGTATAACAATTCTATAGTGTTGTAAGCTTGCATCAAAGTAAAGTTATTCAAGACTGCTGGGTATATATATATATATATATATATATATATATATATATATATATAACCAGCAAAATATTAGAATTTTTACATCTGTGTCTATCTGTGATGATTTGAACAAGAGAAAAGTTTATTTTTCTAATATTTTTGCAAAATGGCAAGGTAATTTCTCAAGTGCCAGTGTAAATAGTTAATTTGGCTTTGCTTAGATTAATCCCCATTATCGATAAAACAAAAAGAAGAAATGGGAATAAGTCAATAAACTTCTAAATTCAATAAAATCAAAAATCAATCTTGTAAAAGTTGAAACCAAATCAATTTGGTTGGAACAAGTGACAAATCATAGCAGGATTCGAGTTAATAATACACTTTGGTTGGATCATACTTAACTTAGGTTTGAAACCATTAAGTGGTTGGAAAATGTTAATTTAAACTTTGAATTTGCTGAACTCAACATCCAGCTCAAGGGAGATAACTTCTCACTATATTATATTTTTGACAGTAGTTTCACCATTATTATTTTTTTAATCAAGCAAGGTGATAATGTCACTAAAACACAAGGAGTTACTGGAGTGAAAGAGAATGAGAAGATTTTAGGAGCTGGAAACCTATTCCTAAACAGGAAACAAGGGATAAACTATTTCTGTTCAAAAGACTGGTGAGGAGTGTGAAATGGATGATAAGCAAATGTATCTACTCCTATTGATCATGTAACAATTTCCATTATCAGGATGTAAAGAAAGCCTTTCTTTCCTTACTTGGATGACTGGTGTAATACAACCTTCTTGCTCTTATTTTCTGAAACCTCCCCCCAACCCCCCCAGTCTAATTGTAACCTAACAAGCTTGTATAAATGGATTGCAGAACAGGGTTTAGGAGAGATAGCAAAAAATTTAAATTTACTAAAAGCTACAAAGGACAGGAAATTGTGGAGAGCCATGATCACCAACATCCTTAAGGGACATGGCACAGAGAAGACCTTGGCCTAACAGGATGTTATGTTCTGTGAGTTGAGCCATTCATTTGAACGTTGGGAGACTGTTTTTATGAAATCTAAGCAATGATTAACAATAAGAGTAGTTGTTGGGTCTCTGTATGATCTGCTTATATAAATAAATAAATAAATATGACACATTTACACAAAAACAATATCCTGCCTGGTGGCAAAAGCAGCTGGTGGCATCAAGGATGGCAGTACTGCCATAGCAACCAAAACTGTGTTACCTCTCTTGGTTAGCGACTGATGTGGGCAGGGTATCACACGTGCTTTCACACATTGTATGTAGAAAAAAAAAATGAATATATGTTTAGTTTTTATCCTCAATGTGGAAATTTCTAACCCCTCCCCCACTTTTCAGTTGAAGTGCACAGTTTTTTTATTTCTGAAGACAGTGGAATGAAAACCCGTCAGCTTTTCTATTTTTGTCTTTCCCTTTGTTTTTGTTTCCAACTTTCATTGCGATTATTTTTTCTCCCTGTTGTTTTTCACTTCTCTTAATAAATATCTCTGCTTTTATAGCTTTAATTAAATTATGAACCCCTCCCCACAAAAAATCTGAGCAAAATTGTTTCTCACTATGCAGAAAGTAATGATATTATTATCATTTCTTAAACGATCCATGGAAATGCAATCAATGTTTGTTGCAACTGTGAATATTCCTGAAGCTGGAGTATTTCCTGATACCCAAGAAAAACTATCTGACAGTTAAAGGCTTCCAACTGCCCAGTTATTTACCAATAAATGCAGGGAATAGTGGATTCATGTCTTTCCTAAAGGAATTAATATAAAGTGAACATAAACTATCCCAACTTTATCAATTCCATACAAAAGATATAAGTTTACTGTAGCAATATCAGTCAGCTGAGATCTTGTTAAATTTAAAACAACTGGACCTGTCACAATAATGGGTTCAGAAACATTTATTTTTCACTAATGGTTATCATCAGTATCATAAAGTGTGCTTCAACAAATGACCCAGACAAAAAGAACTCACTGAATGAAGATAAATTGTTTTTTTTAGATGATGACATGACAAAGAACATGCCAGCTATAAAACTGACCAATACCCTTCCTCAAATACACAGAGAGACAAAGATACCCATTAGACTGTTCACCTTCCTCATCTCAACTTTGCTCACTTATAGCAAGGTAACAAAACTGCTAGAAATTGTTTTGTCTCTCACTCGTGAGTAACAATCTGGCTAAAGGTTTATTTTTGAGCCACAAGTGTTTGATTAGAAGAAGCTGCACCCTATCAATGAACTTGGTGTCTGGTCTCAGCTGTAATGCAACACTACATCAATCAAGCTTTTTAAAAGAAATTTGGCATAAAAGCAGTCATTTTTTCCTTCTCAATATTAGAAACTACAGTATTTTTTTAAAATAAGAGAAACTTTAATATTTAGTTTGGTATAGGACTAAATTAAGAAAATATCGGATAGAAAAACTGTGCTGTGACAATCTTTTAAGTTGGGAGCTACTGCCTGCCTCAAAAATCAATATTCAAATCTGTGCTTTTACATGAGATTAAACATCAACCTTGGTCACCAATAAAAAACTCCTTAGCCACCATAACAGATCAAGTATAGTGTAGTTGTAAAGAAAAGAAAAAGAAGAAAAAAACTGTCAATTTATAGTAGCAACAAACGTCTGCAATAGATTTCTTCTGTCTCTCGACCGCAACACTTGTAGCCAAATCACAGTTCAAATGGTAGTCTGTCATAACAGGCAACGTAGAAATGACAAAATGGGGTCACCCATCCAACCGTCGCTTCTCACCAGCAAAAACGCGTGTCCGTCCACCAAGCTCAGAATATCTAATGCGCATAAGCAAAAAACAATGGCTTTTGTTCACCGAGAGATCTTTCAATTGGTCACGCCATTCAAGAGAGGGAAGAACATTAGCATAGATTCTGGCCCTTAAAGTAAATTTTTGCTAACTACTTTTTGATAATTTTTCTTCAGCAGATGGCACACAAAACACAAACTCTTTTTCGAGTTAGCTGATTATCTCTTTAACTACACTCACCCCTGTCACATAAGTGACACTCAGGAGTGGGCCTCTTTATTCTTGAGCTTCTCCGGAGCGGGGCGACTGTTGGAGAGGATTGTGTGGTATGCTCTGAAGACTCATCTTCTGAGGATTCTTCTGATCTGACAATCTCACACACAGAGTCTTCACCATCTGAAGAGGTGCTAGCCCTAACTCCAATGGTGATTATTCTTTCACTTTCTGAGCACTCACTGCTAGTGTCACTTGTTGAAGTATCTGAATCTACATAGGGACGCAAGTCTTTTACGTGTCTTGGCATTCCATCAACCAGCACAGTGTGCGAGTTACTGATTCCAGATACCCGGTACACTGGCTATGTGGGGCTTTTACCCACATGTGATCGCCCAGTTCATACAGCGCTTGTTCTTTTATCTGTTCAGTTGAACGCGTCACGTCAATGCCTCTTAGCTGGACTTTGTACTGGTAAATCATGTTGGCTAGCATAGTTGAGGGTGATACATTGTCTTTAGGGGTAACATTGTGCCAATACACCACTTCCATTATGGAACACTGCTTCCTAGCAGCGATTGTCTTGATGCTCTGATGGCATCACTCAATTATGCTATTTCCTGATGGGACATATGCACAGCGAAATCTAAGGTGGACTCCCCACGAATCCAAAAAATACACTGCGGAATACAGTGTCGTTGTCAGTGAAGAGTTCCGTCGGAGGTCTACATTCAAAGAACAATGCCCGCAAGTGGTCAATCACACTTGCGGAATCCTGTCGATACAGACCTCGCCAAATAGTGAACCGGGTTGGGCCACAGTCAATCCAGGTTAGATAGTGAGTTCCATTATGATGGGTGATGTCCATTCCAACATAGTGCCACACTTTGCTCACATTCAGTTGACCTTTTGGCCATTGCACAGGTGCTAGGTCGATGGACTGACACTACTTGCATTTTCTGACCACTGCCCTGACAGCAGCTTTAAATACGAAGAGATCAATCTGCCTCACGAAATATAGAGTCCGTTTTACATTGGGATGTCCACTTTTGCAATGCACAGATTTTAGTACATCTGACTTACGGTCACTTGCTGATGTTGCACAGACATGTCCTACCAGCTCTACCTCTTTCTTAACAGTGTCAAACCATCTCTGGGGTACCCTTTTTAAATTATCTGCCTTGTTCCGGTTTGGTCTAACCAGCTGTATATCCACTAAGTTGTACTCACTTACCAACTTTCACAGTGTGTCTAGCCGCCTTTGAATGAGCATTTCGCTCGCAGTCTTTGTACGTATCCTGGCCTTCCCTGTAAGAGTGTCTACTATCCACTTATGCACACATACAGAAACCATGAACAAATACAACACCTTTGCATTCCATTGAAGGGCCGCGATTACTCCTTTGATAACAGCATCTAATTGTGACAGGTTGATATGTTGTGTATCCTTCTCAGGATGCAACCAACATGCGTCTTCCATGACAGTTCTATCTATTTCAAGAGACACTTCTGTTGCAAGGGAGCTTGCGTCAACCCAGATGTCAAATTCGCATCCGTCAATGCACCATTTACCACATACAGGGTTGTCTTGACACATCCTGGTAATGACTTCCGCTATCATGTCTCTAAGTGGAGCATCATTTGTTTTGTCATCCCAGCTGGAAGTGACAGCAGTCACCCTACGTTTGATAAATGCAGTTGCAATGCAGATCCAACCACTGACAGGAAAATGTCCCACCAGCTTTCGACATAACGAGAACACGCTGTATCGTGTTATGTGACTGGGAATGTCTGGGAGCTTGCTTCCACGTTTCCAGTAAAGCACATTGTGCTCCCCCTAGACCTGCATGCCGAGCACAGTCCTCCAGTCATTTCTGGGTTCTTACACTCAAGCCCAAAGTCAGCAAGATGCTTTCTCACCTGCGCAGCGGCACTAAGGTTTCGTTGATGTAGATGTTGTCAATGTAAGCTGACGTCGCTTGACGAATTGTCTCATCTTTGGATAGCACAGCATCCACGATGGCTTTCATGATGGCTGGTGCCACATTGAGCCCGAATCCCATTTGTGTTAGGCAGTATCTCCTCCCATTAAGGATCACCGTCTGAAATGGCCGCAGTGACCGGTGCATGTGTACCTGCAAATAAGCCTTTCGAAGGTCAATGACAGAGACATTGGACCCCTGTCTTCTCCATTCTCTCAATTTTTGTGCACACACATCACCATGAGCTGTGTATGTGTCTACATGTTCAGTTCTCTATAATCTAGTACAGGGCGCACCTTTCCCTTATTCTTCTGTACCATGGCCATCAATGGGATGAGGCCTCTTGGAGGACCGAGCTCTTCCTCGGGATATGGAGTCAGCCATCCATTGTCCAGCCACACCTGCAATTCGCGCTGGTATTCTTCTTTGACGCGTTTGGCCACCAAGTACTCTGACACTTGGTTCTGGAGCTCTTCTGGTGGGTTATTTTCTGACCATTTCCACAGTGCTGTCCATGTCTTCATCCTTTGGTTGAACTCTAGTCAGGCCCGTTGAAAGCAGCACAGATGGGCATATCAGAAAACTTGACTTCGCCCGCCTCTGTGATGTGTACGTCGCCCAGCTCCTTAATAATGTCCATCCCAAGGATGGCTTTATTTGCTCAATGTCACTTTCCTGTTCCTTGCTCAGCTGCCTATACACAGCAAGGGTGCTGCCTTTCAAGCACAGTTGAAGAATCCGTTCCGTCTACGTGATCTCACATAATTCGCAGACCAGTTCCACATTTTCGATCCATTCAACCACAGACTGTCCACTTGTATCACCACTGAATTCGGGGATCAGTTTTATGTCAAATGGCCTTCCCGCCATCTTGCTAGAGACAAAGTAAGAGCCGAAATAGCTTGTAGTTATAAAGAAAAGAAAAAGATGGAAAAAACAACTGTCAACTTATAGTAGCAACAAACGTCTGCAATAGATTTCTTCTGTCTCTCGACTACAACACTTGTAGCCAAATCACAGTTCAAACAGTAGTCCATCATAACAGGCAACGTAGAAATGACAAAATGGGGTCACACATCCAACCTTCAGCAAAAACGTGTTTGTCAACCAAGCTCAGAAAATCTAATGCGCATAAGCGAAAAACAACAGCTTTTGTTCACCGAGAGATCTTTCAATTGGTCACGCCATTCAGGGGAGGGAAGAACATTAGCATAGATTCTGGCCCTTAAAGTAGATTTTTGCTAACTACTTTTTGATAATTTTTCTTCGGCAGATGGCACACAAAACACAAACTCTTTTTCGAGGTAGCTAATTATCTCTTTCACTACATATAGATACTTATAAAAGTCAGTTTAATCTGACACAAGGCCATGTTGAGTAGAGAATGAAGGTAAAAAGATTGTGTTCTGCCAGTCTTCCAAGTGGACAACCTGTCTTGAAAACCAACATTTAAAATCTTTTGACTTAGGCTCAAATGCCAACCAGGCATCAATGGGGAATATGCAACTGAGATGCCAAGAAAGCAGTCCTACAGAGGCAAATAATTTTTTTTAATGCCATGTCCTTTCAGGCAATCATAACTCTCCAAAGATTCCTTTTCATTGTTTGTGAATTTCCATACATTTTTGGGAAAGATAGTGGAGTAGTTTTCCCATTGCCTTCTCCAAGCAAAGTCCTAGAGGACATCAAACAACAACCATAATTTGTTAGTTTTATTGAATTGATTAAAATGTTCAGTTTTATTTAATAACTGACTGCTGCAAACTCATCAATTTACAATCTATTTCCATTAAAACTATATGATTGCCTGTTTCATTTGTTTGTGCTTTGTACTTGTATGACTTGATTCAAGAACTACTGCTTTATATTAGGTTGGTGCAAAAATAATGACGTTTTTTGACGTATTTTTTAATGTCAAAAAACGTCATTATTTTTGCACCAACCTAATACAACAGACTCCCACATAGAATCTGTTTCCTCGAACACTACCGACTTGACCTCTTCGGGTCAAGTGTCAATAGTTACCTATCCTTCTTATTTACATGATCCTCATTTCCTTTTACATTCATATCATACACCTAATTCAGTAATTCTCTACCTTGAATAGCTCTTGAGTCTTGGGTGTACATTAGAAAAAGAAAATCTTGCTTTCTCTGAGATTTGGTTTACTTAATGGCATATCAACTCCTCATGGGTTATTTAATGCCAAAATTTAATTTTCTTGGGAACTTTCATAATTTAAAAAAAATATATTACTGGTAATTTTCCTTTGCCTTTTCCAATAATGTATTGCTGGTATTTTTATTATGAAACTGTATTTTTATATTTATATAATGTTTTGACCCTAGTTTGGAGGTTCACTACTTACCCAATGTTGGGACCCTAGCAGGTGCTACCACCCCAGGTCAGAGTGGACCTGGGAACAACAGCAATTAAGAGGTGGTTTCACACTTCTTTCTCTGAGGTCATCAGTTGTATCATTTTTTTCATTTGGCTATAAGTTTCAAGGACACTTGTTAGGATAATTAATTAAATGAGGATAATACTTCATTTTGTTATGTGGAAAAACATTGTGAAAGGTCAAAGAGAGCCCAGACTAAAATTTGATCACCAAAATAACAAAGATAAGGATACTCATAAGAATAATTCACAGAAAAAGATATCAATACATCATACACAATTTGCCTTGACTATTTGTTTAAAATAGTACTATTTTAAACAAATATTCAAGGCAAATTTTATTGTTTAAAATACTGCCAGTTCTGTAATGTTATTTTTTATTTGCCAGCATATGAGATGCAAATTTAAAAAAAAAAATATATATATATATATATATATATATATATATATATATATATAAATATTACACTGTGACTGGTATTATGACTAAAGGGTTGTCTACTGTTCAAAATAGACAAACAGAGGTCAGGGTATCGGCTGCCATTTTTCCAATTGTGAGTGGAGTGGCAAGCTGTCACTAATCCAAGGAGTAATGGCAAAAGGATATATTTAGAATATTTAGAGAGTAGAGTTCCAATTCCTGTTATGTTTGTTATATTCACTTACATGCAAATACTCTTGGAGATGGGTTAATTAGTAAAACTTGTATCATTATAACATTATTATCTCAAAAAAAAAAAAAAAATGTTTACAATCTAAAAATGATTTCTGGCATTAAATAACCTACCATGGGTTGATAAGCCATAGAAAATGAATGAATCAATGATAACCCATGAAAGTTTACAGCCATATCATATTGAAACATGGGTTCTTGTACATTTACCAGAGGTAAGTAATATTGAGCCAGTTCAGTACCTAGATAGGTGACCGCTTGGAAATACTAGGTGCTGTAAACTTGGATGCACTGGTAGTGTAATTTATAATGGTTCGGAATTGAAAATTGGAGAGCAGAGTTCTAACTCCAGTCATTATATTCATTTATATGCAAATACTTTGGGTAAGGTATGAATCCACCTCTTCTCCTCCCAGGTATGGGTTAATTAGTAGGGATTGTATCAGTAAATCATTATTATCTCTAAAAAAATTCTTACAATCTAAAAATATTTTCAGGCTTTAAATAACCTGAAAAGGGTTGATAAGATGTAAAGACAAATCAATCAATGCACAAACACTAACAAATAATAATAATCTTTTTATATGATAATATTAGCCGTTTTCTTATAAGGAAACATTCAGCATTCGTTGACCAAGCAGCCACAATTGTTTTCAGTTGAAATTTATAAAATCTTTCTCATAAATCAATTTATCAGAAAAATAAATTCCTTCCTAACCTTTTGTTTGAAGTTGTGTAATTGAGGTTGGATAAAGTGATGATACTGCCCCATTATAGTTTATTAATTATAAGTATGAACAAGTATAAGGACAAATTTTCTTGTTTTTTTAATCGGTATCACCCCAAGCAAGACAGTACAGCCACTAAAATGCAAGGGGTTACAGGGTGTGGAGGAATTAGAAACAGAAACATTATTAAGGAGTAGAAAGAGAAAAGAGTAATCAGGAGGACAATAGATAGCGATTAACATTGCATTTAAATTTTTGCAGATTAAAGTTGGCTGGAAAGCATGGAGCCAAAAAGGAGTTCCACAAGCGAGAAGTGCAAGAAAACAGCATAGAAGTTCTGGCTACATCTAGCTAGCTCAACTGTAAATTGATGAGATCTCACTGCCAGTTTAGTATTGGGCTTAAATTCATGCAGTCTAGCTATCATAGCAAAGAGCTTGTCCAAAAAATTATTATAAAAGTATTTATAGAAAAGATGTAGAGAGGTAACCTTACAGCGGTGAGAAAGTGACCGAGGCCAAGCCACCAGATCAGGACCAATAATATTGCTGATTCTTCTTTGGATCTTATGAAGGTGCTCCAGGTAAATAGCCAGTGCACCAGACCATATATGGCAGTAATATTCTAACCCTGGACGAATAGTAGAGATAGATATACAAGATATATTCCAGAGAAACCTGTTGATGAAGGTGGGGAAAATTGTTCTTAAACCCCTCAGCAGATGCCTATGGTTAGGGTTTTTTGAGTGGTAGTCACTTATAGACATCCTTTTAACACGTATGTCTCATAGGCCAGTAAATATAATGTTTTGTTTCATGTATATTGGTATATATCAAATGAATATATTTAAAAAAAAAAGATTAAAATGTAACCATTTTATCATTGATCCTTTAAATAAACATTTAAGATTATTCCCTAGATATTATATTGACTAAGAGGAGTAGGAAGAAACAATCAATGAAAAAAGATTGCAATAAAAGGGATAAAAATGATGTTTGTTTTATTGATTGACTCATTTCCTACAGCTTATGAACATTTTGTGGGTAATTTAAAGACAAAAAATAATTTTAGATTGTATGAATTTTTTTTAGATAATGGTTTAGTGATATGTTTTTGATATAATGGAAAATGCATACACCTGAGTTTCCTCTCACTGGAATATGATTGGCTGGTGTCCGTCATAAATACAGACAGACGTGTAGGTACGACAGAGTTTAAGTCTATGACGACGCCCATTGGACTACGCCATTGGCTATCCTATTGGTCTACACCTATTACCTGCGACTATGACAAGTACCAGTTATAGTAGCCAAAACCACTTAGCTACTTTGATCAAATATATCCCTTTCCGGGACATATCAGTTTTACTAATTAACCCATAGCTGGTGGGGTATATGGATTCAAAACCTTCCCAAGAGTATTTAGCTGTAAGTGAATATAACAAACCCAACAGGAGTTAGAACTCAACTCTTTAATTAACAATTCTGAGTCATTATCCATTACACCACCCATACATCCAAACTTACAGCACCTGGATATTCCCAAGCAGTCACCCATCTAAGTACTGACCAGGCTCGATGTTGCTAAAATTGTTATTAAATTAATGATGATGATAATATGTCATTTTGAAATTCCTGACAAATGGTCAAATGTTTGGAATAACTTTGCTTGCAGAACTTTCCTCACAGTTAATGGTAAAAAAAAAAAAATCTGAAACTGCAAACAAAATATTTGCAAAATTTCAATTCATTGTCACTTTCCGCCATCCAAAAATTTTAGCAAGAAAGAATTGAGAAAATTTCAGCTGTAAAGTTCATCTAAAATATTTTAACTGCTATCAGTCACTCCCCTCCTCCAAAATATGATAAAATTAAAATATTTAAAGACACAATATTAATAAACCAAGGCATATAATTATTATACTGCCAAAATTTGAACATTATCAAAATATATCTACACCAGCTTGAAAATTAAAATGTTAATTTTCTTTTGTAAATTAAACTAATGTTTTTTAAAGCATAATTCAGCCAGTAAGACACAAGATGTTTTCTATGATACACAATTGTTGGAATTTTCATTGAATACTATTATTTAAAGATTAAAAATAGCTTAATTGTTATTAATTTGTCTCTTGTATTTCTTTCAACTTAATTCTAGCTGCTTTTCATCACATCTGCTCAGATCAATATCAATTCTTTATTTTTCATCCACTGTTTATAAAGTATAACAAAATTAATCATTTGAAAAACTGTAGAGTGAGTGGCCATCAAATAGTAGAATTGCCCCCAAAAGTTTGTAATAAACAAGAAAAGAAAAGAACAATGCAAAAAAATAATATTGTGCAAGAAAACAATATATGCAAGACAAAGCAACATTAATAAGGCAAAAAGTTCACAAACTAAGAATTGGTGTTGAAACACAAGAGCCAATTCAGATAAACAAACGTGGCATTCTGACTTCAAGACAAGACAGATCAGGACTGAGTCAGATGAGACCAAGTAGTGGCCTATTTTACTGGCTAGGAAAAAATCTAAGCATGCATCTGTGTGGTTCTACCTATAAATTGTGGAGCAGGGAAGTATTTTGAAATCATTCCCTGTCAGATTTGAACCAACAAAGAAATACTATAGAACAAGGATCTGAGTAGCTACAATGAAAAATTAAAATGAAGAAATACTAGTAAGAAATTAATAATTAAACAAGCTTTCTATCTGTGAGCCACTGTAGTTTGCAGTTGCTGCATGGCACACCTTTGCATTTTCCTGTGTCAGATTAAACTTATTTAAACATTTAAAAAAAAAAATAAAATAAAATGTCTACTTCTCATTAAAATTTTACTTTTCTTTCTTAAAACACAGTGAAAAACAACTTTTTTTTGCGAGGTGGGTCCTTTTTCCTTACACCTTGGCAATTAGCCTGCATATCCTGGTTCCAAAGTCACCTTTCGCCAATGATCTTTAGCCTTGGTTGGGAATCAGTCTAGGAGAAATACAACTGAATTCAAAAACATTATGTAACCCTCGTAAGGTATATACTATATGACCATTAAAAAGATTACTGGGCACAGAATTAACTGCAGTGCAAAATTTTAAATGTTTGATATTCTATTTCTATCAATAAATTTACTTTGTTAAATATACTCAATTCTTTTTCTGTCACATATCGAATTAACACTTCTAATGTGTTTCCAAAGAAGGAAGGGATGTTACATGATCAGAGGCAGAAGTTTCTCTCAGCATGGGGGAATTATATATATATATATATATATATATATATATATATATATATATTGTACTTCATTGCGGAAAGCCTTTTAACATATTTGAGCACTTACCTTTCCACTACAAATCTAGAATTCCTTAAGTTAAAAGATAAACTTTATAGAAAGAAAGTTGCTTCATAAAACCTGTAATTTTAAAATTACCTAAACAAAGTGAGTAATAAATAGAGAGGTTTGTTAAAATATTAACTTGCTCAAATAATATGATTTATGTCAGAATCAAGTTTGTTTTTTTGTTTTTTTTGATCATTTCACCCCAAACAAAGCAGTAAAGCCACTAAGACACAAAGGGTTACTGAGAGTAAAAGAAACTGAGAAAACATTACTAGGCAGTGAGAACAATAAAAGAACAGGATTCAAGGAGACCGGAGATAAAGATTAAATTTTTGAAAATCAAAACCTAGAGGAAAGCAAGAAACAAGAAGAGAAATCTACAAGTAGAATAATGGCATGAAACTTAGTTACATCTAGCAATTTTAACAGTATAATAATGAGACCTAGCTGCCAATCTAGTACTGCACTTAAATCTGTGATGTCAAGATAAAGATGGAAAGCTCATCAGAACAATTACCATAAAAATATTTATAGAAAAGTAAATATCCGGATGATGTAGACATGATAAAGAAGACTGCATTATATTCCTTTTCTACATTAATCAATCATTGTTTCTTCTATCAGTGAATATCTAGAAGTATACACAATAAAGAAGACATCATTATTACTGTGTTATATTCATATACACATTAATCAATATTGATTTAATTCATCAGAGAATATGCAAATAATACAGACATGATAAAGATGTTATTATTGCTGTAATTATTCACTTCTCTAATCAATCATTACTTATTCAATCAGTTAGCATGAATACACGAAACCTTTCCTGCACCTATCTTAAGGAAAGTACAAAACTTACATTTTGGATTTTGGTCACTTTCTAAGTTACACATATTTTCCTCTTTCAACAATTGACAGCATTATTTTCATTCAAGTTACTTATTGACATTTGATCTTTAAACCAATATGTGGCCTCAATCTGTCAAATGGAGATCAATAGATAAGCCATGGGATTAATACATTGTCCCTTACACAAACAATAAATGCTTCTTATTCCTATATGCTTTGCTGGGCAAATTCTCCCATAGAAATTTATCATATAGAATTCAATTTCACCAGTCAGAACTCTTTGCACTTTATGACCCAACAATCAATTTATTTAATCATACTGAGGTTTAGAGACTTTGACTAATTGAGAACATATTTTGGCCAGCCTTTACTTTTATCAATCAGTTTTTAGATGCCAATCTTTAATAACATTTGGCATTCAAAAATCATTTTTATTTTAAAGGAATTATATTTATTCCAATCCCAATATAAATTGCATTTGCTTTCTCAGTAATCCATCTCTTCAGCCACCACTTATGGTTTAAATAACAAAGTAGAAAGGATTCTCTAGCTTTCAACAACCCTTGTAACATCTTGAACTTGCCAAAAAGAGATAATGTGCCCATTTTTCCAAATAACAATTGCCATCTGCCTGATGAGAACACATGAAACTTTTAGTTGTGGTTGGCCAATGTTCACTAGGAATTTATTGGGAAATATATCTATAAAACCTATCAGGTGGCATTTAAGCTAGCTCCTGCAGAAGGGTTTGATTGGACCTTCATCACAATAGGTAAGGAGGAGTAAATATAGGTTCTTACTTTCTATACAAAAAATTATTTTTATTTCATTGGTGACTTTTGCTGGATTTTGCAATTAATTTCAATTATTCCCAAATTTATTTCCAAGTTATAAAAATTGTTATCATACAAAAAATTTGTTGCAAAAAATCCCATAAACAATCACCAAAAACAATCCCAGTAATGAAAACTTGGGAATCCAAGGTTTCAGGATTGTGGGTCCAAATCTGACCCAGAATGTTTTTAATTTGCTCATTAAGTCAGCATCATTTCAAAATGATATGATATGTTGGGCTATGGCCTCTACCTGTAGGAGTAAAGTTGAAAACAAATTTATTTTGAACACAGTAAATTGAGAACTAATTTTTTCATTTGAAATGAGCTATTGAAAGTTACAGAGTTGTGTCCCTTTAAGTTAAAAAGTGTGACACAGTGACAATTGCCTATCTATCTATCTATCTATATATATATATACATACACACAAACACTTACAGAGACACTATTGGCCTCTTAATCTATCACTTTTTGGGAAACTCCTTCAGACCCTAACCAATGCTAAATTGGTTCATCATCTCTTTTATCAGACAAGCAATATGGCTTTCATTTTTCAGGTCAACTGCTGATGTAATGATAACAACTGTGGAAAGATTCTATCATACTCTTCATAAAAATGGTGAAGCCCATGCTGAGCATTGAACATCTCGAAGGACTTTGACAGGTTCTGGCATTCAGGTTTTCCCCACAAGCTGAAAAGTTATGGTACCTCCAACACATTTTTGAACTGATCCAGTCGTTCCTATCAAATCGTGAATTGAGAATTATCTTGAATGGCCACTAGTGTAAATGCTTTCATACTAACACAGATGTAACCCAGGGCTCCATCCTGGTCCCTGTGCTATTTTTAATTTTCATTAACCATATAAGCTCTCAAAATGGCATCTACACTGACAACACTACCATTTAGTCCTGCCTCAGTGTTAAGGCTGATCAGTCCAAAATGGCAGCTGATGTACAAAACAACCTCAAGATCGTCATTAACTGTAGCAAGAGATGGCTTGTCAATTTTAACGCCTTCAAAAGTATACTTCTCTCCATTAATCATCTGAGAGATCACACTCTGCCTTCCTTCAGCATGGCTGATGCTAACTTCCAGGAAAGTCACTTGTGTCTTCTCAGGCTAATGTTTTCAGCTGACATGAAGTGGACATTGCGAGGTTGGCTGTTAAGAGTGGTGGTTTACCATGCTGTATAAGAATTTTGCTCACCAAAATCTATATATATATATATATACACACATATACATACCTATATGTAGGCATGTCCATATATACAAGTATTTACATTATATATATATATATATATATATATACACACACACACACATATAGGTATGTATATGTGTGTGTGTATATATATATATATTTATACATATATATATATATACACACACACACACATATACATACCTATATGTAGGCATGTCTATATATACAAGCATATATATATATATATATATATACCTATATGCAGGCATGACCATATATATATATATATATATATATATATATATATATATATACACACACATGTACTTCAGTATCTGTTTATATTTCTGAGATGAGGTATTATGTAAACTATTTACATTGTTCAGATGATTGTTCTCATCTTTGTTGCCATATTTATCACAACGTTTCGGCCATTGTATGCTCTGGCCTTCTTCAGGTGGTTGGAATGTCGAACTGAATCCTTTATTTCGCTTGCTGGGGGTAGACTGTTCTAGTTTCATATGCCATGTCTAATGGATGTCAGTTATCAGTTATGACTTGTTAATTTTATCTCCAAGTTCTCCACTGCCTTAACCAGGTATTGAACTCACAACTCTTTGGGTCCTGTCTAACCAACACATTTATCCACTGTGTCCTTGAGGACATCTGTGTATGAATTTCAGGGACTCTTCAGCAACCATTTTTACCAGTGCTCTATATACTGATGGCTCTGTATTATAACCATATTAGTAGCTTTAATAACGAAAAATCCAAACATAATACCACATTATCTACTTACATATAGAAAATTAAACAGGACTATAAAATGACCCCATTTTGAAATGGGAAATATTAGAGAAATGCTATAAATATAAAGCAGGTAATGAAGTTTGTTAGAGGAAAAATTAACCATTGCTTTATTTAAGGAACCTAATAATTTGCTGAATTTAAAAACGGAAATCTTAAGTAAGTGTAGACACAGAAAACGCTGGTTTCTAAAATAGGTTTGTTTTTCTTCTCTTGTTTTTTTTTTTATTTTATTTTATGTCTTGAATAAATAGGATTTACAACCCAGTCTTTGTGTTTCAGTTTTTTTTTTTTTTTTGTGTTGTAGGGTATATATTTTCTGTTCTTATAGCACCTATTTAGCCAGTCTGCCCTGACAATCTGTGTAGGTGAAACCTAGGTAGGTTAGTCTGGCTCTTTAGGTTTATTTGTTTATTTTGCTCTACTTAGCGTATTGAGCACTTTCTTTAGTTATTTTACTTTACTTGTGTTGGAAGTTGTTTCTTTGGACTTTGAAGTTAGATTCTAGACGGTTATTTTCGCCGGAAGTACATGTTCTTTCTTTTTTCATTAGTTTGTTCATATAAAAGCTAAAACACCTAAGGTTTTGCTGGACGAGTATACTGTTTATATTTATATGGTTATATATATATATATACATATATATATATGTATCGATAAATAGTGGTATACTTAGGCAGCAATACTTCTTTTATGCATGTTTCATTAAAAACGACACAGAAAGTAGGATTAAGTTTTTCATTTAATTTTTCTTCTGTTCAAACAAAAGCTTTCTTTTCTGGACAAACAGAGTGTAAAAACTGTCCAAATGTTTTATAGTCGCGAGCGCTTTCGGCTTTAACTTTAGCCATTATCAAGGATGATTCAATTTTCCAGCTTAATTGAGTATGAGCATTATGTGTTTGTTTTAGTATGTTGTACAGATGTTTTTATTTTCTGAATATAGTGAGCACATACAGGCCTTGTTCATTATTAATATTGTTAAGAGATGGCTTTTTCTTTTTTTTTATTAAAGCTTCCATTACCTTTAATCTTTTTTTTTACAGTTGGATGAAGTCATTATATTGTGTTTTCTATTACTGTTTCTAATGGTGTCTGGTAAGTTTATATATATATATATGTATATATATATACATACACATAGATATATATACACAAAAATACACATACTTATATATACATACATACATACACATATACATACATATATATACACATATATACACAAAAATACACATACATATATATATACATACATTATTATACATATATACACATACGTACATATACATATATACACATACATATACACACATACATACATACGTACACAAACATATATACATATATATACACATACATATATACATACATATACATATATAATCATACATATACATATATAAACATACATATACATATATAAACATACATACATATATACATATACATATATATACAT
>OZ010574.1:30217648-30410148 GCA_963932145.1 Acanthosepion lycidas | reverse complement strand
TACTTGATAACATGATGCCAAATTTTATCCATTTTCAAGGGAAGTTGCAAGTTATATTGAAAGTTTTCGTTGAATAAGGAGATATCAGTTTACCTGGAAATAAACAATGCAGTTATTAATAAGAAGAGGTGAAATTAATGAATGCACTATTTCACAGTTCTAGCATCATTCCTTCACAGTCAGCCTATGAACGTTTTTGCCCACCCTCATATATGGAAAGAAACAATGCAGTTATTAATAAGAAGAGGTGAAATTAATGCATGCAAGATTTCACAGCTCTAGCATCACTTCCTCATAATCAGCCTGTAAACATTTCAGCCTACCCTTGTGTGTGTATGTGTGTGTGTGTGATATTAAAAAATCTCTTCCGAGGTTTTATTTCCAAACCCATCCAGCATCTTCATTTTTCTTGATTTTTTTAATTTAAGTGCAATATAAGACTGGCATCAAAATTTCATCAATTTACAGCTGGCTAGATGTAACTTCTAGGCTAACAGTTTCTCATCTCACACTTCTTGCTTGTGGAACTCTCTTCCAGCTCCATGCTTTCCAACCAACTTCAATCTGCAAAAATTTAAATGTAATACCAATCAATATCTACTGTCCTCCTGATTACACTTTTCTCTTCCCATTCATTATTAATGTTACTGTTCCTAATTTTTTGCACACCCAGTAACCCCTTGTGTCTTTGCTGACTTGCATGGGGTAAAACTGATTAAGAAAATTATTATGGAATTCATATCAGAGAGAGAGAGATGGAGGGAGAAAAGGAATGAGGGAGATTTTAAGACACTTAAAACTTATGAGTACACCTTTCAATTGGTGGTTCAAACACAAGTTCAATTGGTGCAGTGTCATTTTTTTTATTTATTTTGTTTCAATTCCTTGTGGGAGAGGTAATATTTTTCATCTCCACCACTTATCAAATGAAGGACCATACTTAAGAATTTGACAAAAAACTCTCTGCTCTAGAGAAATGCTCCAAATAATACAAGCACATTATAGAAATAAATGGCTTATATACATATCAAGATCTTTATCAGCAAATAATCAATACCTGATAAACAAATTGTTTTCATTAATATTCATATGAATAATGCTGTGAAATGATGGTAATAAACATGGATCTATCAACAAAATCAAGCCAATGTTGTTAATCAAATACTGATTATCTTTAACCCTTTCTAAATATGAAGATGACAGAAATGAACATTGGAATATTAACAAAATCATCAATGCTTGTTTGTTAATCAAATATTGATTACCTTTAAGCATGTTTTTCAAACTGACCTTCACCCTGAGACATATCGGTTCACTTCCAAACATTGTCAATGGGAATAGGTGGTAGGATAATTATTTTATTGGAAACTTTGGGAATAAAACAAACTGACTCAAGGGTTAAAAATAAATACTATATGTACTTGCGTATCATGCAACCTTTGAAGAACTAATTTTGAAGTTAATTTGACTACATTAAATGGATATACAGTTTGGTCAATGATGTAGCCAGGACCAGTAGTACATACGCTAATTTTATATCTCATGTATGATGCAACCCTCTTAAAATTAGGTCTTCAAAAGTCACATGATATGCGAGTATATACAGTAATATATATTTATTTTTTTCTTTAAAATGATGAGTCCTTTGGTATTCAGCGTAGCAAAAAGTTTGTTAACAAAGCAGATATAGATAGCAGTCTGAAGAAATGTCTGTTGGAAGTGGGGGTAGTAGTATTGTGAGAAATTAGGTCAGATGTCAACCTGCTGTGTTTTCTCTCGGCTCTTAACAGGGCAGAAATGTCAGAAGCCGATAACCTTGACTGCTTCTTCATGCATCACGTATGACTGCGTTCTTTTGTTCTGTCTTCTCCTGGGATCATTCTGGTCTCTTCTGCCTGTCCCATTCTAGAAGTGTCAGGTTTTTTATACTTTTGAATAGGCTGGAGAATTTGACACAAACATGAAAAAGTCTCTTTGTATCAATTATTTTGATTAGTCAAATTATTTTATTTTCCAACATTCCTTTGTTTTTCATTTTTTTATAATGAAGTTATGTATGGAGCCTCCTGATTTTTGGTATTTTTCAGTCACAGATAATTAAGCTATGCTCCTGCAAGCTTCCAGTGTTTTTGGCTGGGTTCAATCTTTCCTCTTTCTTCCTCTTTTTATTTGAGGGTTGATTTCTCATAGGTTGAGAGAAGTATAGATATGAAGATGATAGAAAAGAACATTGAAATATTAACAAAATCATCAATGCTTTCTTATTTGTTAAACAAATATTGATTTTGTTATAGACAAGCGTATGGTTGCAAGAAAGAAATACGACAACAGCAGAAATAGATTTACGTGGTTTATGTCAACACGAACGTGAGGGTTTGGGACAGCTACCTTGTGGTATAGTTCATAAGTCGGCTTCGGATCTAGGTCGATCTCTCATAGTAGTTCACACATGTTGACGGTGGTTGATGCTCCCCTGCTGACAGCTGCTGACCGTGATAGGTCTGTTCCCTGGCCACCTGTGACTGCCTGTTGAACTTTCCGTGTGACCCCTTTTATAGCGTTTTTTTATGGCTTAACAGGCTCGAAAAATGAAGCGAGTATAATTAGGAGGGAAGCATTTTTACTGGACAAAAAATAGAACACTTTAAATATTATTTTATTTTTCGACCGGAACTCGTGTGTCAGGAACATTTGTAAACGAAGATAATGTTCATTTTGTGACGGGGCTTTGTCCCGTTCACATCCGGCTCTCGCTCTTGAGTATTTGCCTGTAAATCAGCCGAGATATGTCTTATTGTATTTTATAACAATTTCCTTTAAGCATGTTTTTCAAATTGACCTTCACTCTGAATTTCTTAAAAAAAATTAAGGATTGGCAAGATTTTTGTAGTTTTTCACTTAACTGTTTCATCAAAATATACTAGTACACAACACGAATGACTTAACAACTAAGCCAAACTCGTCAGTCAGTTATGTGCCATGTATGATACACGCTTAGGCAATCATGTCTCTTTCGATACATGACTGACAAGGCAGATTTTTTTTTTCTCATAGTAGGTTGCCATTTCTTTCTGCGGTAGACCAGTTGCAATCCAAGGCTACAGAACCCATTCTGTCCTATTTACCCATAGCTGGGGGGAAAATGAGGATTCATACCTTTTTCAAGGATATTAGCACATAAGTGAATGTAATGGATTTGACTGGAATTCAAACTCGGCTCTCTGATTCCTCAATCCGAGTCTCTATCCATTACTGCACTGTGCCTCCTCCAAACTACCAAATGTGAAATATCAATATTGTTTAGCTTAAGTTTTGAATGAAAAATTTCTAATATTCATAGCAATTTCTTTGTGTTGCTGACAGTTGACAGTGCAATCATTTGGAAATTGCTGCCAATCATAGAATACCTAAGCTCAATGTTAAGTGTGTGAAAACGTTCCCAGCACTGTTTTTTTTTTAAATCTAGACATTGAACAGGCAATTAAAAATGTTGATTCCAATCTAATGGGGAATTTATTGTAAAAATACACAAAGCTGAAGGGGAAGTAGGCTAAGGCTGGTCAACATTAACTATCGTAGACTTAGCTAATCAGATTCACAACCCATTCATTCGTTACAATTATTCTTGGTTAACAAGTATTGTTGAATTACCCTGTTGTACCTGCTTATAAAAAATAAGCCTACCCTTTGCCATAAAAGCTTTTAATTTGTTCAGGGTGAAAAATTAATTTGCCTTTGGAACTTATGATGGACAATTTCAGAGTTTCAACATTTCTGGGAGCAGAGTGTAATTTTGTAAAAGAAAAATGGCCACCAACAATAAATCTTTAGTTCTACCAGAGTTTGTCTCAGAAAAATATGCTGCTTGAAAAAAAGAAATGAAGTTCTTGGAAATGGGTCAAATGTTGATGCTAAAAGAGATCCAGTTGTGTTTTTGAGTTTAAGTGGTAAAGCCAGAGAAGCAGTTCTAGAAATGGAGTCTGGTAAATTAAATACAGGAAGTGTAAAAAAAGAGACTGCTAGCATAGAACTTACAGTTACATCTGGCCATTTCAACAATAAAATGATGAGACCTTACTGCCAATCTAGTACTGCGCTTAAATTCATAGTCTAGGTTTTGATTGATTGATTTGTTTTTTATGGTTTATTAACACTTTACAGGTTATTTAAAACCAGAAAATATTTTTAGATTGTAAGACTTTTGGTGGGAGATAATGATTTTTACTGATACAACTTCTACTAATTAACCCATAGCTGGGGAGAGAAGAGGTAGATTCATACCTTTCCCAAGAGTATTTACACGTAAGTGAATAACGAACCCAGCTGGAATTTGAACTTAATTCTCCGATTTCAAATTCCAAGCTATTATCTATTACACCACTCACACATCCAAGCTTACAGAACCTGGTATTCCCAAGTGGTCACCCATCTAGGTACTGACAAATCCTGATGTTGCTTAACTTCAGTGATCATGCAGGAAGTGGTGTTTCAACATGTGACCATAAACTGTATAAAGTCTAGATAGCAAAAGTAATAGTAATTAAATGTAATTAGGGAAAAAAAAGGAAGAAAATTAACTGATAAAGACAACTTGGTAGTGTCACAGTATAACATAAGATTTACCTAAAGTATAGTCACTGAGGAAATGATTTGTCAAACCAATCTAGAATAAGAGAATTTGAGTATCAGAACTCCATCAAGAAATAACAAATAATTAAAACAACTTTTGTCGGGGTCAACATTTGACGAATGATTGGTTAATCTAATCAGAGCACATAAAATGAGAGAGAGACCATTTTTGACAAGTTTGAGCAAATGGATAGAGAAATAATTAACACAAAGACGGGGTGGAGAGTTAAAAAGCAATTATTGTGGAGTGTAACAAAGACAAGAGACTGTGGAGAGCCATGATTGCTCAGATAAAAAAGTGATGTCTTTGTGGAAAAAACAAAATAGCACCAACACACACATAGTAGCAACAGTAAACACAGGCAGCACATATAACTAGTAAGAAAAATAATAATATAATAAAGATATCATCTTTCTACTCTACCTTAATGATGTGGCCTGTTAGGGGCCAGAAAGAAAGACACAGAAAGAAAAAGGTAGGTTAAACAAGTGTATTGAAATAACAGATATATACAAAGAGTGTGATTAGTCAGCAGATAGAAGTATCTGTCCAAACTGTCAGGTTACACTGTGTCTCGACTGCCTCCCAGAAGTCTCACAGGCTGGTATTTATGAAAAGAGGAAGAGTTCATTCCCATGTAGGTAGGTACCATAACACCCCACTCTTAAAATCTTAACTCCGTAGAAGTCTGAAGAAAACAAATTTTTTTTTTCGTTAAAGGATTTGCTGACTTTGCAGATTTTGCTGCTGTTTTCTCCAGAAACTGAAACCTTTTGCAAAAAAACGCTTACTTCTTTTCACTGGTCCAGGTTCTTTTAAGTCTAACACAACCTTTTTCTGATCATCACCAGAGTTTGCTGAAACTGATGTGACTTTCTTGCTTTGTTTAGGAATAGAGGCCTGTGTTCCTTGAGCCAGTTTCTTTGCTTTGGCTAATTTCTTCAGTTTCATTTTCTTAGCAGCTAATTTTTAGCCTTTTTAGATGAACTGTTCTGTTTCTACCATTGATAGAACTCCAGTTTTTACTAATCTGTCAAGTTCCTTGTTAATTTGTTCCGAGGCAAAAGGCACATTTTGCTTCTTTTTGAACACTGGCTGAACGTTGTCCTTTAGTTCAGTTTTTGCCATCATCTTAGTACACCTGACAACCAAGCAGAAAAACATTCCCGGATAGGCTTCCTTCAGTTCTTTTTTCAGTTTTTCAGCTTCGGCATTCCAATTTTCAATTTTTTGGCAGTACGAATTTATAGGTAAATCCCAAAGCTGGAATTGTGTCATCCAATCAGTGCCAAATTGGTTGTTAGTATTTTTCGGAATGGACAAATTTAATTTAAGTGTCTTCCCGTTGAACGTTGTATTAACAATCAATTCTCCCTTGAATTTAATTCCCCCCCCAGTTACTGATCTTACAATCTTGCTAGATTTTATCATAGTTGGCTTACCCAATCTTTTCCATGTTTGCAAGTTAATTATTGTCAAATCAGAACCAGAGTCTAATTGAAATTTCACACTTTTGTTTAACATTTTTACATGCATGAATTTCCTGGTATTAGCACTGTCTAGTTCGTCCAACCTTGTATTTTTTATGCAGCTATTGGTTTCATTTTTAGATCAGCAATGCAAGCTTTTGTGTCCAACTCCGCTACATATGTAACATTTTTTATTCCAGAACATACAATCTTTGTACCAGTGTAGGGCCCCACATCCGTAACATAGGCTAGGGGGAAAATTATTTTGCTTTTTCTTTATATCATTAGCTCTAGGAGACTTTGTTTCTGTTTGTAGCGTACTTTTTTGATGTGAGCAATACTCAATTCTTCAATATTTTTAGAACCCTGCTTTACACTGACGTACCTCTGACATTCTTCAGTGATCTGCTGTAGTTATATTTGGCTCATTTTCCAATTTGCTTTAATATTCTTCGCTTAATTTCTGCATCATTTGTTGACACTAGTCCTTACATGAATATCAAACATTTGAAGTTGTTCGCACTTAGCTCCACCAGCCTAAAATCATCACAGTGCTTGTTTACCACTGACACAAACGTGGTGTAATCTTCCCATTCTTTCCTAGTTAGATTAAGACATTTCCATCTCTTATAGAAAAGAAATGTCTTTGGACTGAAAAGCTCCGTGAGTAATTCCACTGCTTCGGTGAATGTCAACTCGCTAGTCTTCCAAGGAAGAATGTAGTTTACAAATTTTGTGTGCTCAGTTGTGCCAAGTTTCCTCAAAGAAGACATACTTTTTTCGAGTCACTCCAATTTGCACAATCTGTAGTAAATAAGTCCTCATATCTCCTAAAGTACAACACAAAGGTTATGTCTTCCTTGGGAGAGTATGAAAAATTCTCTAAGTGCTCCAAATGGTGTTTCGCAAAAAAGAAGATTCATTTTCGATGGCAGTATTACATCTTGTCAGTCCTAAAAATTGCTTTTGAAATTCGAGCTGTCTCTCTTGATTTTCCTTCTGAGTTTGCAGAAATAATTTTTCCTGTTGTGGCAATTGTTTTTGCCATTTATCCTGCTGTGCATTCTGGTACTTTACAAAATCTAGTAAAACACTTTTGAAATCCTCTATGACAAGTGTGTGTTTTTTTCCCCAGATTTACTTTTCTGTTTTTTTTCCAGATGCTTTTCAAATGAAAAAAATGTGACAAAAAATTTAAAAAAATTTCTCATACATCCACTGTTAACACAAATTGGCAATTACACGTAATTCTTTTACAAAAACTTGTTTGCCCATGTTTTAGGAGAATTCTTTTTTAATCCTGGTGGTCCTCATAAATCCTCGCAAATCCTTGTCACCAAGTTGTTGTAGACACTGGCAACAGAAAATTTTAGAGTCCATGTGAAGTATGAATCCTTGTCACCAAGTTGTTGTGGCCTGTTAGGGGCCAGAAAGAAAGACATGGGAAGAAAAAGTTAGGTTAAACAAATGTATTGAAATAACAGATATATACAAAGTAAGAGTGTGATTAGTCAACAGATAGAAGTGTCCATCCAAACTGTCAGGTTACACTGTGTCTAGACTGCTTCCCGGAAGTCTCGCAGGTTGGTATTTATGGAAGGAGGAAGAGTTCATTCACATGTAGGTAGGTACCATAACAAAAGGATAGGAAGGAAACTCCCATCAATACTAGAAAGAGCAATAACATTTAGTGGACTCTAGAAGTTGTAGCGAGACAAGTTATCTCCCCTTCATCAAAACAAAAATAGCAATAAAAAATTATAAATAATCACTAGAATAGAAACAGTCACATGATCTGACAAGACCCGCACGAAACATCATTATGCGCGAAAGTCAATCTTCCTCTTTTTGATTGATATAAGAATGTATAGAAAACAAACCAAATTTCCTATTAAAAAGACTGTAGAAACAAAAATACGGCCTTAGCTCAAGAACCCCTTGTCTAATTTTAATGAAATTTGGTACTGCACTCGGCAGGGGTACAAGGTACAATATACTTCTAAATTCCTTGGGGTATTATGTATCATTTAAACTGTACCTTGGGAACAATCATACATACAGGATTAGAGTTTTAGTATTACCATATATACTCCCATATCATGTGACTTTTGAAGACCTAATTTTGAAGCTAATTTTAAGGGGGTCGCATCATACACAAGATATAAAATTAGTGTATGTACTGCTGGCCCTGGCTATGCTGTTGACCAAACTATATATCCATTTATTGTAGTCAAAATGTATAGTTATATTTAAAATAAACATCACACGTTACACACACATATACAGTATATAAATAAAATATGGATTTGTAGTTATTTACTAACAATAGCAATGTCTGTCTCAAGGCCACAAATGTGGGATATTTGATACTTTTAGTGGACAAAATTTATAACAAATACTTAGTAACAACATCAATAAAACATTGACAGAATTTTAGTCTGCAATTTTTAAGAAGCAGAGGCTTGAACTGTACAATAGAAGTTATTCTCAATGCAAATAATTGGCCTGACAGTAAAAAGCTCCCTGTTGCTACAAGTATTTTCTGCTGTGTTATCTGAGAATAAAATGCAACCAAGAGGAATTTATGTAATGCAAGTATCGGATTTTAGTAGGTCAGAATGGTTGACATGTTGATTCAAGTTTGACTCGTTTAATTACAACTAAACAACTTGCAAAATAACCAACCAACATACTCTCAAATTTGTTATTAGATGGCTTTTTTCTTTTTTTACATTTCTCCCCTCTAATGGTTTTAAAACTATCAATTATTTGTTGGTTTGTCTGGTTCAGAATAAAACTGACAATTGATGAATTTCCTCATCTTTCCATAGCTTCTCTTAGATCTTCTGACACAGGAAAGAAGAAATGGTAGGAGGAGGGAATATAAGAATAAAAGAATAGAAAAAACATGTTGTATGGAAGGGATGGCACCATTGCTTGACCTGATAAATCATTTTTCTTCCTGATTTTTCCACAGATTCCAATACTGACCTAGTAAAAAATATTCAGTTACCTCACAAGACTACACACACAAAAACCTATATATATATATATATATATATATATATATATATATATATAGTTTAAAATTTACTATATTTATGGGTGAGGTTTGCTCAATATTGGGAATAGAATGTCCTTAGCAACTGGAAGAATTTAGAAAACGCTATTATATTCATATTGTCAAGTGAAAATTATATCAAGTACTGTTGTTAAGGACATTTCGTTTTGCTGTTATTAGTTACTTTGTTTTAATAAATTCATTTCGTTTTGGCCTTGAAAATGTCCACATTGGCTAATATTAGTTTTCCTATTGTCTTTTACATTTATAAATATTGTCTTTTTCTACAGGTTAACTCTGAGAAATTTTTCATATATATAAGAGCAAATGGGAAATGTTTATCAATCTAAAATGTTTTACTTTTATTAAATCTTTGTCAGAGAAACACACAAGATTGAAAAACATTTCTGATTTGTTCATCTTATTTTGTCAGATTCCAACCCAAATATGATCCCATCTCATATATACAGGGTGTATCAAAAATACTTTTACAAACTTTGGGGGCAGGTTCCTGATATCAAAACAAAGTAAAATGTTCATATAAGCATGAATTCAAAAGGCCATCAAACAGCCTTGTACCTCAACACATCAATTCATAACAAATGTTCAAAATGTCCTCCACTTGCTTCTACACATGCATGCACCTCTTGGATCATTGACTAGCAGACCCTTTCAAATACTCTCACATGGTGTCAAATGATTTCACAGGCCCTCATGACACGTTGATGAAGTGTCTCTGCTTTATTAATGTCTGCTACATAAAATAATTGTTTTAGGTGGCCCCAGAGGACTGAGGTTGGGGGAATGTGCAGGTCATGGAACTGGTCCTCTCCTACCTATCCATCTTTCATGGTAGATATCAGCCAGTGCATAGAAGTGACTAAAATGTGCTGAGATCCCATCATGCAATGCATCTTTGTATTAGCAGGGGTACATCCTCTAGCAGGTCTGGAAGTGTGTTTGAAAAAGTCCCTGTAGACAGCTCCTGTAAGACATGCTGGGAGAACATATGGACCTACCAGACAGGCACCTACAATTCCAGCCTACATATTAATCATAAACTCATGTTGGTGACTAGCCTGTATTGTACCATGGGGATTCCAATTTGCCCACAAATGTTGGGTGTGTAAATTTTTTATTCCACCTTTTCTGTTGCCTCATCCATAAACAAGACTGAAGAGACAAACAACGGATCAGCAATAAACTGCTGGCAAATGTTCTCCTATGGTGAGTGATCAGAGAGCGAAAGACCCTGCACACATTACAAATGATATGGATACAGGAGCTGCTTTTGAAGTACCCTCCATGCGGTACTATGAGATGTACAACATGCTAAAAACCTGGATCATTGACAGCCTGTAGAATATATTCTTCATGGTCAGGCGTACTGGCAGATCTCGGTCTTCCTTGATCCATAGTTTGTAGTGCCATGGACCCTGTCTCAGCAATGCAATGATAAACAACAGAAAAGGTTGAATGACTCAGCTGCCTTCAATTTGGAAATGCAATCTGATACAGCCATGCAACCTTGTGTCCATTACCATTCATATGGCTGTATGTAAAAATTATATCTGCCTGCTCATGATATATCCTGCCATTGTTAAACAGGACATTTCTCAGTTAACTCACTACTACATGTTAAACATTGAGAACAGACTAGCCACAAATCTTCACGAATGACAAATGTAACCTAGTCTATATGGCAACAAAGTGCCATCTACTGTAAACTTTCTTTAAAGTTAATAACTCAAAAACAAAGGATTTGCAGTCATATGTTTATATGGACTTTTGTCCTTGTTTTGGTGTGAGGAAGTTTGTAAAAGTATTTTGATACAAGAGAGAGATGATAAAGGAGATAGATATAAAAATTCAGATATAAATAAATAAAATGTATCATTAAAAAGACAATATGAATAAAGACAAAAGGTAAACTCTCTTCATGCCAAAATATATGACCATAAATATTTTTTAAAATAAAAAGAAAACAGTTCAACCAAGACCTATTATTTAAAAGAAATAAATACATAAAAAAATTACCAAATTAAAATAAAATAATTATATATTAAAAAATATATATTATACGAATAAAGACAAAAGGAAAACTTAACTTAAACAATGCATTTCGTCCTCTGATGGACTTTATCAAGGCAAATGTAAAATTTTTATTTTGCAACAAGTATTTATAAACATCCTAGACTTATCAGTCATCCTGATGAATGTTTATATGCATTTCTTAAATTTAAAAAATTCAAACATTTTTACTTTCATTTCTAAATACTAGTTGCAAAAAAAAATCCTTACGTTTGCCTTGATAAAATTCATATTATTCTTTTACAGATATATTCTGAGTTATATCTGAAACTTTACTCACACACACACACACACACACACATCTCAAGTTGTCTTGCTTCGACTGATATAGCTACAATTTCCTTTATGTCGTTAAGATATTGAGTGAGTTAGTTTCTGAATCTCATCTTGGTTGAATTCGTCACTAGATGAGTTGATACTGAAAAGAAATTGAATTCCACAAGCCGGGTTGATGTTAATGAAAATTAACTTTTTGTGAGGAAATTGGATTTCATGAATTCATGTGATGAGTTGATTATTTTAAAGACTCACTAAGTTGCATTGAAGTTTCATATTTCTGAGTTTTCTTGATCACGTGGGGGCTCAAGAACATGTTCTTGGCGTGTTGTACTATGAACAGGTCAACTCAAGGTCGACCGTGCAGACCTAGACAGAAACATGACATTATTATTTATGGACCAATCAGAAAGCATTGTTTCGCACTGAACTCTGGAGCCAATTTTAATGGGTTCAGCACAAACTGAGAATACTTAGCTGTGATCAACTTTTAACAGGTTTTAAACAGAGAATGTAGAAATGTAATTTTACACCAAACATTTATTATTAGATTCATATCCTTCTGGCATCCATTTAAACTAACACCTCCTTTTTTCCATAAATCTAGGTCAGGTCAGCACACTTAGAAAATGTGAAGGGTCACCTTGCTTGCAGAACATTAGCTTAGAATTTTGGAAAGGGAAAATTTCACTGAAGCATTTTGAAATTTTTCATAGTTTTCACCTGAAAATCTCTATCTTGAAAAATTGTACCAAATATAATTTTAGTCAGAAATCAAACTGACCATTACTCTTCTAACCGACCATTCTAAATGGTCAGTTAGAAAAATGATGATCAGTCCTGTATAACAATTAAGAGCAGTGATCAAATAAATTACTCCTTTTTCATAGAATTTTTCATTTTACACTCTAAAAATGACTACTACATTTGAGGTAAATCATTTTCCATTTAATACACAACTTTTGGGTTATATATTTATATATAGAGTGAATTTAAGCCTCACATCGCAGAAGAATGTAGCAGGTAACTTATTTTACAAATTTTAGAAAATGGATAGAGAAATAAAGGCAAACTGGGATTGTAAAGAAGCAAGTATTGTTGATAGTAAAAAAAAGGCAGGAAACTGTAGAGAACCATGACCACATAAACTGTACCTCTTACAGCTCATATGACAACCTCCTTCAGTAATCTTCTACCTTGTCTGGCCTTTGAGCTTTGCAGAGGGTGAACATTAATAAAAATGGTCTGAATGGACATGGTACATAAAAAGAGAACCTATTTGACAAATCAGAGTGAATGGGTGAAGAAATAAGTACAACAAAGACAAATTGGGGTCATAAAGAAGAAAGTATTGCTGAGAGCAAAAAAAGACAGGAAGCTGTGGAGAAACATGTTCACCTAAGATCTTAAGGGATATCACTCAGAGAGAGAAACAATTTGACATGTTTGAGTAAGTGGATAAGGGAACAAGTACCACATAAGCAAAGAGGGATTATAAAGGAGCAAGTATTAAACAATAAAAGAAAGGAAACTGTAGAGGGCTATGATCTGCCATGCTCGAAAGAGACATGGTACAGTGAGAGAATAGGGAAGGGAATATGTTAGCTGTTCTCTAAACGAAAATTCTAATTTGGTACATGGAAATCAGTCAAGAGGAACATATAAATCAAATGAAATATTGATAAGACATGAACGTCAAGCCCAATCAATATGACTTTATTGATCAACAAATAATGGTATAAACTAATTACATTGAATAAATCAGAAAAATATATTCATAAATTTGGAGAAAAGAATTCTTTTATCCTAAATATAGAATCTTAATCAGATTACAGTGACACTAATTGATAAATAAAGAAAAATTTTATGCTGTACTTTAAAGGAATTATGACAACCTTTAAATGTCTATATTTATTGGTAACTTTCAAGAATACACTATTTATAAGAGAAGAGAATTAGAAAAACTAAAAGAAAAAAAAAGTTGGAAATACAATGTTTCTTTATGTAGCTGCCATAAAGCAATCATTCCTGTAACTTCATTTAGTACAGGGTAGCCACTGAAAAACTGAAGGGTTTGAAAAAGTCATAACTTGTTTGTTTTCAATCTTTTTTATTTTTTGCAGGTTATAGAGCATGCCTTTGAGATTAAAATGGCTACGTATGATGTCCAGCAACGAGTAAAACTAATTCAGTTTTTCTATTCCAATGAAAGATCAATTATTCAAACTCAGAGAAAATACTGGCAGCATTTTAATGTCAGAGTATCTCCAAGCGATAATGATTTGGAACCTGATCGCCCAGTTTGAAAGAACTGGATCAGTTGGTGATCTTCTGGAAAGAGGTCCTAAGTGCACTATGCACACAGCAGCGGAAGCTATATGGAGAGTGTCCTTAAGGATCCACCAGTTTCTACTTGTCATCGCTCTGCTCAAATATGCATTGCTAGAACATTGTTCAGAAGATTCTGAAAGTAGATTTAAAAATGTTTCCATACAAGATTCAAATGGTTCAAACTTTACTACCCCAAGATACCCATGTGTTTGTAAAAGTTATTTTTGTTTTATATCATTCAGTCTTTCAGTGGCCACCCTGTATATGAAGCAATGTTTAGCGATTGCAACCAGGCATCTCTCCATTAAACCATTAAACTTATAGTCTGAGGCAACCAAAATGAACCAGTGGTTATTAATTATCACAGGTTTCTGCTTTGCTCTATTCTTGTGCCATACTTAATTCCATATCAAATTAAATGTTGCAATATTTTTTTTATTTTTTCTCTTAAGAAAAAAAAAGGTTTCTTTAAGTTTACTAAATTTAGCTTAGTCCAGCACAGTTCCAAATAGGTGTGGAGAATGTGGCAAGGAAGACTATAAACACAAATTTTCCAAGTGGCATGTGGTTGCAGTAAGTGTAACTGTTTGTCCAAAACATCAACATTCAAACTGCTCAAACTCTTGGTAAACATCTCTACTATGATACATACTTAATAAAGGTATGTACCCTAAGTTTTTTTTTATAAAGGCATGTAATTTAATAAGGATCAGACTGTTGCATGAATTGGCTGTCTCAAACTTTCTGTATGACCATGAATCTTGGACATTAACAGCAGAAGTCCAGCAAAGAATCCAAGCATTAGAAAAAGATGCTATCCTAGGTATCTCCAAAGTAAATCACATTACAAATGATGCAGAGTGAGACATTGGAAGATCTCATAAACAGTTAAGAAAATGATGCGACCCCCTTAAAATTAGCAATACAGGCTAGTCACCAACATTAAAATGCTATGGCCAATAAGAGCTAACAATCTTTCTACTGTCAGCTTCAGCAAAAGAGGCAGAGGAAAAAAATGGCTGGCAACATCAGAGTAGACTAGAAGATCATTCAGAGAGGTAGATGTTACCATACAAATGAGACATATGGCGGGAGATGATCAGGTGCTCAAATGTGCACCAACCATAGGACCCCACACTGATGATGATGATAATGTATTTTAATACTTTCACTCATATACATATAAGAAGGAAAATTGTTTTTTTTCTACATATAAAATTCTGTAACTTTCATTAATCTGTCTGTCACACCCTCTTAAGTAGCCATACATTGACCAATCAAAACCAAATTTTGGGGAGAAGTGCAAACAGCTAAGAGTACAAAATACTGTTAGTTTTACTAGGGTGCATAGCTTAGTACAATAAATTTTAATTTTTTTTTTTTTTTTGAAAAATTGAAAGTTATTATGTTAAAAAATACAAAATACTCCCGCTATTTTTAAAAAAATTTAATGATTAACATAACAAATACTTATTTAATAAAAACGCAATATTGTTTTTTCCATATCTATTAAGATTTTATATATACAAGAATCCAGTTTCCATTTTGGCCTGTGTGTGAGAACTATAACAAATGACAAGACCAAATGCTTCAAACAGTTGGAATTTGGCTCCAGAAAAAGATACTTACACATGGTCAGTTGTATGTTGCATGCTCAAGAGTAAGAAATCTAAAACTTTATTAAACGACAAAATAGGTTTTTTGCCAAAGTATTTTACCAAACAAACCAGCTTATTCAAATTTCATCAATTGGTTTGTGAAATTGAATGAAATGTAGAGATTGTAAATCTTGACAAAAAATATTAGCAATCACTTCAACAATACTAAATATTGTGGGGATTTTAACACATATCAGGATGTGGCAAAAAAATTCTAGTATTTCGAAATTTTCGATAGAGATTTTAAGATTGTTTGATATTGTAATGGAAATGTCAAAATGATCCATGCACAAACTTGTTTTATGTACGTCAGAATATTTCCTGAGTATAAAATAGATTTGGCAAAAATATTTTGAAGAAATAAACACGTGAAGGAAATGGACATAGTGAGTAGTTATTTCCCTTGAGTATTCATTTGGCACTAAATTAAAATCCCAAAAGAGCATTTGTTTATTGACCAATCAAATTCATTTGAAGAAGTTTACATTTCTGCACTAAAAAGCAATAAGACTTCCAATTTAGTAATCACTTACTTCTGCAGTCTAGTCTGGTTAGGTCACTATGCTTTTATGCAAATAACCATCACTTGCATGAAAGTAGAATTGATTTTCATCACTGAACTTTACAGAACGAGGTGACACCAATAAAAATGTGCATGATGATATTGTGGTATTAGTGGAAGTCTGCCTAAAAGTATGCATCCAAGCCTGTCTGTAATCATGCTGCAAGTAAACAACTCCCAACTGAACTATTTTCTCTAATTTGTTCTATAGAAACATGCAGTCTGCCATTGCTGCTTTTACTTGGAACCAATGCCCATTGGTATCAACAACATTCTGGATATTTGCACTCCAGCAGTGGGATTGTGGAAGATTGAAAATTGTGAAATTTTGGTTTTGTGAAAATACTCAACTTGCCTAGAAAGAAAAAGAAGAAAACTGATAAAATATAAATCCAAAACTCTCATATTCCAGAAATCTTTCTGGTGCTTTACAAATATTGTTTTTTTTTCTTTTTTTAGTCTAGTTTTCTTATGAAAACAATTTTCATACAACAGGAAATAGACTAGACACAGGAAGATTTCCTAACAACTTTGACTCAGACTATAAGATCCAGCTGCTACTCAGGCTACCACTCAAACTACGTACTTGATACATTGCTCTTTAAATTTATACTTGACACATGGAAATAGTAGCAGGCACAAAATGCATGTGAATATTTAACTTTAAGTATATGTGGCTAGGTTATCAAAATTTGCTCCTGTTGCACCAGCGTTATCCCTTCAAGTCACTACATGATGTTAACAAAAGCTGGGTTTTTATGGTGTCTAGCGAAGTTGCTACACTGATTTTCAGTCACATGGGACATCATCCATGAGTCTCCCATGCACAGCACAGGCGATCTTATGTTGCTTATGCTGAGGAGGGGGGGGTGCAGGCTGTGCCCACTAGATTAACAGAAAAATGTTTGGCTCTCTGCTAAAGTGTGTTACTCGAAGAGAAGAAAATTTCTAACAACTTAATAACTATACATGCTTAAAAGTTGAAACTTTAATAATTTGGTATACATTTTAAATGCTGTGTAATTTTTATCTTTCTTCATAAATTATAAGTGTATTAAATTTTAAGTTGGTATCCACTCAGTAGGGTTATTGTATCTATATAATTAACAGTTTTCATTAAAGAGAGACTTTTATTTGTTTAAAACAGACTAATTAACAGAATATGTTCTAATAGTGTATTTGCTATAATTTGAATCTGCCTAATCCATTGATTTGATCAATTCTTAATTTATACAAATTTCTAAAGTTTTTTTCACAAGCACTATGAGATTATCCATAGTCATTGAAATCTCCTGTGCTTTCATTCCACAAACATAATATTTGGACCCAAGATTTAACCATCTTTTTGTACAGCTTCAGGTAGCTGAGTTCTGAATTCAGAGTTGTTCTTCTCCTAGAATGGTTGCCAACCATAGCTACAAAGCCCAGCCTGCTTTGCTACCTAACCCATAGCTGGTGGGAGACCTTTCCCAAGAGTATTTGTGTTGTCAGGATGCAAAGGTTGATTATCTCCATGAATTCCTCGATGACCATGTGACAGCTGTTGAGTGACATCAGTTCATAGGGTGATGAGATCACCACAAGCCCACAGTGGTAGGGAGAATACAGGAGCCTACATGGTAGCAAGAAAGATATAGAAAATATCACTGGCCTGGCTGTTTACCCTTCAGTGAAATATTACAAGTAAGACTCTTGCTTCTTACCACTTTCATACTGCTTGTATTCATATATTATAATTTCTCAAATAGTAATGGATATATAAAATTTCTTGTATTATTTAGTGGTGTAAAAAAAAATCTGCTATGTTTGCCATTCCTCTTTTTCAGCTGTTCTGTCTGTGATATTGTAAGCGTTCTGAAAGCAAAGGAAGTATTTCTCGCAGATTACTTCCACAACACAAAGAAAAATCACTGTAAGTCCAGACTCGAATATCGGGGGCAGAAAGAAATGCTGAAAACTCGATTCACCAGTACTATTTCAAATCACAATGCATGTAACCAGTCAGAAAAATAACTCACACTCTAACAAACGCCGAAACCAAAAATGCCCAAATTTTTCGCCCCGAATCGAGAACACCAACTGCTTTTGTCAGCAGAACCTATTTTTTTCATTCGTCGACAGCGGGGATAGGATGTTCTGTAATTTATATATCAAAATACTTTTATAGCGACTGACTTGTTTTTTTTTTCTTTAATGCAATTATTCCATTTTCAGCATGTTATGTAGAATACGTGCCCTTCTGTTTGGTAAGTAATTTTCTTTTTCGCCACTTTTTCCGTCGTAGAATACACGTGACACGCTTCACTTGGTTTGACGAGGTAAGTCGCCGTTTTCTTTGCTATAGATAAGGTGTTATAATAGTGCAAAACCAAATGTAACTGAAATTTGAATTCAGTTTACCAATTTCTCATTCTGAGCTGGTAACTTTTATGTCCATACTGCCATTACAATGCATCAATTTTAACAAGCATCTGTACAACATTACTATGCAGAATTTGTCAATTTTGTCAATATGACATGCCCAATATATGCATCAATTCTCCAAAATGACCATCTAGCTTCACCTCACTGAAAGAAATGACAAACTTGCTTTGTTCTCAGAGAGAGTTTTCTGTTGCTAAGGCATATTCAAAATTATATTTATATGTGTCCCGCCCAGAGAAAATATAACATGTATGCAATAACAAGCAGAGTGAAAGGAAAATGAAAAAAAAGAGTCATGTATAATAATTCTCAACAGGACCTGGAGCTGCTGTTTCTAGAAAAGCCATATTTAGGATTTCAAATTTGAGCAGGATGGATTTATGTTATGTCGCTAGTCAGGACATATTCAACAAACAGCGAATCCTGGGTTTTTCCCAACATGAGGACTGTAAGCCGGAGTTATTTTCTATACCTGGTGAAAATATATTTCCATAGGAAAACAGCACTATAGGCTTGTTAGCTGCACCACACGCTGGAGGAGGTTGATTTAATCTCAACTCAGGCCAAAAAAGCAACAGTTAAGTTTGATTCCTGGAAGGTGACTGTCTGTCACTTTTGTCACAGTATGAAGTGATGTTACTAAGCAGCAGTCACATGACCCAAGGGAGATAATCACCTTCTGTATTCCTACAGTATGATACCTGCTTGCACTGAACTCTTTCATCACACCATATCTAAAGCTTGGGCACAGCTGGTGCACTGGTATGAGTAATACTATATTACAAGATGTCTGAAAAATTTATCAAAATATCTACTACCAACTGACATGTATCTACTGTACTCAGATCAAAATTAGCATCATCCTTCAGGGTATTGCATTGTATTTTTCACTGGTAGATTTTCAAAATACATAGTGTGTCAAGAAGAACCATAAAACTAAGAATTGTCCATAAAAATCATTTATTAACAATAACTCTTCTCAAAATGTGAAACAAAAATGCTTATCCAAGATTTGGAAAAAACAAAAAAATTGGTGAAGACAATTTTTATTTCTCTGGTGATGCTTTTTATTTTCAGATGTAAAAAATGTTACAGATGCATTAAAAAGTGATGTAGTAAAAATTGAAAATTCTCTAACCACCAACAACAAAAAATATTTATTTTCTGTTCATGGGAGAAAACTTTTTTTTTTTTATCTTTTACTAAATTTCTGTTCATTTCAAATAAGAAAATTTGCTCAAGAAAAGTTTAAAAATACAATAATGCACTATTTTAAAAAAAAATACAAAAAATGTTTTCCTTAATCTTTTGTTTACAAACAAGATTTAATTTCCGTAAGAAGTAGAACCAATTGGCCGCTTTAATAACCTGCCCCCGAAAAAAGAAAAATCCATATTTTTAATTTATTCATGATCATAATTTGAAACATACAAAACAAAGATTGATTTCTTTAGAAGAAAAAAAAAGTTGATGGTTACTCTTGTTTTTCAATCAGAAAAAAAGTTTGAAATCTCGTTTATACTCGCGAGAATCACGTCAAATCAAAATGGCGGTACATTTAGCATGTTGACCAACAACTCTAATTATTTCTTATGTTCTAAACGTTATTTTTCTCTTCCTGGACACATGTATAGTTCGGATCAGATGGTTTATGCTTAATCTGCATAACCCAGTTGACCGAAGGTAAGTAATCGAACCGTTTGTCATGATCGGAATGGTAGATGATCGTCTATTAGTTGCAGCAACGAGCGTGTATAAACACGTTGTGACAGTTTTCGCTAACAACAGGTGTGGGCAGCTTCCACCTAACTTTTTTTCTTTCTCTTTTCTTTGTCAACAACAATAGACAAATATTAGTTAAACTAGATTTACTTTTCGCTTCAGTTGCCGGTTTCTCACCGGTGTGTTTAAACTCTCTGCATCTCTAATGTTTATCTTCATCTTCTGGCGAGGCGAGCTGTTACCTTTTTTATTAAACATCTTTTAAAGGCCTTAATTTTTTATTTTTATTTTTTACAATACACTGGATTTAAACACGACTTCGTTGAAACTCGACTAAAGAAAATATTTTATCGTATAAAGAAAAGAAAGGAATGAAAGGTAAAAAGCAATGATCCTTTTTTACAACAATCCGTTACTTTTAAAAATTACTTTAAAAATGACAATGCATCGGATATTAAGGATTGTAATTTTTTTTCAGTGTGACTGTAAAAGTAATTTGTAAAAATGCTATTTTTTTATAATAATTTACATTTTTATTAATAGAAAAATTTATACTTTTTATTTATCATTTTTGTATTTTTAACAGTAACTTCATGTTTTTAAAAGTAAAACTATCATTCAATTGGATAAAGTTTGGTTGGATCCTTCAACCAAGACAGAACATTCAATAAAGAAGAAAAGACGAATTATTATTATTTTGTTATTTATTTTGTTAATAAAATCTACAGCACTTAGAGTGATTTCTTAGATTGCTGGAACTTTATTAAACAAGTTTTTAGACTTAAGTTAACTTATTGTTAAAAAGACATTTGAATTAAAATACCGAATCTTAAAGATTTTCATTGCAGTTTTTTTTATTAAAAACATTTTTTATTTATTATATTTTTTTAATAGTATCGCTTGGAAATTCAATTTAGAGATAGAAAATAAATACAAACAAAACTAAAAAAGTAACTTCTGTTATTATTCCTAATACGACGCTGTTAATTTCAAGAATAACAAAAAAAAATGGTCTTTTCTTGTTTCATGTGTAAAAGAAATGTTTGTTATTTAGAAAATGTTATCAACAACAATATTTGCATTTTAAATTTATTAGTTTCGACTCCGAAAACTCCAAGAATAACCAAATATAAAAACTGACAATTTTTGAAATTAAGAAGTGTTCATTAGTTCATATTCTTCTTTTGTCTGTTCGTTTCTTTAAACGAAACCCCTGTTGTCCTTTTTTGCTATTCACTCAATTTTTCTTTTTCAAATTAAAAACGTAAATTTTCGTTAAAAAACGAAACAAAACGGTATAAAAATCAATTTCTTAAGGGTTTACTTTTAAATTTTAATTTATAAATCTAAATTTTCTTGGAAACTTTAAAAAGTTCTTGCACTTCGTTAAAAATCGTAAATAAACTAAATAAATTTTTTTTTTATTTATTTTTTATTTTATAATTTTTTCAAACTCCTCTCGCAAGCTGTTGCATACGGGTTCGATCTTACCTGGGTTTCTTTTCAACCAATGTCATCTTGTAACAAACTAGTACATAAAAGATAAAAAAATAATAATTTGATAATTGATACTACTGAGAAACAGGACATTTTAAATACAGTTTTTTTTTCCTGTTTTTGCCATCGAGTTTTTTTTCCCACACTATTGGACGGTTGTTGTGGCTAGGGAACCAAGTGACAACAAGTCTTCTCTTCTCAATACTTAGAGTCTATCCTCAGTATTCTAAGATCAAATTTAATGATGTTTGTTATCGTTTCTATGATTTCAATTGTTTCTCGAATTTTTTTTTTTTTTTTAAACTCAAGTCAAGACGTTATGCCGTTCTCAGTGTTCCCATAGAGGTACAATCATCCCTTTTTAAAAAGCATTTGAAATTAAATAATATATTAAATATATTATTTATTGAGTTTTGTATGTTACAATTCAGAGCTGATTTTCAGGTACGTTGGCCACAATTAAAAAAAAAAATACATGGTTTGCATTCTTCAAAGCCTTGTGCTTTTTCTATTGCAATCTGTAAGGGGCGGCGCGATCGAATTTCTAGAGTTTTTCATAAAATTAGTTATGGGGTGTTAATAAATATGAAAAAAAAATTTCTGCCATGACTTTTATAAAAAACAACATATTTATAATAATTTCGATCATCTGTGAATAGTTTCTGAAAGTTTCATTAACATCTGACAATTATTTTTATTTTTGCAAGATTTTCCAAATTAATGTGTAATACAAAAAAAACGCGCTAAAAATTATCTATGTTATTTACTACCCCTTGTTGCAACAAAGATAAACAAAGTTTTTAAATCAAAATTTAGAATATTCTAAAAAGATGGAAAAAATTTTAAAAAATAATTAAAAAAAAATTTGGTCTATCCTCTTCATAAAAACATAAGCATTTAGAGACAATAAAATTTTGTTTTCATAAAGTTTGGCGTCTTTTTCATCAGACTATGCTCTTTTTTTTTTTTTTTTTTGGCGATTTCGTGGAGGTACCTACTTTTTTTATGTTCCATAATTTGATTTTTTTTATTTTTAAATCAAGTCAGTATAATTTTTACCCTTTTTTTTTTCTGTTCCAGTTCAACCCTCCCTCAAATTTCCAACTTATCAAATCAAATCTTAGTGCTTTTAACCAAGAACGTACACTTGTACACTTGCAGATTTTTATGGGTATATAATTTTCTTAGTCTTCTTTCTTCTTACTTAGTTCTCTTTACCAATCTTTTTTTTTTTTTTTTTTTTTTTTTTTTTTTTGAAAGTATAGTTTACTTTTAGTTGAAGTTATATTTTATATTATTTTTTTCTCGTTATTCTTATTTTTCTGTAAGAAAAAAACAAAAAAAAAACAGGCCCTTTTTAGTAAGTGAAACTAAACACTGAAAATACATTTACAAGATCAAAAGTTGTACTCTACTCACCTTTTTAACACCTCAAATGAATGGTTTCGATGTTTTGGAAGAATGTTTTTCTTTTTTTTTTTGCTAAAATTAAAATTTTTAATTTTAGGCCATTTTAGCAAAAAAAAAAAAAAAAGAAAGTTTACTTTAATTGTTTTTAATTTAAAAACAATTATTAAATAAAGTAAACTAAAAAAAGTGAAGAACAAAACAAAACGAAAGGAATCTGACAGAGATCACTTGACCATCTAACTGAGAAGCATAAAATAACAACAGCTATTGAATTAACTGAAAGAAACTAAAAAACAAAGAAACATCCTTCAGGTTTGTCATTTAAAAATTGTTTTTGAAAATAAATTGTAAAAAGCAGACGGTCCAAAAGTCTTTAAAGGCGCGAATTCTAAATTAACAACTCGATTTTTATTGGGCAGCAATTAACCAATCAAATGAAATGTTACTCACATTTTCGATCAACAAATGATTCACGTGACATAAAGGAACATTTTTAGAGTTTTTGTGGGGTGGGTTCAAGTTTTCGCTATCACCAAGTGATCCCCGAGCACACTCACGTCCATATCTTAGCAAGTCAGCTTTTTTTTCTTCTTTTTTTTTTTTTTTTTTTTTTGATTTTGTTACGACTCGTATCTTGTCTTCTCACTTAGATGAAAAAGAGGTTAGTCTGGATCTCATAGTTCCAGAGTATTTCTTTTTATTTTCTTAGTATACTGATTGTTTTCTTGTGTTGGTATCTTTTGTTGACAAGCAAAAAACCCAGCACATTTGTACAATTCCTATCCTGCCATTTTTGTTTTTATTTTTATTTCTGAACTTCATTTTTATTTCACTCTTTTCACTTAATATAGAATTATTTATTTGAAACAAAAGATAAGTTTTCTTTTCAACAGATGTCTTCACTAATTTTTTTTTCTTTTTTTGTCTAAAAAGTTGCTATTTACCTGATATCTTCACTAATGCAGATGATCTTTTTTTTATGTGGGGGTGCCCATACACATGCATATACATACAGGCCATGGACAAAAACTAACCAATCTCTATGATTACTGTCACACTGACATTGATGTTACACTAATCCTACTTCTGTTAGTGTAATGAGGAAGGTGCTGCTGCACGGTTGAAATCACTGGGATTGAGCGCTTTTTCCCCATCTCACATAAGGAGAGAACAGATATTATAATTTTGATCTTAGCCAAAAGGTCGATTATTAATATTTTTGTCTTTGCTGTTTTTATCACCTTATTTAGATCAATGAATTTTCAGATTTCTTTAGATCTATGATAATGGATAGCAGTTTGGATTGAGAAATTTGAGAGCTGAATTTAAATTCTATTTGAGTTCATTACATTTCCCTTCTGCTCAAATGCGCTTGGGTACAGTATGAATTCATCTCTTCTCTCCCAGCTATGAGTTAAATAGTAGGAATTGTAACTGGAAAAAAAACAAGAATCTCTAAATACAGGATGTGATGAGTAAATTGTTGCCATTTTGTATTTTTAATTTCATACATGCACATTGTTTTTGATTTTGTTGACAGCAGAGTATAGTAGATTCATTTGGGCTCTGTGAGAAAAAGAGTACCATGATGCAATTCAGTCTACCAGAAATTTGGAAACAGCATGCTTGGCATTCATGTCAGGAGCTCCAATGTGAACATTTCAGAGTGTTTGAATGTCAATCTAAGGACCATGCAGAGAATTCAGGAAGAAGTCTAATGGTAATTATGAAGGTACTGCAGCTCAGAAAACTCACTCTTTTCTGATAAGAAAAGAACTCTCAAATTTGTTGGTGAGGGCCTCTGACTCAACACAAAGGCCTACATCAAGTGCCTTGAGCAGGTAGTACTGCTCTGGGTCAAGAGAGTGGCTGCTGGCTGCTGGAAGACACTGTCTTTCATCAGGACTCTGCACTATGCCACACAAGCAATGTTATTTTCATTTTTGCATAATTTAAACGACAATTGATTCATCGCACCCTGTATATATTCAAAGCAATTCATACTCCCTTTTTTTAATCTATTCACTTGACTGTGCCATTGCTGGGAACATTCTTGGAATTCAGTTTCCTGGAATAACTTCCAGTAATGTAGTCATATGTTGCTCACTGTTGGAGAGGGTTGTAGATTTTTGTTCTTTCAGGGAATTTTTTGATTTAGAAAATAAACACAAATTCAGTGGTTCTCTTTATAATGTTCATATTGCAACCTGTGCTTCTGGTTGGACGTGGGGATATCCTTTTAGTTGTCCAGTTTTTATAATGAGACCTTCTGATCTACTCCACAAAAAGCATCATTGAGTTTCCAAATGTTAGGGTTCTTGATAAATATAATTAATGCCAGGTCGAGTGTCTTTGTTTTTACATTTAAAAACAAAGATATTTGATCTGGCATCTTGGCTTCAGTCACTTTCCCACAGTCATCATGTAGCTTCCTTGCACATTTTTTATAAATATTTTCTTGTTAATTGTTCTGATGAACATTCCACTTTCAATATGGATTTCTACACTTTGTTTAGCAAGATAATATTGAATTGTATTCCCACATATACAGAATATGGAATACCCTGTTTTATGTGGGTTGCTAAGAATTGGATGTGTCGATGTCATAATTACCATTAGTTTTTTTTTTTTTTTTTTTTTTTTTTTTTTTCATACCTTTCTTGAGTTTGCATTACAAAGTAAAAGGGGGCCCCTGTTTCTTTCCATATCTATTTCTGAAAAGGGCCAGAAAATCCATCAGTTGTTGGTAACAGAAACAAGATAAAGGAAAATGAATTCACTTGAAAAACTCTTGAAATGATATTTACTAATCTTACTACCAAAGTGCAATAACAGGACAGCCTTTTGAGGATTGAACTTATTCACCATGCTAGGTGAGGCAAGCTATGTTGTCTATCACTCTATGAAAGACATTCTATGATGAATATAGATAATATTACAGTGGAAATGTCACTTTCAAACATTGATGAGCAAGCTAGTTTTGCAGATAATTATGACTGTAGTATATAATGAGTGCTCTACACTTGTTGCTTTGTGGCATATTAAGTTAAACTTAGTCTGTCTTAATAAATCTGATAAATTCAATAAAATCAAATTGGTAGCTGATCTTAAAAATGACATTCAAACTATTGTTAAATGGGGCAAAAAATGACTTGTCAATTTTAATGCTTCCAAAATTAAACTGCTCTCTTTTAACCACCTTAGAGAACTTTTTTCACCTTCTATCAGTATGGCTGATACTAACCTCCAAGAGAGCAACTCAATTTACCTTCATGGTCTCACATTTTCCATTGACATGAAGTTGAATGACAATATTAAATCAATTGCTAAGTTTGCTGCTATTAAAGTGTGTTTAGTATGTCATAATAGATGATTTTTTTTCACCAGAATCTATCTTACATATTTATAAGTCTACCATTCATCCTAGCATTAATATTGCTGCCACATGTGGTTTGCTACTTTCTTGACAAAATCCAAAGAAGAATCTGCGATATTATTGGTCCTGACCTGGCATCTCAACTTCAAACACTTTTCCACTGCTAAAACATAGCTTTACTCTGTCTTTTCTATAAATATTTTTATGGTAATTGCTTGGATGAATTTTCTTCTTTGGTATCTCAACTTTTGGAATTTAAGCACAGTACTGGATTGGCAGTTAGGTCTCATCATTTTATTGTTGAAATAGCGAGATGTAACCGTAAGTTCTATTCTAATAGTTTCTTATCTTGCTCTTCTCGCTTGTGGAACTCTCTTCCAGTTTCATGCTTTCCAGTCAACTCTGATCTTCAAAAATTCAGTTGTTATCATCTTTTCATATTCTTTTATTGTTGTCTCTTCTTAATAATGTTTTTCTTTTTCTCATATTCTTTCACACTCAGTAACCCCTTGGATCTTAGTCGCTTTGTTGCCTTGCTTGAGATTAAAGAAAAGGTCAGGACCACTAACATGACAGACCCTTCTTTGGATTTTGTTGATAATTTTGAGACATATAGCAAGAGCAGCAGACAAGATAAGGCAGTAATATTCAATTTATGGATAAATGATTGATTAAGAATGTGCAAGATGGATTCTGGTGAGAAAAATTGTCTTGAGAAAACCATGAGACCAAGAAGGTTCTCCTGAAGGTTAGCATCAGCCATGCTGATGAAAGGTAACTATGTTTCTCTATGATGGTTAATAGCAGTTTCATTTGGGACATGTTAAAATACTTGGGGATCACTTGCTGCATGAAAAGTAAAAGTTTGTAACTTAGCTGATTAATGTTACCTTCAGCATCTCAACTCCAGAGTTTCATAGAGGGACCTGTCTGTCCACTCTTCAGTGATTTTCAGCAATTGAATGCTTATATTTCTCGATTTTTTTCTTTTCCTTCTTATGCATTTATCATTGGTGCAAGCTTTTTTCTGTATTGTTTGTATTTGTGTGTGTGTTTGCACATGTGCAACCCAGCATCTGTTTCTGCAGATGTGTGTACATGTAAGGTGTCATGATCATTTGTTCTTTTCTTTGTTTACTTTTTTTAATTTTAGGAATAAAAGCCAACAAAATGATAACCATATTGGCAATAAGATTAATATTTATTATATATTAACCTTTTGACTAAATTGAAGAACGAAGAGAAAGATTTTAAAGTCAGAATTTTTGGACATGCCTGTGTCCTTTTTCAACAAAACAAGGAATAAACAAAGAAATGAAAATTGTGTCTTTCAATTTTTTATCTTTGTGCTTCAGTTTAGTCAAAAGGCTAATATATAATAAATATCAATTTCACTGCTTTCAACTGTTCATTCAGTCATCTTCAGGCATGGAAATTATTTTGATTTTGGGAAAATTCAGGTAGCATCCAACACGAAAAAATATAATGCAAATTGAAATATGTTTTTTTAAATGTGTTATTGATAACAGATCCAAACTTTTTGAGCGTGTATTCGCAATGCTAAGGTTGAATTTTTTAAAATTTAAGTGATGCATTTTTTACTAAGATGGCAATTTGAGAATTTTTTTGTTGTTGTAGGAGTTTATCAGTCAATGTGGCATGAACTAAATAGTTCAACAAGTAATGTCTCAGTTGTTATCCCAAGATTTGCACGTCGGATCAGTTCAATGAAATATGTGGTGCAGTTCAATTTATATTACATTTCAGTGAATGTACAGTCAAAAGTACTTGCATATTTAAGAAAGAACTCATACAGCTTATAATTTTAAAAAAACAAGGATCATAACATTCATCGTTTGATTAGTTTTTATATCATTAACTTTACTTTTTGTATGAATGAGTCATTGTAATGTAATATAAATTGAACTGTATCACATATCTGACATATATATTAAAAGGTAAAAACAAAATTATATAAAGACTGCATACAGTATAACATGTAATTAGAACTAAATTTAGTTTGAAACAGTTCAGACTGGCAACATCTAGTTCATGAGGTAACTGAAAATTTTGAACTGAAACCTTTATTATATCTTGTAGGGGGCGGGTTGGTTCTCCTTCCACTATGCGTATCTAAGGATATCTCTCGTTCTTATTTAGTACTGCTCAGTTATTGCTTGCCTAGCATATTTGATGATTCTGTTCGATATCTGAATTCCCTGTAGGTTACCAGGATTGACATACACCTAATGTAGGCAGTCATGGCTCTCCACAATTTCCTATCCGTTTCAGTTCTAAATATATTCTGTCTTTTATTTCTAAACCCTGCTCTGCCATCCATTTTCTCAATCTCATCAAGTATGTTTTGCATTGTTTTCCTCTGTCCCTCTTATCCTCAATCTGTCATGTGAGTAACAAATTTTCCAAGCCCTCTTTCTTCATTACGTACCCCAGAAATTTCAACTTTATTTTGCTGATGTTAAGCAGAATCATAAAAATATAATGTATGGTTATTAGAAAAGAGACATCTGAAGGTACATTAGAAGAGTGAAAGATGCCTTCCAGAAACTAAGCACAATATTAAAGAACAGGAAAATGTTTTCAGAAACAAAAATAGGGGACTAAACTGCTATGTCGTTAACTTCTACATGGCAATGAATGTTGGTCAATTTCCTTAGTGATGAAGAAGGAACTCCAAGCAACAGGGATAAGACATATTGGGAATATCACAGGCGTAACATATGATCAATGAGGAAGTTTTAAAGAAAATGGGAACTGATCAAACACTTATACATAAAAATCAGAAAGAGTTCAAATTTCTGGAACGTATACTAAAGAAGGTGTTGTATCCTTAAAGAGGGTTACAGACAAAGGTGGTACTTGAGTGAAGGAACAGCAACATGCGCATAGAAGAGAGGTTTATTGTAAAAAGAATACATTACTGAAAGACAGGGAATCAGGTAGCAGGCTAGTAATTCCCGAAGCAAATTCCAGGTATATCCTGTAATTACTATATTTATCTACTGATATAGTCAGTCCACATAGGTGATAGGGAGTGTGGGACATTCCATTACAACATAAGGTTTAGAGAATTTAATACACACAAGACGGCTTGAAGGTTGGAGAAGCAGAAGCAAACAGCAAGTAATCTACTTAATGGGTTTGTGTGAATGGATGGCAGGGCAGGGACAAAGAGGGATGGTAAACAATAAAACTTTGCTTAGAGCTACAAGGGACAGGAAGTTGTGGAGAGCCATGATTGCCAATGAGAGTTGTGTGAATGGATAGCAGAAGAATAAAGAAGGAGGGTAAAGAACCATTCCTTAGAGCTTGTAGTGGACCCCCACTGAAGGGGGGCACAATATATGGCCTGTGTGCTCCAAATAAGTATGAGTCACAGCAGGCCCACTAACATTTTTAAAAATAAGACGTGAAATCTGACAGATCAATAAGAGAACAACAAACTTAAAATTAATACAAAATTGATTTACATCTTATACAAAAGTATGTGTTTGGATTAAAGGAACATGAATAAACAATGAATCAAGTAATGGAGGCAGACATAAGTAAATGAATGGATACTGACCAGCTAGAAGATCTAGAAAATATAACTGTCACTAAATGTTACAAGTAAAGTCCATGTAAGTTAAGTTGGCATGTAATTCTACAGTTTTAAAGTTCAGTTCATATGTCCGTCAAAAGTGTTGAAAAGTCACCGGTTAAGTCCAACAATAAATCTTCTGTAGTATTTTAACCAAAATGTATGGAATATGTTATTTGACGTCTGGATGGTATAGCCAAGGAGAAAAATGTTCAATGGAAATGTCCAGTGGTGTTGTTGCATAGTTGCTCATTAAGTCCAATGGTGAACCTTCTGTAGTATTTTAACCAAAATGCAGAGTAGGTTGTTTGAGTCTGGATGATATGCCTGCAGCAATTTCCTAAACCAGGTAAGTTAGGTTGACAGGAAAGCCAGAAGCAGGGACTTAATGTAGTTGGAAGTTCAGGGCTTTTGTAAGCAGGTCCATTAACACCAATCAACCAGGTGAGTTAGGCTGAGATAGAGATGCCAGTAGTGACCAATGAGTAGTCAGAAGTAATAAAGGCCAGGAATTTCAGAAGATAAGGGTCCATGGTAGCCAGAAATAATAAAGGGCAAGAGTGCCAGAAGTAAGAATGGATAGGAAAGCCCAATTAGCATCCAGTTGGCAGAACAAAAATAAATAGGCACGTAACTCAATACATAACCAATCCAGGCCCCTTGGTCATGAAGACGAGGGTGCCTGCATTTCGCCTCTTCGTCCTCCCCGGTGTTTGGAGAGAAGTTGCCAGGTTATATGATAAGGGAGTGTAATAACATTAACTGGGCCTGCAAAGTACCTAAAAGCTAAATAAAATAAATTCAGTGTTGCTACGAAGTATAAAAATGTTCACAAAGAATATTCAGACTAAGTTTGTAATACTGAAACAATTAAAAAGATATTAGGTTTATTATAAATCTAAATGAACTTGCTATATTAAATAGAAGGGAGTGGGGCAATGCAATGAAGAAATGGTCATGAAGATGTATAATGTCTGCCCTTGATCACATGAATGGAGTAGCAAAGATAAGCTACAAGGGGCCGGAAGTTGTAGAGAGCCATAACTGCCCATGCATTTGTGTGAATGGATAGCAGAGCAGAGGTAAAGAGGGATGGTAAAGAGTCAAACATTGCTTAGATCTACAAGAGACATCATGATTGACTATGTGTTTTTGTGAATGGAAGGCAGAGCTGGGACAAAGAGTAATGGTAAATGAGCCGGCACATAGAAGCAAAAAAAGAATGTGAAAATCCTGTAAAAATTAGCATTTACTTTCTTTATTATTTGAAAATTAATTTTCATTTAATTTTTTTTTTTTTTTTTTTTTTCTTGCAGATGTTGTGAAGGGAATTCTCTACAATTGTAATGGATAATGATGAAGACAGACAGCATGTGAATCACAAACCATACGCTGGAGTTGGCCTGCCTGGGGCAACAATACCAGAAGCCTCCTCCAGAACCAGTGTTCATGCGAATAATGTTGTACCAGCTGATGGTAACCTTCCACCAACTGCAGTGCCTTACCGGTGGAAAAACATGCTACCACAGTACCCTGCAGAACAGAAGTTTCTGAATGGTTATAGTTTGCAAAATGGGTCAGCCTTTAGTTTGGAAAGGCAAAGTGAGTCAGGAGTTTACCTCAACCACTCGTCAGTCATGGCAGCTAGACAAGGGCAGTTTAACAGCTTACCTTCCAGAACTGTTGGCAATGTTGGCCCTTACTACAATGGAACACACACAAAATCTACCTCTAGTGCTGGTTTGTATTGTAATTGTTTTCATAAATGAATTTGAGATTTTTTTTAATATATTTGGTGATAGGTTCATTCATTTGGACGCTGTTTCTTACTTTAATTGCCAGAATTTGAAATTTTATTAAGTTTCTGCAAATTTTGTTGAAACAAAAGATAATACACTTAGCACATAACCATTGCACAACTGACATGTTAAGGCATGAAACAGAAAATTAGATGGGTAAGCCAGACAGCTGGATTGATTGATTCATTTTCTACAGCTTATCAACCCTTTGCAGGTTACTGAAAAGCAAAAAATATTTTCAGATTGTAGCAAATTTTTTTATTTTATTTTATTTTATTTTATTTTTTTTTGAGATAATAATTGTTTAGCAATACAAACCTTACTAATTAACCCATAGCTTGGGGGGAATAGGTGGATTCATACCTAATCAGAAATTGATAACCAAACAAGAAATTATAATGTGGATATAAAATAGGGGATCAATTCTATATTACAATCATTATGTAAAGTGATCCTTCAATTTATGGTTATGGTAGTTTCTATACATTTATATCCTATGGAATGTAAATATTAGGTTGGTACAAAAATAATGACGTAATAATGTCGTTTTTTGACGTTAAAAAATACGTCAAAAAACGACATTATTATGTCATTATTTTTGCACCAACCTAATAAATCTGAAAGATGTGCTTGTGTAGATAATCAATATTTCATTGGTGATCAATTCATTTTCTATGGCTTATCAATCCTTTGCAAGTTATTTACAGCCAAAAAATATTTTTAGAATGTGACAATTTTTTTTTTTTTTTTTTTTTTTTTTGAGATTATTCATTCATTCATTCATTTGTTTGTCCATCTGTATATTCAGTTACTAGCAGCATGGCCCAACGTTGACTGTGCTTGATTCAAAAATTGTATGACTCATACAGCAATCGCAATCACTTGACTTAAAATATTTTTGCCCTTTCTTGCCTTTGCCGTGCTGATGTTGCTACATATCTTACTTCTTGCCTATCTCACACTGCATTTTTTTCTAAGCTCTATACTAAACATTAAATCTGTTACGAAAAAAGAACTAAACAAAATGAACACAAAACGATCGACTTTAAAAAAGGACTCCTAACTGGAAAAACCGAATGAAAAAATACTTTTTCACACCCAATCAGAATCAACGTTGAGTTTAAGCAAGCGAATGAGCCAATTGGAGTAAAGTGCCATGCAGATTTAAATTTTTCCCACTTGTGACGAATGCAGCTATCGATTTTTTTAGCATGCTAGTTAACATTTGTGGCAGCCAGCTATTGGCTCTCACTCTGGCCAGTACAAAATGGCTGCAAACTACATGAAAACTGCTGTAGAAGCATGGATTCTATCTTTCCTAAGTGTATTTGTGTGTTAGTGAATATAAAGAACCTGACTGGAATTGGAACTCAGCTCTCCAATTAACAATTCTAAGCTGTTATCCATTACACCACCTGCATATCCAACCTAGTAATCCCAAGTGGTCACTCATCTAGGTACTGATCAGGCTCAGTATTGCTTAACTTCTGTGATTATATGTTAACTGGTGTTTCAACATGATGTAGCCATAAACCAAAATCAGATGGAGTTGTAGTAAGCAATGGGTTAATTTAGTTGCTGTTTAAGGTTTTATAGGGTCAGAACTCTATGAAAAGAAAGTTATAAGGGGGAAAAAAATTAATATAGAGAAAAGTTGTGAAGATGAAGGATGCTATTAATTTTTTGTTAGCATCTCTTTCATTTTAGTTGCTTTTTATTGTAAAAGATCAATATCTGCATCTGTTAGTAAACAAGTAGTAATATTATCTTGAAATGCAATTAGATTGTCAACTACTATAAATTTTTGACTAGTATAACTTTGATCTTAGTCTTAGTTGCACTTCATTCCAACTGTCTGCAGCTATTTAAAAACAACTTGTAATATCTCTAGTCTCATTCGATCAAGGATTGTCAACCATTACTAATTTTTGGTGAGTTTCCATTTTCATTTTAGTTGCTTTTTATTGCAGCTATTCAAACCAACTGTTATTAAACAAGTAGTTATACTATTTATTAGTATTTCTTTCATTTTCATTTTTTCATTTTCAACACCACTATTCAGGCCAACCATTGTAATAACAGTTTCTTGAAATTTATTTATTTTCGATTATCATTTTTCTCATTTTAATTACTTTTCATTGCAACTACTCAGACCATCTGGCTTCAGAACATCAGCAGTAACTTCTTGCAGACAACTGGGTATTGTAAGCGACCTTCTCCAATCCGAAATATGCTTCGGCTTTAAATAGCTCACAAAGGTTTGATAAGCCGTAAAAAAACAAATAAATCAAAAAATTCACCTATCAGCAAGGATTTAAAATAAAAGATAAGCACTTAGTGAGATTAGGTGGATGTGTAGGCGGTGTGACAGGATAGTGACTCAGAATGAGAAATTGAATTCCAGTTAGGTTCGTTACATTCACTTACACACAAATGCCCTTGGAAAGATAGGAATCCATCTTCTCTCCCAGCTATGGGTTAAATAGTAGGACTTATATCTGGAAAAAAAATCATTGTTATTGTCAAAAATTTGTTAATGCAATATTGGCTTTCAAAAAAAAAAAATATTCTTACTATACAAATTATGTTTCGGTTTTAAATAATCCAGAAAAGTTAATAAACTGTTATTGCAGACACTGCTGCTGGCTCTTCTAAAAACTGTGGAAACCAAAGTTTTCACATGTAAATGCCTTGTTGTCATTATTTTCAGAGACAAAATGATTTTTTTTAATTGGTATCACCCCAAGCAAGGCAGTACAGCTACTAGCATGCAAGATGGCAGGAATTCATTTCAACACTAAGATATTTTCTAGTATTTTTATACAAACTAATAAAGGTCTAACAAAAAGAGAGAAAATACATTAGTGTGTAGACAGCTGAAATGGAAAAAAAAGACTTTATGCTTACCTGTTATGTATGTGTAAATGTTCAATCATAAGTCACTTTGGAGTGAAATATATTATTCCCAGTGGGGACAAGACCTGTGTTGGTGTTTCTATCTACTAGCTACTTGGTTAAAAAGAGGAAGGAGAAAAATAGTGTTTCTTTGTTTATAGTCCTTAATTTGTAGCACTCTGCATTATTCACAATATTATTGTAATTCCATATAGTGGCCCTTCTGTTGCTATAGCAGGATATGACAGCACAACTGTGAAATTCAAACAAACTATTGTTTGGAGTTGCTTATAGTCTCAGGAAAATGTTTTCCTTGGCAAACAAATTTACCTTTTTGGTAGACCAAGTGGGATAATCTGCACGCTATAAAAAAACAAAAAAAATAACATTCAGTCTAGTGAGATTTGAAGTCTCACCCACTTTGCTTCAAGAAACCTAGTTATACGTGTTGAGCTACAAAAGCCTCTGTTTGGTAGAAGATCAAATCTAACTATACAAAGTTACTTTTTATTTTTATTTGTTCAGTACCATATAAAATAAATCAAGATAAAGTCAATTTGATGAATGGTTATTTGAACATAATTGGAACAAAAATATATTAAAGAAAAGTTGATATTTGAGAGTAGTTTATATCTCCACTTTATTGACTACAAATGTCATTTGTTACTCACTTCAGTTAAGTCTAGACACACATATCAACTATTGTTTATTTATATATATATATATATATATATATATATATATAAAATTTGTCACTTAGCTGATTGATCTTATCTTCATCATCCCTACTCTAAAATTTTGTAGACCGAACTTCCAGCAATCACTCTATCCACTCGTCAGGGGATATCAGCAATTGATTGTTTATTTTCTCGTTTTTCTTTTATATGCACTTTTCATTGGTGCAAGGTTGATTTTTTTTTTTTTTTTTTTTTTTTTTTTTTTTCCCCCACTTTCGTAGTGTGTGCATGTACACATATATACACCTGACTGCATGTACATGTAGTATGTCATGATTATTTCTCCTTTCCATCATTTTCATGTGTCTTTATACTCTCTCCTTATTGGTTATGGGAGAAATATTCCCATCAGAATCCATCTTACACATTTCTAAATCTACCATTCATCTGTGCATAGAATATTACTCTTGTTTCTGGTCCAATGCTCCCGCTATATATGTCGAGATTCTTGACAAAATCCAAAGAAGGGTCTGTGATGTTATTGCTCCTGATCTAGAATTTCAACTTCAGTTACTTTCTCACCATAGTGACATGACTTCCCTCTGTCTTTTCTATAAATATTTTCATGGCAATTGTTCTAATCAGCTCTCCGTCCTTAGTACCTTGACTGCATGAATTTAAGTGTACTACTTGATTGGCTATTATGTCTCATTGTATTACTGTTGAAATAAATTGATGTAATCGTAAGTTCTATTCTAATTTTTCCTTTTCTCACACTTCTTACCCATGGAACTCGCTTCTGGTTTTTTGATTCCCTGCCAACTAAAATCTTCAAAAATTTAAATGCAATATCATTCACCATCTTCTGTCTTCCTGAAATCTATTCTTTTATTGTCGTTTCCCCTCACTAATGTCTTCTCATTCTCTTCCATTGTATCTTAGTGGCATGATCAACTTGCTTGAGGTGAAATGATTAAAAAAAACAAAAAAACAATGTGATTTTAGTCACTTTAATATTTGGTTGTTAATGAGTTTAGAATTTCAGTGTAAGTTGAAAAGATTTATCTGTGTTATAAGAAAAAATGAAAATGATTATAAGGAATAATGACAATTTTTTTATCTCCAGATTTGTAAACATTTTCCTATTTGATTAACTTGTTTATTTATTGTGCACATTACAAAATATTTGAGAATTATTGGCATAAAAAGACACTACTTATTGATTTCTATATTTAGCATTTATTAATCTTTGTGTGGCATCTGTCGGTCTCAAGAAACCTTGTATTTGCACTCAAAGAGTTATGCCTCAGCTGCTGATGGTTGTGAGGCATCTGTTATAGCTGTACAGAGCCGTACGGCCCACACAGTGACAGTCTCTATTGCAATGAATGCATGTGAAGATGCTCTCCTCTGATGTCACCTTGTTTTCTTTCCATCAAGCATGCTTCTCCCCCCAGCAGTGGGCCTGTGTTTCACCTCTCTTTGATCCAGCCCATGGTGTAAATTGCATCACCAGTGTTATTATTCTATACAGCACAAGAATTGAACTCACCTAATGGAAACTAATGCTTTGCTGTTGTTGGATTGGCCTGTCTCACCTGTTCTTTGTAATCGGTTCTGCCATGGAGCTCAATATAAGCTCATGGTATTTCTTCAAAGAGGTGAATATTCATTTGCTTGGCGAATCCCTGACAGACTACTTCAACAGCTAGCATGCGCGATCGTTGGTAACATCTTCCCACTTCTTGATGTTCTTGTCCATATGTCCTTTTTGCAGACATCATTGAAGCTAAGATGAGATTGTCCTCTTGACAGTGGCCAGTTCCCTGTGCAGATAGACCTTCAGAATCCTCCCATCTGGCATACGGTGTACATGTCCAAATCAGCAGAGCTGACACTGTTGAAGTAGGGCATATAGGCTGGGTAACTAGGCACGGGTGAAAACTACAGCATTAGTGACCCAGTCAGACCAATTGAAGCCCAGAATGTGTCTTGGTGAATATAAAAGGTGGTGAGGTGTTACTCCTGTCTGGAGTAGAGGTTCCAAGTTTTACTGCTGTAAAGCAGCATGTTGAAGGCACATGCCCTACAGACTGCAATTTTGGTGTTTGTAGTAAACTTTCTGTTCTCCCAGACTCAAGGTCAGCCTGGTAAATGTGGTGACAGCTTGTTTTGGTTCATCTGTTGACCTTAGTGTTTAGGGAGAGGGTGTCTGAAATGGTGGGGCCGAGGTATGTGAATCTTAATCTTTAGAAGAGTGAACAGAAACCACAAAGCTACATTTTGATAATTTTATTCAGTGATCATTGTGCTAGTCATGGAAATATCTTCATAATATGAAAAAGGAGCCTAAGCCATTATTAATTTTTTCACAAGTATTTATTTCATCTTACTTTTGGTTACTTTTTATTGCTGCCACTCAAACTCTATATATGTTCATTGATAATCTTAAAGTATCAATAATAAGAGTTTTAATTTAAATTTCATTTTTTACAATTTAAGTCAACACATTAAACTTGATATTGATTGATGTTAGTTTCATAAAGAATGAAGTAAAATATATTGACATGTCATTCCTTCATGTAGGCTGGTGGGAGGTGCTTGCTTCTTACTTTAAAAATTCAAAAATCCCTTTTACAGACTCTTGAAAGCCACAATTAATTCTTACATCCTCAACCAATGGCAAAAATCATGGAATAGACACACAAACAACAAACTATATCAAATAAAACTCATTCTGACTGTACAACATCACATTATCAGACACTCAAGAAAAGATGATGTCACACTTACAAGACTTAAAATCGGACACACCCACATAACTCACTTCTTTCTCCTAAATAATGAAGACCCTTCAAAATGCCCAAACTGCCAAGAAGTACTCACTGTCAAACATTTTGTAATTAACTGTAAAAAACTGGCACCTATATGAAAATACTTCTACAATGTACCCAACCTTAGGGCCCTCTTTGAGAGTGTTGAACCTAAAGCCATTCTAGAATTCTTAAAACTCACAAAACTCTACCCCAAAATATAAAAAGGAAACCGAATAAACACCTGGTTATGAAATGCAACTAAAACCATATTACATCCCCACCCTTTATAAAAGAATTTGACTGCAAAATAAACACAAAATAAAAAAATCTTAAAAATACTCGATTCAGTACAAAATGACCTATAAGATCAATATTTAGAATTGTGACTTTTACCTAGGCTTGAACTCTCACCAGCAGTAAAAACCCAACTACTTCAGCCACAAGATAAATTCTATTCAGCTTTATTTCAATCTTTTTGTATAGAGAATAACGTTTTTACTTTATTCTCTGTCTTTTTTTTTTTTTTTTGTGTGTGTGTGTGTGTGTGTGTGTGTGTGTGTGTGTGTGTGTGTGTATTCAGATGGAGACAGTCTGGATCTACCCCCTGAAGGTGTGGCGCATAATCTGGAGCAGATGCGTTTGCTGCATAAGTTCAAGGAACTGCGTCGACATCAAATTCAGCAACAAGAGATCCTCATGCAGCAGCAAGAGCAGCAGCTGGCATTGCTGCGACAAGAAATGAAGCAACGTCAGAGGCAGGTAACCACTCTGCAGCCTCATTTAGGTTAGTGGAAAAAATTTACCTGTTTGATTTCTTTGCATGGCCATTTTATAGTTTACTCATCTTCACAATCATTCGGTTTTGACTTGTATTTCTTTCATCATTTGTTTTTGCCTTTTATAGTAAGGGTTTTAAATTGTATGACTTTTTTGTCGTATTTTTTTTTATCTTGTTCCTCCTTTTATTGCTACACTTAAGTCTACGAGTAGATTATGGACACAGTTGGTCATCTTTTAGATGAATTTTTATTTTCTTTTGAATTGCTGATGTTTATGGATCTGAAGATTGTCAAAGCAAGAAATCTTTTGAGTTTTTATATTATTAGTTATAATACTTATACTGCTCCAGTAAATACCTGATACCTCATGCTATCCTCTAACTTTATAAGAGCCAGATCAGGCTGAAAATGAAGAACTGTTGCCATATTTGGGAAAGAGCAGTCAAGTCCTCACTTTCCTGTCTTGATAGAGTTCAAAAGTGTCTCCGAGTCCTTGCAGGAGAAGAATCATTTTCCACCCTCCAACCTCTCTCTCACAAATGGGAAGTGGCGAGTCTCTCACTTCTCCATTGCTCCTACCATGGAAAGTACTTGGATGAACTGCATCTTTTGCTTTCACCAGCTCGGACCTTCATGGCTAGGACCCGTTGTACCACGTACATAGTAGCAAACCACACATCTTCTCTCTATCAGTGAGAAGTAAGTTTCACTCAAATATCTGCTTCCCATGAACCACTGCCCTATGGAACAGACTCCCAAGAGGATATTACCTCGATCATTACAATCTTAACCTGTTCACATCTAGAATCAACCGTTATCTTCTTCCTATCTATATAAACTACTCCTTATTGTAACCCTCTACACCAAGCTTTTTTTCCCTGGTGCCCTGACTACGTGAATTTATGCATGCTATTAGATTGCCATCTAGGTCCTGCCTTTTACTGTTGAAAGAGTCAATTATAACTTCTACTCCAACAGTTTCTTTTCTTGAACTTTCCAGCAGTTAAACTCCTTCCATTTCCTTGCTTCCCTGATAACTACAATCTTCAAAAATTTAAATGCAACATCAATTACCATCTTCTATTTTCTTGAATCCTGTTCATCTTTTATCCTTTCCTCAGTCCCAACGTTGATCTTTTATCCTTTCCACAGTCCCCCCCGTTCATCTTTTATCCTTTCCACCATCCCCCCCATTCATCTTTTATCCTTTCCACAGTACCCCCGTTCATCTTTTATCCTTTCCTAAGCCCCCCCCGTTCATCTTTTATCCTTTCCTAAGTCCCCCCCCCCGTTAATCTTTTATCCTTTCCTAAGTCCCCCCCCCCGTTAATCTTTTATCCTTTCCTAAGTCCCCCCCCGTTCATCTTTTATCCTTTCCTAAGTCCCCCCCCGTTCATCTTTTATCCTTTCCTAAGTCCCCCCCCGTTCATCTTTTATCCTTTCCTAAGTCCCCCCCCGTTCATCTTTTATCCTTTCCTAAGTCCCCCCCCGTTCATCTTTTATCCTTTCCTAAGTCCTCCCCCGTTCATCTTTTATCCTTTCCTAAGTTCCCCCCCCCCCGTTCATCTTTTATCCTTTCCTAAGTTCCCCCCCCCCGTTCATCTTTTATCCTTTCCTAAGTTCCCCCCCCCCCGTTCATCTTTTATCCTATCCACGGTTCTCTCCCGTTCATCTTTTATCCTTTCCACAGTCTCCTTGTTCATCTTTTATCCTTTCCACTGTCCCTCCCCCCGTTCATCTTTTATCCTTTCCTAAGTTCCCCGCCCGTTCATCTTTTATCCTTTCCTAGGTTCTCTCCCGTTCATCTTTTATCCTTTCCACAGTTTCCTCGTTCATCTTTTATCCTTTCCACAGTCCCCCCCATTCATCTTTTATCCTTTCCTAGGTTCTCTCCCGTTCATCTTTTATCCTTTCCACAGTCCCCTCCGTTCATCTTTTATCCTTTCCTAACTTCTCTCCTGTTCATCTTTTACCCTTTCCACAGTCTCCTCGTTCATCTTTTATCCTTTCCACAGTTTCCTCGTTCATCTTTTATCCTTTCCACAGTTTCCTCGTTCATCTTTTATCCTTTCCACAGTCTCCTCGTTCATCTTTTATCCTTTCCACAGTCCCCCCCATTCATCTTTTATCCTTTCCTAGGTTCTCTCCCGTTCATCTTTTATCCTTTCCACAGTCCCCTCCGTTCATCTTTTATCCTTTCCTAACTTCTCTCCTGTTCATCTTTTATCCTTTCCTAGGTTCTCTCCCGTTCATCTTTTATCCTTTCCACAGTCACCCCCGTTCATCTTTTATCCTTTCCTAGGTTCCCTACCGTTCATCTTTTATCCTCTCCTAAGTTCCCTACCGTTCATCTTTTATCCTTTCCTAGGTTCTCTCCCGTTCATCTTTTATCCTTTCCTAGGTTCTCTCCCGTTCATCTTTTATCCTTTCCTAGGTTCTCTCCCGTTCATCTTTTATCCTTTCCTAGGTTCTCTCCCGTTCATCTTTTATCCTTTCCTAGGTTCTCTCCCGTTCATCTTTTATCCTCTCCTAAGTTCCCTACCGTTCATCTTTTATCCTTTCCTAGGTTCTCTCCCGTTCATCTTTTATCCTTTCCTAGGTTCTCTCCCGTTCATCTTTTATCCTTTCCTAGGTTCTCTCCCGTTCATCTTTTATCCTTTCCTAGGTTCTCTCCCGTTCATCTTTTATCCTTTCCACAGTTTCCTCGTTCATCTTTTATCCTTTCCACAGTCCCCCCCATTCATCTTTTATCCTTTCCTAGGTTCTCTCCCGTTCATCTTTTATCCTTTCCTAGGTTCTCTCCCGTTCATCTTTTATCCTCTCCTAAGTTCCCTACCGTTCATCTTTTATCCTTTCCTAGGTTCTCTCCCGTTCATCTTTTATCCTTTCCTAGGTTCTCTCCCGTTCATCTTTTATCCTTTCCTAGGTTCTCTTCCGTTCATCTTTTATCCTCTCCTAAGTTCCCTACCGTTCATCTTTTGTCCTTTCCTAGGTTCTCTCCCGTTCATCTTTTATCCTTTCCTAGGTTCTCTCCCGTTCATCTTTTATCCTTTCCTAGGTTCTCTCCCGTTCATCTTTTATCCTCTCCTAAGTTCCCTACCGTTCATCTTTTATCCTTTCCTAGGTTCTCTCCCGTTCATCTTTTATCCTTTCCTAGGTTCTCTCCCGTTCATCTTTTATCCTTTCCTAGGTTCCCTACCGTTCATCTTTTATCCTTTCCTAGGTTCCCTACCGTTCATCTTTTATCCTTTCCTAGGTTCCCTACCGTTCATCTTTTATCCTTTCCACAGTCCTCCCCCGTTCATCTTTTAGCCTTTCCTAAGTTCCCTACCGTTCATCTTTTATCCTTTCCTAGGTTCTCTCCCGTTCATCTTTTATCCTTTCCTAGGTTCTCTCCCGTTCATCTTTTATCCTTTCCTAGGTTCTCTCCCGTTCATCTTTTATCCTTTCCTAGGTTCTCGCCCGTTCATCTTTTATCCTTTCTTAGGTTCTCTCCCGTTGATCTTTTATCCTCTCCTAAGTTCCCTACCGTTCATCTTTTATCCTTTCCTAGGTTCTCTCCCGTTCATCTTTTATCCTTTCCTAGGTTCTCTCCCGTTCATCTTTTATCCTTTCCTAGGTTCCCTACCGTTCATCTTTTATCCTTTCCACAGTCCTCCCCCGTTCATCTTTTATCCTTTCCTAAGTTCCCTACCGTTCATCTTTTATCCTTTCCTAGGTTCTCTCCCGTTCATCTTTTACCCTTTCCACAGTCTCCTCGTTCATCTTTTATCCTTTCCACAGTTTCCTCGTTCATCTTTTATCCTTTCCACAGTTTCCTCGTTCATCTTTTATCCTTTCCACAGTCTCCTCGTTCATCTTTTATCCTTTCCACAGTCCCCCCCCATTCATCTTTTATCCTTTCCTAGGTTCTCTCCCGTTCATCTTTTATCCTTTCCACAGTCCCCCCCGTTCATCTTTTATCCTTTCCTAGGTTCCCTACCGTTCATCTTTTATCCTTTCCTAGGTTCTCTCCCGTTCATCTTTTATCCTTTCCACAGTCACCCCCGTTCATCTTTTATCCTTTCCTAGGTTCCCTACCGTTCATCTTTTATCCTTTCCTAGGTTCCCTACCGTTCATCTTTTATCCTTTCCTAGGTTCCCTACCGTTCATCTTTTATCCTTTCCTAGGTTCCCTACCGTTCATCTTTTATCCTTTCCACAGTCCTCCCCCGTTCATCTTTTATCCTTTCCTAAGTTCCCTACCGTTCATCTTTTATCCTTTCCTAGGTTCTCTCCCGTTCATCTTTTATCCTTTCCTAGGTTCTTTCCCGTTCATCTTTTATCCTTTCCTAGGTTCTCTCCCGTTCATCTTTTATCCTCTCCTAAGTTCCCTACCGTTCATCTTTTGTCCTTTCCTAGGTTCTCTCCCGTTCATCTTTTATCCTTTCCTAGGTTCTCTCCCGTTCATCTTTTATCCTTTCCTAGGTTCTCTCCCGTTCATCTTTTATCCTTTCCTAGGTTCTCTCCCGTTCATCTTTTATCCTCTCCTAAGTTCCCTACCGTTCATCTTTTATCCTTTCCTAGGTTCTCTCCCGTTCATCTTTTATCCTTTCCTAGGTTCTCTCCCGTTCATCTTTTATCCTTTCCTAGGTTCCCTACCGTTCATCTTTTATCCTTTCCTAGGTTCCCTACCGTTCATCTTTTATCCTTTCCTAGGTTCCCTACCGTTCATCTTTTATCCTTTCCTAGGTTCCCTACCGTTCATCTTTTATCCTTTCCTAGGTTCCCTACCGTTCATCTTTTATCCTTTCCTAGGTTCCCTACCGTTCATCTTTTATCCTTTCCTAGGTTCCCTACCGTTCATCTTTTATCCTTTCCTAGGTTCCCTCCTGTTCATCTTTTATCCTTTCCTAGGTTCTCTCCCGTTCATCTTTTATCCTTTCCTAGGTTCTCTCCCGTTCATCTTTTATCCTTTCCTAGGTTCTCGCCCGTTCATCTTTTATCCTTTCTTAGGTTCTCTCCCGTTGATCTTTTATCCTCTCCTAAGTTCCCTACCGTTCATCTTTTATCCTTTCCTAGGTTCTCTCCCGTTCATCTTTTATCCTTTCCTAGGTTCTCTCCCGTTCATCTTTTATCCTTTCCTAGGTTCTCTCCCGTTCATCTTTTATCCTTTCCTAGGTTCTCTCCCGTTCATCTTTTATCCTTTCCTAGGTTCTCTCCCGTTCATCTTTTATCCTTTCCTAGGTTCTCTCCCGTTCATCTTTTATCCTTTCCTAGGTTCTCTCCCGTTCATCTTTTATCCTTTCCTCAGTCCCCGCCGTTCATCTTTTATTCTTTCTTCAGTCTGCAACATTCATCTGTTATCCTTTTCTCAATCCCCTCACCCGTACATCTTTTATCCTTTTCCCAGAACCTCCTGTACATCTTTTATCCTTTTCCCAGAACCTCCTGTACATCTTTTATCCTTTTCCCAGAACCTCCTGTACATCTTTTATCCTTTTCCCAGAACCTCCTGTACATCTTTTATCCTTTTCCCAGAACCTCCTGTACATCTTATATCTTTTTCCCAGGGCCCCCCCATACATTTTTTATCCTTTTCTAAATCCCCTCAGCCATACATCTTTTATCCTTTTCTCAGTTCCCACCCCGTTCATCTTTTATCTTTTTCTCAGTGCCCACCCCGTTGATCTTTTATCCTTTCTTCAGTCTCCCCATCCATCCATCTTTTTTTCTCCCTCCTTCATTTTTCCTTTCTTGCAGTCCCCCTCCCCGTCCATCTTTTATCCTTTTCTCAGTCCTCCCGTCTATCTTTCATTCTTTCCTCAGTACCCCCACCCCATCCATCTTTTATTCTTTCCTCAGTGTTCCCTCCGTTCTTCATTTCTCTTTCCCACAGTCCACCCTGTTCATCTTTTATCCTTTCCTCAGTCCCCCCCCATTCATTTTTTATCCATTCTTCAGTCCCCTGTGTCTATCTTTTATCCAAAAGATTTGCACCATGTTTTCAATATGGTCTGGTTAGATACTCCAGAAGAGAAGATAGTATTACACAATGCATAGGTTAGCCAGAAATGGCAGAATCTGGTCAGAATTTTGATGATTTGAAATTTGTAGGGGTGTTTTGAACTCTGTGGATGGATGTGCAATCCTGACAGTAATTTATTTTCTTTGTCTAACTTATAAGACCAAAAAACACACATGGAAACAGTCATTATGGTTGCAGCAATAGATGAGTGAGGATACCTTCCACTCCCAGATTCCTTAGCTTGTGGCTTCAGCAGAATGAGGCAAGTCACTTGATGGAGATGATAGTTCATATATTTTCTCTCTACCTCTGTCTCTGTCTTTGTTTAAATATTTTAATATAAGAAATAGTGTTGGATTAGAAATAAGATCTGCTAATTCCTTAGAAATAATTTTGTTTCAGATACGAAAATAAAATTAGTGCTTTTGGACTTTCAAGCAGATTATGTTCATTCTTTAAATGGGTAACTGAACTTTGCCAGGCTGTGATCCTCTCTGGTTGAATGGTCTAAAGCACATCTGATCAGACAGTGGGATGCAGGTTTGGACCCTTCTAGAAGGCATGTTTTCTTTATTAAGACTTGATCGTTTCAATCCTAATAGGAGTGACTGCAAAACACTTGCCTCTCTCCAATTTATAGGCAGAAATGTGTGCGCGCGCGCGCGTGTGTGTGTGTTCCATTTCATATATACCAGGTGTAATAGCAAAATTATCCAAATCATATAAAAGTAAAATTGTCCATTTATTAGATAAAGCTTTGAACCATTGTATCTTAGAAATGATTAAAGATATCTTACTGGAATTCTACAAGTTTTTGTATAACACTATTGAACTCTACTTTAAGCAATAAGAATGTATAACCACTCTCCAAGCTTAACAGAAGAATCATGATGAAATTGATCATAAACGAAAATGCCATGTTCATCATTAATTAATCATAGCTAAGGATTGGCAGCTCATCAAGGATTGAAATTAAGTTTTTATATATATATATATATATATATATATATATATATATATATATATATTCCCACGCTAGTTTTAATCAATCAATCAAAAACGACTTCCTCTGTTTTCCTGTATCTGACCTCAAAGGTCAAAATGAGGAACTCAGAGAAAAATATAATTCTTTAACAAATAATAAACTTCTAGATTATTATTTAACATTCCTTACCCAAACATAAAAAACAAAATTCAATTATGAATTTTATTTCAAGTATATTATATTTAACAGCATGAAGTCCCAAGTCAGCTTGACAAAGATTATGAATATAGTCTTGTTCAGCTACTGATCATGACAGATTATGTGCTCTCTCCCAGAAATTGTAACTAAGTTCCACTCAGCATAGTTGCTTGTAAAATTACAAGTTGCCTCTGTTAGTGTTGAAAAAAAAACACAAATGTACCTGAGCACTTCTCTGCAACAGGGATTAGTTTGTCATCCTAATATGTATTTGTGTGTATACAAGGTGTATTCAAAAAGTATCTAACTTTATTTTTACATGCCCAAACTAATGTTGTGTGGGCAAAATCCTTTGGGTGGGAAGTGATACTATGCTTCATGTGTATGTGTGAAAATGTTTGTGCCAGTAGGCAGCATCAGTTTCTAGTTGTTATACCTAGAGTACATATGTGTAGTGTGCGCTTGTCGAATTTTCATTTTCATGCAAGATGACCGAATACATTGAGCAGAGATGTTACATCAAGTTTTGCTGAAAGCTTAGTGATACTCAAGTTCAAACCATCCAGAGGATTCAGCAGGCCTTTGGGGATGATGCCATGGGAAAAACTCAGATCAAGGTATGATACAACCGATTCAGACATAGCCACACTTCAGTGGAGAGTGAGGTAAACTCAGATAGGCTATCCACAATCTGAAATGAGGAGGTTATTGAGAAGGCTCAGCAAATAGTCATGGAAACTGTCATGTAACAAACCAGTAAATTGGTCAAAAGTGGGAATAAGCACAGGATCAGTGCATTCCATTTTAACAGAGGATTTGTGCATGTGGATAGTGTTGGTGAAATTTGACCCCAAGCTACTGGCAGAGCAGCAAAAGCACCTCTACATGGGAATTGCTATGGTCATACTGGACTGTGCAAAACACAATCCACACTTCATGTGACTTTTGGCTCTTTCCCAATCTGAAAACCACACTGAAAGAGAAGCAATTTGAGTTGCAAGAGGAAAGTATGGGAAAAGTGATGGCAGAGCTCCATATCATTCCAGAGAAGGTGTTCCAGAAGTATTACCAATAGTAGCAGGACCACTGGGAGAAGTGTGTAGATACCCAAGGGGAGTATTTTGAACATGATTAAATAAAATTTGTGAAATGTACAAAATAGTTTGTTTTTTTTATGCCCAAAAGTAAGATACTTTTGTAATGCACTTTGTGTGTGTGTGTGTGTGTGTATATATATATATATATATATATATATATATATATATATATATATATATATTATTGCAGCTAAGACCAAGGACCAGGTTTGTTTTCAGGGTCCAGTTTCTTCCATTCAAACACTTGTGGCTCAAAAAATAACTCTTTGGCCAGATCATCACCTATGAAATAAAACCATGAGACTATTGTAACAGCAGGCTAATTTTATTCTTGTTATAATCTTCTGCTTAGATGAGTGAGGTCAACAGTACAATGGATGTGTCTTCCTTTTTGTGTCACGATGGGAGGGTCTTGCATAACTCTTTGGGCCTTTCCCAGGATCTCTCTCTCTCGCTATCATAGTGACCATTGTCTTATAGAGAATATTGTTCTTTGTCTTGTCATTTTTGTATAAAAAATAATTTATCAAGATCTGGTTTCATTCAGTGACCTTCTTTGTCAGGATTGTTTGCCATTGTCCTTCACTTAGCTGATAGTCATCAGGACAAATAAATGTCTGAAACAATTTTTGCGACACCTCAGATAATAACTGAATGAGGAAGTGTGCATTCCTTAAAAGGGTATTTCAAACCTTGCTGAGCTGTGACACTCTGTAGCTGAGCAATTTGAGGAATACTGATTCAAGTGGTAGGTTCTCCTACAAAGGAGGACACAGGTTCAAACCCTGTCAGAGAGTACATTTACTTTATTAAGTTTTCTCTAGTGCATAAACCAATAGACATTTAAAATAAAAATAAATAACATGGGATCTATTTCAAACATAGGTATCCATTACAAATAACGTAGTAATATATTAAAAAATTAAACAAAAATCTTTTGTTTTATCTTGTATATAATGTTAAATGAAAACTAATATGAAAATTATCATTTAAGCATAATAAAATATTTCATATGGTTGGCAGATCAAAGGAACTGTGGCAGTGAATCAGATTTGTCTATCCTGTGGCAAATAATCTGATCTTTGATGGCTTTCTGAACTGTCACTTATATTGCAAACAGGAAAAAATCGTAACCAAAAGAAAAAAAAACAGTTGGTGGAAAAGGAAAATAACCACCTTGAAAAATATATTAAAAATATATAACCTTGCAACCTTGATAGTTACTAAGTCTAGTTTTGTAAAGCAAAAGGCTGCAAGTGTGGAGCACCAAGTGAAGGATAAGCTGTTTAATCACTGCTCAATGTCATTAAGGAAATTAATAATTGCTTAAAAACAATTCAATTTCAACATATAATTCTCAAGATTTATGCGAGATACAAAGCTATGTTGTCGAGTGTCAAAATAACATATTTTGTTGCCTTTGCATGAGAAGCCCCAAGATAGGTTGCCTTTTCATGAGAAGCCCTAAGATATCTTGCCTTCCTTTACATAATATATCAAACGTCATCTTTGTAAGCTTTTGTACTCTTCAATTATTTGGCAGTAGAATTTTATTTGATGCCTTTTTTTCTACAGATGTTTGGAAAGAGAAACAATATGAAAAGGCTGGCATGAAAACTCCACCAATCAAAAGATCTCATAGATCAGAAGAAATGTCATCGATCTCAGCTCAGCAGCAGGTAAATAAATGACTTTTTGCTTTCTTTTACAGGAATTGGACAAACAGCTTTTGAATTCTATTGCATTGATCATTGGTGATCGTGATAATTGGTGACAATTAATTTGTCTCAACCGAACCTCCAAGTTATTTTTTTGTATACAAGAAAATTTATTTGAAAATGTCTTTGCAGGGGAAAGGATTATTTGAAAGGAGATTTAATGCCTCATACATAATGGTTAGACATTAGTGGCAATAGTCTTCATCTAGCTAATGTCTTACCATTATGTGGGAGGTATTACTACCACATCCTGTATTTGTCATTCACCTGTTAATGTTTCATGGCACATTGGTTGAAAATTGCTGGTCTTAAGCCACCTTTAAAGAAAAAAAATAGAGTAGAGACTAACACCTACATATCTATTTCTCTTTCACAGATTCCTGAAGATATGCAGAAAACTATTTATTACCAACTTGAAGAAGATAATGAGCTATCGAGTATGGAAGATGATGACCCTGAAGAACCATCACACTTGTCTGCTTATCATGGCCTTGATGGTATCTGTCCCTTGGGTGATGGTGCATCTGAATCAGAAACAGAATCCAATTATGTTGACAATAAAGAGATAAACCGTTTCGGTGGTCAAGCGGCATTGTCTCCAAGACAAAATGTTCAGCCAAAAGAATCTGCTGCCAAAGTTAAGCTTTCCCAGTCTAAGAAAAATGCTTCTTCCGATGTAGTGTCTACAGAGGTACAGCAGATAACAGGACCATCAGAAAATATTCGCTTATCACAGGTAAAACAGAACTGTGAAAATTATTTGAATATAAATAGATGAGCAGATGTTAAGATAGGATTTCATATCTCAGAACATAGGCGATCGTAGCCCTCCACAATATCCTGTCTCTTGTAGCTCTTAATAAATTTTGTCTTTCTGTTATTTTTCCTAAACCCTGTTCTACATCCATTTACTCAAGGTCACTAAGTATCTTATACATTGTTTTTTTCCTGTTTCTCTTGCCTTCAATCTGTCTTGTGAGTATCAGATTTTCCAAGCCCTCTTTCCTTATTATGTGCCTTGAAACCTCAACTGTCTCTTCCTGGTGTTAAGTATAAGTTTTCATTTTTTTTTTTTTTTTTTTTTTTTTTTTTTTGTTGTTGTTGTTAACCAGATTTTACCATTTAACCCAAAATGAAAATGTCTCCATGCTTTGTGATTGAGAAAATTGCATATTTCCCAATAGCATCAGTGATTAGGTTTCAAGCCCTGATAAAAATCTGAGTTGTACAAGACAGACTCTCTTGACTTAAACACCATTTTTTATTTGCCTTTATGCTGTACAAAACAACATATAGTAAATATAAAAATAATAAAACATTTAACAAAATTAAAAAAAAAAAGGAATAACAAAATCAAACCCATCTCCAAACACCCATTTTATTTTTTTATCCATGTTGGCAGATATATTGAAAATATTAGTCCTATAAATATTATCTGATGATAAATTATTTTGGAGATAATAAAATAAAACAAATACAACAATTAAATTAGGTTTTAGTTAGGTTTTTTAACAGAGGATGGAAAGTATGACACCGAAATCTGAAGGTGCATTGGGATAGCAAAAGATGTCTTCCAAAAGCTAAGCAAAGCATTAAGAAACAGAAAAATTTTGTTAGAAACAAAGAAAAGAGTATTTAACTGATACAGAATATCAGTCTTCCTATATGGCAGTGAATGCTGGAGAATCTCCTTCCAGATGCAGAAAAGACTTGAAGCAACAGAAATGTGTTTCTACGGCAGGATGCTGAGAATACCATGGACTGACCATGTGAGCAATGACAAAGTTTTAGAGAAAATGAAAACAAAAAGGACACTTATACATAACGCATAACCTATCTAGTGAGTTTGAAGTTTGAGTAAATGAATGATGGAACAATGTTTAGGAGATGATAACAAAAAGACAAAATTTACTAAGAGCTACAAAGGACAGGAAATTGTGGAGAGCCATGATCGCCTACATCATGTGGGATCACAGCACATAGAAAAACAATGTATATGTATTATAATATATATTATTAAATAATAATAAATTCCTTAATATATAGTATTCACAAGTGACTATTGTATATCTATTATTATAATATATAATATGATTATTATAAATAACTTGTATAACATAATATTTAATGTGATATTGTTATGTTAATGTTATGAATAAATAATTAACTATTATTTGATAATCACAGCTGTTTGAGGGCTCCTATAGTCCCTCTAAACTTAAATAAAGTCAGTTCAGGTTTGCTATGGTAAAAATTTTCTATGCCAAGTAAAAATCACAAAAATGGCAAAAGTCATTTTGTCACAGCTTATTTTCTCTGAAAAAATGAATTTTCATACTTTTATAGGGGTAAAATATTGAAAAATGACTGTTTCATCATCATCTGAACAAATATCAATGAAACTTTTGATCAGAAACCCCATGAAAATAGGTATTCTTTGAAAGCAAACAATATGTTCTTTCATTTAAAAGTAAAATTGGCTAGTGTAAATGGCTCAAAAATTTTTTTCAGGGGGTAAAATGTGAAAAAATAGTGAAAATTTTGTATTTTTTCTAGTTCTAACCTTAAAATTTCCCCAGTAATGGGAAATTAACCATTTTTTTGGGAAAATCAGAAATCTATCAAACTATTTCAGGCATAAAATTGAGAGTTTGAAGGAAAACAACTAGGGGGTCAAAATGCGACAAAGTCAGTTGGTAATTTTCAATTATATAACCACTGGAGGTTTAAAAAATGAGCCACGGAAATCTTTAGTAAAAGGTGAAAGATTTATCCTCATTTCTTGTCACCGGAAATCAGGAGTTATTTAAAAAAAAAAAAAAAAAAAAAATAGCAGTGATAAGGAAAATTAAACCAAACTGACTTTGACATGTCCAGGTCAAAGGCCAGTCAGCCAGCAATAAATGTATTTCCCATCTTCAGGTCATATAGCAGTTCATTTTATTCAATGATGTTCACACCGACTTAAAGAGAAAGGATTGAAGTTTGAAAAAAATTGTTTTGAAGTGAAAAAAGTTATTTTTTCATAAAAAAAAGTGATTTTTCTCAGAAAATTGGCTATAATTTTTTAATGCTAACCCCTAAGTGACATTTTTCACAGCCAAATTGAAAATTAGTTACCAGTGAATAATTCCATGTGAAAACAATAGCCGTCTGGATCCTATAACCTGGCCTGAAAACATCTAGAAGTTAAGTGAATGATTGAAAACTTGTTGCACATAATTGTGTTTTCCACAGTCAGTTACCATTATTTCCTCTTGATGTTGTCATTTTCGGACAGCCAAGTCATCAATGATTCAGTAAAACAGTTTGGTACAGGTTTGCTTTGAGAACTTTACATTCAGGTGGGGTTTAAAATATTACTGATGAATAGGATTTTTTCACCAAATATTTTGTTCAAGTTTTATCTTGGATTTTCCTATAGGACAAAAACAAGCATCTTAAACAGCTATGTAATATATATTTAATGTATGTTATATAATAATAAACTATTTAATATAATGTGTATTACAGTAATAAATATATATTGTGACTTTGGGAAACACAGAATAACTGAGACAATATAAGTGAACATTTAATTTTATTTATTATTTGTATGTATTTTATAATAAATTATTTAGTATATATTTAATATAATCATAAATAATTATTGTTCAAAAATAATATGTATTTATTTTTGCATATTGAATAATAAATAATTTATTAATATATCTGATAATAATAATTTATTTAATATTGAATATAATACATAAAAATAAATTATTAATATATATTTAATATAATGTTATACAATGATGAATTATTATTCCCATGTAAATATCAGATAACAGAATCAGATTTGTGGCCCATTTAATTTTTTTCTGTTTGAATATTTTCTTTAGCACGCTTTGTAAATAAAATGTTATGATATTTGTTTTCATTTTCATCCGTGGGGCATATGAAGTCACTGATCATAATTAACCATTAGACATTCACATCTATCTCTCTCTCTCTCTCATATATATATATATATAAAATGTCATCCATCCACATACAGGCCTGTTTCACTGTATCACAGCTCATCAGTACAACTAGACATCCGATGATTGCTTCAAGCTGAGATCAGAACCTGATGTAATGAATATGCATGCACCTGGGTTCCCCCTCACAGTAACATGATTGGCTGGTGTCAGCCATAAATACAGACTGATGTGGAGGTACATGGAGGATGCCTATTGTCTTCGCCTATTGCCTACCACTACGACGAGGAAGAGTTCAAGTCCATTATGGTTACCTGCTAGATTGTCCTACCTGGTTACAGTAGTCAACAACCACTTTGCTACTTCGAACAAATATATCCCTTTCTGGGACATATCAGAACCCAACAGTTATATATATATATATATATATATATATATATATATATATATATATATATATAATGCCAAGATTTGAATAAGCAGCTCTAAATAGAGTCTGTCCAAAATTAGCCTTCTGGTATAAAAGTGCTCTATGCCATAAAAATGACAGAGCATTATAATATTAATTCATTAAGCAGGTAGGCATTGACTGGCCACGATAAGTTTCATGCGTTTACACACAGTCTTCAGGTATCAGTAACTTGCAGTAATAAGATGATTACCTTTATATACCACCGGACAATTACAATTTGATAAGCAAACCAAACTCACAAGGCGGGGAGGGTCGATCATCCAACCAAGCTCTAAAATGGCAAAAAATAAATAAATTAAAAAAAATTTAACCTGGAAAGGCTTGCTAGTACAGCAAAAAGCGCTCAATAACAAGAGAAGTTATTATATACATACATACACACACATATATATATATATATATATCTATATATATATACGCACACACACACACCCTGATGCAGTCCCATAAAATGAGTGAATTACAAGAAAGAGAAATCTGTCAAAAACAAAGACAAATAGTCAACTTGCCTGGAATACTTCAACAATGAATGTGTATATCCATTAAGTTCCCAAAATACTGCCAAATTGACATTGTAGAGATTGTTTGTCCACTCAAGATCTGACACACACGTGTCAACATCGTTATGCTTATCTGAATCGGTCAGTTCATCACTATTAATATCAGAAATGTCGATATTTTGCATTTCTAGTTTCTTTTTCATTTTTTCCTCAGATTCTAAAATAACCTGGGCTTGTATACCCCTAAAATGAGCACTCGAAATCATTAGACTCCATTTCGTTTTGATGCTTGATTTCTCATTGTCAAAAAACACAAAAAAAGAGTACAAACTTGTATTTTCTTCACTAATTGAACAAAGAAGAGATGGCAGATATAACATGTCTCACTGTTTTGACTTCCTGTGTTAAATACAACGATGTCATCATATGGCAGAGAATACATAGGACTGGTTATGGTTGGTTGAACATCGAGGGATGATTTATAGGGCCAGTTTGAGCATATTAAATGCTAGAGGGTTAAATAAAACTTAGGAATTGTTTGTTTTGGTTTGACAGTGGGGCTGTTACTATACTTTCACATCAGTGTGCAATATTTAGTATAGAGAAACATTTAGTACAGTGTAACCCGGATATAAGAGAGTTATCGGGACTGGAGAATAAGTATCTTATATCCGGGTTTCTCTTATATCCGGGTTTGGTCTATTTTGTTTAGGTAAGTATGGCTCTAATTTGGGACCAGAGAAAATCTCTCTTATATCCAGGTTTCTCTTATATCTGGGTCTCTTGTATCCTGGTTACACTGTATATACAAATAACCCACAATAGTCAAAGGATTATATAAATGATGTCTTTTTTTGTAAATGGTATGAATAGTGGTTTTTCTTGGTCAGGTGTAAAGTGTGTCTTTATATGTTGTCAAATATGTAATTTTGTGTAAATGTTTGATAAAAATTTTGCTTCTTTTTATTGCAGGGGGCAAGTTGTAACCCACTTGATGAACGACCAATATCTTCTCATCTGGGACGTAAGTAATTAAGATCTTTCTATTTTCCGTTTTTTTATTTCTTCACTTTATTGACTTTATCATTGATATTTTATTGGTTAACTGTTATCACATGATATACTATTGGCACTATCAATTTCACATATTGAGAAGGAAATCTTCAAAGTTGTTATGAAAATTTGAGGCTGCAATCAAAATGATATCTTATTCAAGCTTTATTTGCTTGCAATCATTTATTAACATTTACATGTCCTGGGTATGACGATAAACTACATCCGTCAGCAATACCTCTGACCAGCAGGTTTTGAGGAGCGTGGAACCACTTCTTTTGCTATTGTTACCAGGTTTGCTCTGACCCATGGTGGTAGCACTTGTTAGTGTCCCAACTATAGTTAAATAGTTAACCCCTAAACTGGGGTTAAAACACTATGAATGTTTAAAAACATCAGCAATGCATTTTCTTACTAAAAAAAGTTACTAGCAATACTGTTTTTTTGAAAAAAAAAATTACCACCAATACATTTTTGTAAGAGAATTTACTAATGCTCCAAAGAAAATTAAATTTTGGCATTAAATGACCTAGAAGGAGTAGATATGCTGCTAAACAAACAAAAAAAATTAATATTTAGCGATTGAGAAAGACTAAAAGAAAGCAAGCCCTTTTATTTTTTTATCACATAATAAAACTCTAAACTCTGTCAAATAATTTGGAAAAAAAAAAGTATTAAAATCATTGTGTTCTGATTCATTCAATGTAATTTCTTTATCTTTGTTGTTTTTATCACATTTTATATTATCCTTGGGTATATGTCATATTTAGGAATGTTCACTCTAGTTTTTAGTGGTGTCTGCACTTCCTCTCTCTTACATGTCACATTTGGTGTCTTACCCTAACACTTCGTTTAAGAATATCGAGACAATGAAAGTAAATGTAGAAAACACAGATGTAGGTAATCATTGTTATGATGTTGTAGGGCTATGAGTGGGCTTCTTATTATAAGGAGATTATCTCACCCCCAGAACAACCTTAGGAAATAAAAGACAGACTGACCTTTCTGTAGGTCAAAGAAGGGGTATCATTTTTACAAAGGAATCAAAACCCTATCGGGAAATGAAACAATCTTATTTTATGTAAATTTTAACAAAAAACATTGTTTTAAAATGCATTGAATGATGTGAGAGTTGGCAGCATTGTTGGATTTTGCAATTAGAATGCAGAAGTGAGTTTTGCAGGGGTGGGGAGTGTGGGACAAAGGGGAACAGTACAACACAATACAGATTGTCATTCAGAATTTAACTGCATTTTATGACAATTTACCAAAAGTTCCAAATCAAATTACTGGCTTAGAGACAAATCAACAAATGCTTTCTCTTTTTGTTATTTCTTTATTGTTTGGAAAAAGCTTCAAGGCCTGAATCTTGTGTATGTCTCCTTTTGAAATATTTCATGTAAGTTATACAGCTCTCAATACAAGCCACATACTCATTTGGAGGTGGAGCCTTACTTTCTTTTCTTCTTTCTCACTTGATCACTGACATGTTAACAATGGCAAGATGGTTTTGTGTCAAAATCCATTTAGATTCCTGCTTCGTATATTGAGCCTGAAAATTTCATAACAACCTTGAATATTTCCTTTTGTTATGTTAACATTTAGCAGCTTGAGAAGTTTTAATAAATTCTTAAATTGTTTTAAATAGATTTACAGAATTTAACCAACAGTAATGCTAACTATTTACATTATTCGGACTATTTTCCTTATCCTTGTTGCCATATTTATTACAATGTTTCGGCTGTTGTACGCTCCGGCCTTCTTCTGGTGGTTGGAATGTCGAACTGAACCTTTTATTTCGCTCACTGGGGTAGACTGTTCTAGACCACCTGCCATGTCTAATGGATGTCAGTTATCAGTTATCTCCTGTTAATTCCCCTCTCCAAGTTCTCCACCGTCTTAACCAAGTATTGAACTGACACTTTTTGGGTCCTGTCACTGGACCTAACTAACACCTTTATCTACTGTGCCATGTGTCCCCAAGGATGTTGTAATAAATATGGTGACAAAGATGAGGACAAAAGTCTGAATAATGCAAATAGTGTACATGATACCTCATCTCAGAAATATAGACAAGTTATGCCAACTGTTCAGTCAATGAAAGTCAAATGTTTCCTTATAAGAAAACGGTTAATTTTAACATTACCATTTTCTTTTTTTGAATGAAGTACATGGTGTGTGAAGAGTTATAGTCAAAAGTAGAAGGGAATTATCTTCCCTTTGATTGTCTCCATTTTGTTTCTTTGGATATGGTGTTCTGTCAAGAAGTTCACTGAAGGAGGTGTTGTTGCAGAGTTGTAATCCCCACAACCAGGCATCTCTCACTACAGGATCATGACTTGTTCAAAGGTGAATTTTGACCTTGGCCATATGTATATGTATGGGTACTCGACATTAAACTGACCATGAGTCATGTCTTACCACAGTAGTTGGTAGTCAGAAGGTTAAATTGATGATGCCAACAAGATGTCAAGGATTCAGTATTTTCAGTTCACAGCCACCATTTGTCAAAATAGGCACAGCCATGTTGGATTTGGGGGCTTGAAGCAGATGAAGTCCATATGAAATATTTACAAATATTCTGAGAGCCAAGACCTAATTGTCCCATATCCAAATTCATAGGTCAGTCTGTGTTTAATCTTTTTTACAATTTCATACAAAAGCAGATCTTTGAAAATACCTAGAATGAATTTATCATTTTCAGGCCTCTAGAATTATTTGCTACCAGAATAGATTTGTTTCTTGTTGGCAACAATTGTTCTTAATTTTATAGTTATTAAATTTTATTTGACCCTGAGATATATGGATTTAAATGTGCTTAAAAGTCACACGAATCGTTTTTGCATCAACAAAATGTTTTATGTCTGTTATTGCATTTGTATCATCCTCTGAGTTCACAAATTGATTTTCTAATTTGTTTTGTATTTAGGAAAGAAGACGTTTGAGCAGTTAGTTGATGAACAACTGAAAGAAGAAAAGGTTTTTATTTTTTTTTTTATAATCTATTTTCATCAAATATATATTCAGATTTGTTATATTTGTGAAAAAAAGAATGGTTTTGTTTCCATGAAGCACCATGGAAAGAACAGAAAACTTAGTGTAATGATAGTTTCAAAAATCATTGATGATCCTTTTAAGAATATCACAAAATAAGCCTTATTAAATAATTCAATATTTAAGATTAGATATAGTTTTTTTTTTTTTTTTACACATTTCCAATTATTTTTATGTAGATGTAATGACCATTTGTTTATTAACAATTCCTTCAAGTTTTTTAAATGATTGACTATTCAAAGAACTAAGAGAAATCTTTTTTTTTCTTTATGATAGAATATATTTCTTTTATTTCATTTTACAAGGAGACACTGAAAGGTTCATGGCTCAACCCACTTTACAAAATTTGACCAAATGACAAAACTTCGGAATTTATTTTAGAATCTCTTCTTGGTTGGACTGAAAACTTTTCACTAACACTCCCTCATACATGTTGCATGCACAAACACACATCTCCTAAATAAATAAAATGGCAAATTCTGTCCGTCTGTGTGTCTGAAACCCCCCTAACTCGGGCCACACTTGCTCTACATAGACATATTATACCTTTTTGGAATCAGGATGATCATGAGATTGGAAACCTGCCATTTATCTGGTGCTTGAACTTCCAGGATTGGGATTTGTGTCCGGGTGAGGAGGGAACAGTTAAAAATTCAAATTTTAAAATAACTGAAAAAAATGAATAATTTTCTTTCAGATGAAGCTTAAATAAAAGTGAAATATTTTAAATCTATAAATATTTCCTATTTGTCCCTTATCTCTGTCAAATTCTAATCGATACTTGATTTCAATATATATACTTATTAGAAAGCACTCAGTATCAGAGATAGTGCTAACATATTGAATCAGATATATGTATATGTGTATATGTATGTGTGTACATGCCTATGTGTATGTATATACGTGAATATGTTATTGTGCATGTGTGTATTCGCATGTGTTTTTGAACATAAAAATATAGGTCCTTGCTAGATTAGATAATCGTTATATTTATTCTTTATATGTTTATATTTGATTTATAACCTGTAGTCGATATTAATTTTGTCAAATTTTCTCAATTACACAGCAGCCCTTTCAGTAAATGTCCTTCAATTTTAGTTTCCCCCGCCCCCATCTCTCTCCCCTACCACTTCTTTCCTTTTCTCTCCCTCCCTCTTATTCTGATTTTTACCATTAGATCATCTATGGTGTGTGTATGTCACCGCAAAATGTATCTTTAATGTATTAGACATCCGACAACATTCATATTTCCCCCGTCCACTCACCTCTAGTTAAAAAAAACCTTCTCTGTTAAGTTTTAATCTCCCACCTTCTCTCGTATGTTACCCCTCTCTTTAGCTCTAACATTCATCCCACACTCTCATACTTACACTCTCTCTAAATTCTATTTTTATTTCCGGAGTTGTTCTTTTCTGTTTTCTTTTTGAATTTGTAGGTTTGATGAATTGGATCGTATTTACAATTCCAATGGAATAAATATGACCATGGAATATTAGTGTTAAGCCTTTTTAATTATCAATATATTAATTTCATTTAAATGAAATTAACATATTAATAATTTACTTAATTTTTTTTTTTTTTTACTGCACCTTTTACTATAAAGTTAAAGAAGTAGTATTGAATGGATTAATATTAACATTTTTTTTATAAAATTATTAATTTTAAATTCTTACTCTCATTCTATAACCTTTAAAACTCCTCTCTGGAATTTTTTATCCCATTTTAATAAATGTATTTGCATTCCAGGGAAAAACTCCTTCCCCATGGATGAAATGATCATCTGTACGAGATAATTAGTTTGGATCTCATTAATTGTAATTCACTTATATGCTCTATAATAAAAATTATATTGAGCTATCTTTTGTGGATCAGTTTTAATATTTTATATTAATAGGATCTACTTGGATTACCTACCCACAATTTTTTTTACCTGTTCTATATATATATATATATATATATATATTAGAGAAAAGAAGTATAATAAAGTGGAAAAAGTTTTCATGTGACTACACATGTGCATGAACGATGACGCATCAACATAAATTTAGTTTGATAAAATTATAAAGATTGAAATGCTTTACACAAAAAACTTTTCCCACTTTGTTGTACTTCTTTCTCCTAAAATTGTTCTTGATTGTTAGTGAACTGGAAGTTGTCCATGATTGGACTATAAATTGCCACAAGGAGTCACAGTGTGTAGTGGGGAAGATGGAAAAAATTGTAGCTAACAGAAATTACACAAGTTGATACCTGATCAGTATTGGTTGGGTCACTGTGGAGAAGGGGTATGATGCTGAAAGACCTGGAACCCCTAATGAACCTCGGCTAGAAATATCACTGATGATATGTACTAAAGATGTATTTTATGAAAGAGAGATAAAAATTTATATATCATTTTCCATTATATATATATATAATATCAAAAATCATACCAAACGGATAAAAAAAACACCATACCAAGTAACACAGATTGATACCCTTACAGCACTGCTACCTAAACTACCATTGCCCATATAGACACAAGGCAATAAACCACTAACACCACAACACCATTTTACAATGTCTACCACTACTTTAGTTACCAACATTGTCGCCACCACCATATGTACCCACTGCAAAATAACTGCTACCATTATTATGACCTCATACACCTCTGCAACAATTTTCGTACTGCTTTTACCATTGTCTTTTTTTTTTATTATTGCCATCATTTATTTATTACAACCCTCACCACCATCTATTGCCATCACTTAGTTACCACCATTTCTATTATTTTCTATTTTATTCATTACCTCTTCCATTATTATTGTCACCTCTTCCACCATTATTTATTATTTACTACTGCAATTTTTAATTGTAAATTTACCATTATTTTTTTATTCCAACTACCATCATAATTATTATTATTAACATTTCACTACCATTACTATCATCACTACTACTATTATTACCGTAATTATTTGCTTCTACCACTGTTATTACTATTATCATTTACTTCCACTATTACTATCACACCAATCCCATCCCCCAACTATCATCACTCTAATTATAGTTTACCATCATCATTGCCCCCAATATTGTAATTATTATTTCAGTCTTATTATTCATTTATTTAATACTGTAATTATGTCATTATTACTATTTATCCCCCAATTGTCATTACTCCTATTATGATTTAGCATTGTCATTGCTCTCAACATTGCAATTATTATTTCATTCTCACTATTTCATCACCACCAAAATTACCATTGCCGTATTATTTTACAATTATACTCCCCTCCCCTATCAAAATTAGTGCCAATTTTCCGTAAAAATACCAAGAAATATTATAAATTAAAATTTCTTCTATTTATATGAGTGTAATCATCTGCAACATGCAAATAAGCAATGTTAAAAATAATAACAAAAGTATCTATCATAATCTTATACAGAATCCATTTTAAGTAATGCAAAACCCAGATGGATAGAAATATATGTACACATACACGTGCATGTATGTGTGTGTGAGAAAGTATTATTTTGTTAACAAAATAGAAGAATAATCTGCAAGATGAGAGGAACACCCTGGCCCACCCCTTGTTGAGGGTAATTTGCTACACAATTCCAACACCGAAAACAATAACAATTGCGTATGCATGGATACATGTCTGCACCCAGTCCCACACTGTTCATAACCATAAATAGATTCAAAATTTTGAAAATTAATCAGTTTGTCTGATGATCACAAGGGTCACAAGCTTACATCAATACAACTAAAGATATATATATATATAAAGTGTATTTTAGCAGCAAGTATTCTCTCGTGTTTTGTTAAATAAAATGGACAAGTTCTGACTATTAATTCTTTTTATTAAATCATTAAAATATCCAAATAAGTTGTTTTCAGTCATCAGTAAATTTGCTAAAATTCATATCAGTTTTTATTTTATATATTTTATCTATTCCCCCCCATCCCCAAAGTGCTTTTAAATGTTACTACATTTGTTTTCAAGGAATGTTCTGTTTTTTTTATTCTAGCATTCTCATGTTTGATGGAACCACTTTCAAGCCACTCAAGATGATGTCATATAAATGGTTAAACTGAAATTTTTAATTGTGTGTGTGTTTTTTTTTATATTAAACAAAATTTTGTAGAGTGAGTGGCCATGGTTGAATGTAAAATAAATGACAGACCTGTCCAACAGAATTGACAATGTTTGCAATAAGCAATAATAAGAAAAAGAAAAGAAAAGAACAGGGCAAGAAAATATTATAAAGCAAGTAAACAATATATGCAAGGCAAATTAACAGTAATAAGGCAAAGCAACAATAATATGGAAAAAAGTTCACAAAGAGAGAGAACACTGTATTCTGTCTTTAGACAAAATCAAGAGGCTCTCTTGCTATGGAAGAGGGAAGGATAAAATAAATACAGCCATAAAGAAAGAAAAATTCTACCCAGTTGAGATGAAAAAGGGAGCCAGAAAACAAATGGGAGGTTGGGAATCTTTACTTGGATCATAACCAAAGGAGCAGCCGGGGACAACACATACTCACATTAACTAGGTACACAATTAGGATTATACTAACCAGGGTAGGGATCCACAGGAAAACACCCTGATGTGACAGGTAGACCTAAAAAAGACAATCAAGATTAGCCCCATTCGTGTAAACCAGCCTTGGCTCAGCCACCCACATTTTGCTGAAACAGTTGAAACCAATCGTTTTCTATCAGTTCTTTATCTTGAGATGATGCTCAAAAAATTGGTTTAGATCCTGATGACAATAATGGTGACCTTGCAAGACTTCCTCCAATTGTGTCATCTAAATCACCATTCTGGTCGTGGCTAGCAGCGATAGACACACCATCCGTTTCACCCCATCCATCTGTGCTTGCTGTGGGACCTCCAGCTGGGGAGGAGGGCTTGGTGTCTCTCGTCCCTTCTTGCCCACATCTTTCTATTCCCTATCAGGAACCTTGCTGGACACTTCCGTTGCTGCTTGGCTGGGATGTGGCGCTATCTTTTTGCCAGGATATGCTTTTGCCATGTGTCCCACAGTAGGAACAACATTCTTCTACAACCATGGGCATTAATACATTGGGGATCTCCCCAAAACTTTTCCTTGTCAAAGTGATCTGGAGAACAAAGTCCCCAGTGGCAATCCCCAATCATCTAGTGAACACAGCCAATTTTTCGTCCCGATAAAGCAGTTTCACTATCTTAGCCGTGTTTGCATTCTTAGTGCCAATTTCTGATAACATATTTTTATTATCATAGCCGAATTTCAACACACATAGATGTCCTATCCAAACGACAAAGACTTAACCCAGGGTTGGGCTTCGTGTGCGGTTAACAGATGACCTATTAAATTGTTTGCCACCATGACACAGCCAATCCTTTATCTATTTAAAACTCTGTGTCCACCTGGTGTTTGTCAATTAGCTTTATGACAATGGCCATAAGAATTTTCACCATTCTTCATTTATCAAAATAACATCGGCAAATGTCCCTGTTGTGGGTGGCTTTCCTTTATCATCTAAGTTTAAGTCTCACCTCTCTTTTCCTTTCTTTTTTTTTCACAGGGAATTTTCCCCATTTTCTGATAATTTGTTTGCCACCATGACACAGTTAATTCTTTATCTGTTTAAAAAAAAACAAAAAACTATGTATCAACCCTTACTTTGTCAATGGCCGTCAGAATTTTCACCATTGTTTCATTATCAAAATAACATCGCCAAATGTCCCTTCTCGTGGGTGGCTTTCCGTTATCATCTAAGTTTAAGTCTCGCCTCTCTTTTTCTTTCTTTTCTTTCTCTTTTTCCTTTCTTTCTTTTTTTTTTCTTTTTTGCGCCCCTAAATGGTGTCACAATCCTCCTCATTTGTAGAATTAATGCACGATCATTAGTTTTATCAATGATTCCCTTAAGCATTTTAAATTAATGGCACTATGCAAATTATGTTAGGAACTTTCACAACTATTTAATAATTTCAATAAGGTCAAATTGGTCTCAAAAAATCTTCCCAATCTTGGACACTCCATGCAATTTTCACTGTCATTTCTTTGTGTTCCAAATGTAAACAAAGTTTCATTCATATTGTTTTTTTCAAAGAACTACTTTGGGGAACAGAAACCTGCATGATGGCTTCCTTAGACACTTCAATCTTGACCTCTTCAAGAATCATGGGTCGATCAGGGTTTACGACTACATCATGTTGAAACATTGGTTCCCGTATGATCACTGAAGTTAAGCAACATCGAGCCTGGTCAGTACTTAGAGGGGTGACTGCTTGGGAATACCAGGTGCTTTGTTTGGACATGTGGGTGGTTTAATGGATAATGGCTCGAAGTAGCAAGCTGAGTTCCAATTCCAGTTGGGTTCTTTATGTTCACTTACACACAAATATCCTTGGTATGAATCCACTTCTTAGTAAGTAATTAGTAAGACTTGTCTCCCTAAATCATTATCTCCAAAAAAAAATTCTTACAATCTATAAATATTTTCTTGCTTTAAATAACCTGAAAAGGATTGATAAGCCATAAAAAAGGAATCTATCATGGGTCAATCACTATCATCTTTATCCTTATAATCTTCATTTCTTACCACCTTCCATTCATATCACACACCTCATTCACTGTTACTATTTTATTGACTATAACTCTTCAGTGGCTCTTGAAGTATTGAGTGAAATTTAGTAAAAAAAAAATCTCAGCATATTTAAAGTAAGATGTCTGCTTACAATGATGTGATCTATATTATCAGTTCATGGTTCATTTAAAATGTTATTTAGTACCCCCCCACCTCTTTCAGTTTTTTGGTTAATTTAAATGTAATCAATGGTTTTTGATTTCAGCCAAATATTTTTTTTTTCTGACAGCTCATCTCTGATGTAGAGACATTATTTTACTCTGCGGTATTTCTCCTGCTTGTTTTCACAGATAGCTATTATATTTGCATAGTGGAAATTCTGTGTGGTTATAAAAGATAGTCAATTCTTCTGCTTACAGGAACAAGAATCCAATGTATCACAAAATATCCCAGTGAAAAGGCCATTTCTTCGTCGAGGTCAAGGCATTGCTCGATTCAATCCACCACCAGACGAGAAATCTGTCCAAAGGGTGAAGAAGAGTCAAAGAGCTATGTCTAGCATCCCACCGGCTGTTGTGCCTATTAAGGAGATCAATCGTAGGCCGATGTCTCAACCAGTCATAACAAGCAATAAATCCAAAGTCAGTGACATTTTTTTTTTTTTTTCTTTTTTCTCTCTCTCTCTCTCTCTTTTCTTTTTTTTTTTTTTTTTTGCCAAGTTTTCAATCATCAATGTTTCAAATTGGGTTCACACTACAAATTCCTCTGGCTTCCTGTTGCTTTTCTTTCAATTGTTCCTTTTTTTCTCTCTTTATTACTGACCCTTTAGAACATTCCTAAAACAACTGACCCTTTAGAACATTGTTATATTCCATGCTCATAGGAATATGTACTTGAAAAACAAGGTGGATAAAATAAAGGTTTATTGAAAAAACCAGTACAATAAGAATAAAGGTAACAGTTATGCACAAGGTCATCACAAGTGAATCCAGTAGTGAGTGCTACTATAGGAAGGCCAGTAGTTCTCATATAAGTCTGAGTCGTACTCAACAGATCCCAGTTAGACTCTGTAGTCCGTTGACTTACAGATACTTATAGGTAATTACTACCTATAGTCTAGTCACTCATGGGGGGTGACAAGTTATTCCATTACATTACCTCCCCACCGAGCTGAAATTTTCCTCTAGAAAATTTAGCTTTCTAATACTTTCTCTTTTTTGGTTAAACCATGCTTTGGGTGTTCTTTTCCTTGTATTCTTTCAAGGCGAATAACATCTCGATCCTATGAGCAAAGCTGGTGTAGGAGATGTATCTATGCATTCTGGTATGTTAGTGGGTGGTGTTATTTCAAACGTGTCGTACAGGACATCCATTGGAGTTTCTTCATCATCCTGTTGAACGATTTTAAAGTATCTTGGTCTTAACTGGTTTACATACCTTTTGCATACACATCTTTTTCCTTTCATGTATAAATTACTCTTCCAATTCTATCTGAAATAATTCCATCCTCCCAGAAACATTTTCCACCTCGGTAGTTCCTGAAGAAAACTTTGTCACGAGGCATATACTTCTTTGCAGAGAAATTCTCTTTGTTATGCATTTTGTTTTTTGGACAAGACAACAATCTATTGAATATTGATTTTATCTTTCTTGCAAACATCTCTAAAAATACTGACCCATTAGAACATCCCTAAAACTACTGACCCTTTAGAACATCCTTAAAAATACTTTGAAGAAGAAAAACTGCATTAATACTCATGTCAACTTTGGTAGGTTTTGCAGAAGATTCTATAATTACCAAAATAAACTCAATTTTCTGAAATACTGGTTTTTTAACCCTATAGCATTCACATTACACATCTATATATGTATATAGCCCCATGCATTCATGTTTGTTTCTGTTGCCAAAATTTCATAGAAAAGAATCTGTCAAAAACAAAAACGAATAGTTGACTTGCCTGACATTCTTTGATAATGTCTATGTCCATTATGTTCCAAAAATGCTGGTAAATTGACATCCTAGAGGTCGTTTGTCTACTCAAGATCTGACACATATGTGTCAGCAGCATTATCCTGACCTGAATCACTCAGTTCATCACTATTAATGTCAGAAATGTCAATATCCAACTCATTTAGCATTATGGATTTTTTCAAATATCTTCTTTCCTGAAAGAAACGCTCCTTTTCCCATGCCAACATACATGACTATAAGAATTCTAAAAATTAAAAGAAAATGGTTAAATTATAAACATTCTATTATTTAAAATATATAATACATAAATTAATCTTAAACTAAAATAATATAAATAATAATTACATTATAAAAAAAAAGTTCAATGAATTTTACTATGATTTATTAGACATTAAATTATATTACTTAGCATCCTCCATAATTGATCTTGATTTTCAATTAGCCTGATACATATTTATGAGTGTTCTTAAATTTAAAGATTCTAAAAACTAACAACACTTTTACTTCTGGGTATAAATGTTGCAAAATAAAATCCTTACATTTGCCTTGATCATCAGAAGACAAAATGTGTCAGCTAAGATAAGTTTTCCTTTTGTCTTTATACAGATATATTTTTAGTTATATCTGAATTTGTGCACACACACATATATCTAATGTAAATGTATTTCTAATGATTTTAATTATAAAAATCTCATAAAAGTATCATAACTTGGTTAATTATGAAGATTATGTTTGGTTGCTGTGAGATCAAACAAGAAACTGAAACATGTGAAACAAGTGAAGAAGAAAAAGAAAAACTTTGAAGAGAAATACTGCGTTTTATTTGACTTCCATTTTTTCATTTCTTTGACGTTGGTGTCTGTAAAATCTGTTAAATAATCAAGTGATTAATCTTTATAAATATTCAATGAATGTCAGAATATGTTCTTTTGTGCACTATATAAAAATGTTAAAATCACAATCCCTACTCTGATCTAGACAATATCTATTTACTTTTAAACATTATAAAAATGATTATTACGTTTTAAAAATCATAGGAGTTCAATTTCCTTTCTACATCACTGAGTGAATTTAGTGGCAGTGAATGTTTCGTCAGTGTGAATGACCAAAAGATTTTTTAGTTTTTAGTTTTTTCTTAGTAGATATCCCACACTGTAAGTTCTGCCAGGAATGGTGAAATGTTGTAAGAGCATCGGTGCAAATTTACTCTAGATTTCCTTGCAATCAAGGAACTCTCTAGACAAAAATTTTTTTTCTAAATTATTTATATATATATATATATATATATATATGATTTTGAAAATTTAAATGAAACAGTTATTTCCATATAGTGCTGAGTCAGTATTAAAAATAGAGCATTGATAATATTATTTTTTATGTATGCAGAAGAATTACTTAACTGCAGTTGTCGATAACAACAAGGATTGATATGGCCAATTACAATTAAATAATTCTTCTGTATATATAAAAATAATATATATATATATATATAAAGAAATATGGTCTTAAGGTGTGCTATATTTATGGAATAAAGTGCTCAATATCAGAGATAGAGCGTGTGTAAATATAAAAGTGAACATAGAAGTCAACACTTGGAGGCGACAGTCTGTTTCATGCTATATGCAATCGTCAGGCCACGATTTATTTTATATTTATATATATATATATATATATGGATTAATACAAATATAAAATTTGTCACTGAGCTGATTTATGTTATATTCAGCACCTTGACTCCAAAGATTTATAGCTGAACACTTTTGTAATTGTTCAGCCCATTGTCAGGATATATCAGCAATTGTATGCTGATTTATCTCATTTGCGTTATTTTTATATTAAGTTAATTAATAACTTATATATATGTGTATAGTTAAATCTTCCACAATAATTCTGAAAATAAGACAAATTGGTTTAAAAATGTCAATTGTAAAAAATTCTTAGTTCTTGCCAACATGTTTTGTCTTTCGACTTTATCAAGGCAAGCAATGAAATCAAAATGTTTTGTAGTCATAGTTACATCAAATCCAAATTTTTTCCAATTGTCATTTTTAAGCATATTATATATATATATATATATATATATATATATATATATATATATATATATAAGAAGAAAGATTGTGCATGTATGCTTCTTACAGAATATAGGCATAGTAAACCAATGAAAGAAATTCAAAAAGACGTAATAATCATATTTATTGCATATTATTAGACTATTAGACAAAATGGCAGCATGATGAGAACAAATTGGAATTTTTAGACATGCCTGTGTCTTTTCTTAATGAAAAGTAATTGATTTACTTTTTATTGAGAAACGACACAGGTGTGTCTGAAATTTCTGATTTTTAATATTTTTCTCACCATGCTTCTATTTTGTCTAATGTCTAATATACAATAAATATTATTATTATTATTCTGTCTTTTTCTTTTCTTTTTACTTCCATCAGCCTACCATACCTATAAATATATATGTATTATCTTATATATTTCTTATTTTCCTCTTTGTTCTTTTGGCTGGTGTGTTCTTTGTCCTTCTTTGCATGTATGTTCATTTGTTGATCTTTCAAAGTTGCTTGGTAATTTTTCTTCTTTCTCATCCTCTCAACTAGGCTGTCACAATCTGACAGAATCTTATGACTGAGTGTTAAGGTTTCATTGTACTAATATTAATGAGAAAAGATTGGATGAACACCACTTGTTCTTATTTTGGAATTGGCTTTTTGTTGATCCATTTTTAATTTATACAGCAGAATGAATAAACTAGATAAATAACTTAAAATTTAAGTTCTTAAAGAACTGAAAATAAATTTAATAAATTTTCTTTTCTTCCCATTTTAGGCTACCAAAACTGAATCAGCAAAGTTAAGTATGAAACCACCTAAATATCCAACCAATCGTCAAAAGCTCAAATTGGGAGTAGCCCCTAAGCCTGTGCCTTCAGTCACCCCTGCCCCCAGCAGCTGTGAGGACCAAAGCAAAGCTGGACCTTTTTCATCCTCCTCTCAGAGTGACCAATCTACCATCAGTTTCTCATCTGTTTCTAATGCTATTCCTACCAATTCTAAAGAAGTGGAGAAGATTTTAAGGGCAATTTATAATGGTAAACCCATTGGGGAAGCAGAAGATTCAAGCGAACAAGTTTCAGAGATATGCAAGAGGATTAGTCCAACTAACAGTGTTGAGGTGAGTGTTTTCTTTTTTTTTTTTTTTTTTTACTTTGCTGGGTTGGTGCTAGATTTCCTTTTCATAAATAGCTGCATATTGAAAAATGAGGTCTTACCAGCTCACTATGACAGTACTAAAGAATTGTTCTAAATGGATGCTTACTACTTGTTTTCATGAATGTTAGAGCGGTTAGTCAATGTTACAGATGCATGCTAAATCCACACAACACTCCTGTGGTTCATACTGCAACTATGCTGAGCAGACCTTAGTTATAGTTTCTGAGAGAAAGTGCATAATTCGATGTGAGCAAGGTTGGTATGCCCAAACATCTTGATAAACAAATCAACCATTGTGAGATTTGAACTCATTTTGAAATCATTTTACTGTCATCATAATCAATCTAAATCTTGATGTAAATCAGTGTTTCTCAACTAGTGTTCCCAAAACCCTAGGTTTTCACAAAAGGTCGCAGGGGGTTCCACAATAAACCATGATGAATAGGCTAATGCATTTTTGCTTAATTTTATATTTGTAATATTACTATACATGTACAGCATATTGTTGGAAGGTTCTTGGTTATTATAATAAAGGCTTCAATCTCTTGTATTATTTAAAATTATAATAATCACAGGGAATGTATTTAGTGATGTCTATATGATGACAATGTGAAACCACCTTCACTGGTTAGTGAACAGGATCTGTATCATTGAGGGACTCACATGAATACAGGCAGGGCTGTGAAGTCGGAGTCAGAAGCAATTAAGGGGTCACTGGCGTCGGAGTCGGTAAAACTCTGCTGACTCCAGTTGAATTTACACTTTATATAAAAAGTCTTACATTACACAATTTTTATTCTTATTGTTATTTCTTCTACTGTATATTTAGTATTTCTTTGAAAGAAATTCATCTCAACCCCTTTTTTAAAGTCATTTTTTGTAGTTATTTTGTATTTGCAAAACTATATATGTAAAAAAAATTTTACATTATGGAATTTTTATTTTAACAAAATGTCCTGTAAAAGATTATATTTCAACTTCTGTTATAGAGTAGTTTTATTTATGTTCTCTACTTATTTCTTACTTGCAAAGATATATATATCTTACATTATAGCATTTCTCTTTTTATTGTTATTCGCTCAATTTTTCAATCTCCCATTCCCTCACACAGTTAACTTCCCCACTCGTTTTGCCTTCAACCGGGAAGGTAAAGCCTCTCTTCTCGACCTGTGCTTTACCTCCATCCCCGAATCCTGTAGCGACTCGCAACTCTGCCCTCTTGTTAACTCTGACCATGCAGTAGTATCAGTTAACATCTCCTTCAACTCCACCCCCTATAAAGAACCTCCTACCACTAGAACCTTGTTCTACTATCAACGAGCTGACTGGTGAGCGTTCCGTGATTTCCTCCGCGATGTCCTCTGGGATGGAGTCTTTAAGCTCCTCGTCCAAGATTGTGCTTCTGAAGCCCCTATAAAGAACCTCCTACCACTAGAACCTTGTTCTACTATCAACGAGCTGACTGGTGCGCGTTCCGTGATTTCCTCCGCGATGTCCTCTAGGATGGAGTCTTTAAGCTCTCCGTCCAAGATTGTGCTTCTGAAGTCTCTTCTTGGGTTAAAGCTGGAATCGACGCTTTCATCCCATCAAGGAAATATAGGGTCAAGTCGCGCTCCTCCCCCTGGTTCTTCGCTGCTTGCTCAGCCGCCATCGCCTATAGGAACCACTACTTCCACCTATTCTGTAGCGACATGTCTGACTGCAATAGACATCTCTTTGCCTCCACCCGTAACGAGTGTAAGCGTGTCCTCAACGATGCTAAGTCACTATTTGCGGCTCGGATGAAGGAACTTATTGCATCTCGCAAAGATTATTGGCGTCTCTGCAAGAGCGTATTGAACAATTGCAAACCCTCTATACCTCCTTTATTCAACCAGTTTGAAGTCCTGACCTCCTCTACCGACAAGGCTGAATGCTTTGCTCGGAAATTTTCATTCAACTCGACGCTCGACTCTTCTGGTGTACCCATACCTGACTTCCCTCTTAGAACTGAGGCCTTATTAAGTGGGTTAAACATAACCCCATCTTTGGTACTGGGCGTTATCTCCAATTTAGACCCCAACAAGGCTAGTGGTGGAAACGGGATACCAGCCATTGTCTTGAAGAAATGCGCGCCTGAACTGGCGCCCGCCCTTTCTAAACTATACAACTACTGCCTCAAAGAATCTTGTTTTCCTGACTGCTGGAAGTCCTCTTCCATCGTTCCTGTCTTCAAGAACTCCGGTGACCCCTCTGACCCTTCCAACTACCACCCTATCAGTCTCCTTCCCCTCTTCGGCAAAATCTTCGAAGCCCTAATCAATACTGGGGTGGTTAACCACCTCACATCCCATAATCTTCTCTCAGACAAGCAATATGGCTTCCGCTTTGCCTGATCTACAGCCGATGTGCTTACAGCCATTACTGAAACAGTCTACCGAGCTCTTCAAAATAACGGGGAAACCCAAGCCGTGGCACTAGACATCTCCAAAGCATTTGATAGGGTTTGGCATGCCGGCCTTCTTCGCAAGCTCCAGGGTTATGGCATTACGAGTCGATTATATAACCTAATACGATCATTCCTGTCAAACCGTAAATTGAAGGTTGTTCTCAATGGATTCTCCTCCAGTTCCTATCCCACGAATGCAGGTGTTCCTCAAGGCTCCATCCTAGGCCCCTCTATTCCTTATCTACATAAATGACCTCCCTGACGCAATTACTTCCCAAGTTGGCATATACGCAGATGACACCACAATTTATTCCTGCCTCAAAAACAAATCTAGTCTTGCTGACAAAACTCGCCTGGCCGTGCGTCTCGAAAAGGACCTCCAATCGATTGTGAACTGGGGCATGAATTGGCTGGTCAACTTCAATGCTTCTAAGACAAAACTGCTCTCTATTAATCACCACAGAGGTCCTTCCCTTCCCTCCATTAGAATGTCTGACGCTCAACTTCTCGAGAGCAACTCTCTGCGGCTTCTCGGTCTCATGTTGACTGCTGATCTGAGAGGGAACAAATACATTGAGTCAATTGCCTCGTCCACTGCAAGGAAAGTTGGCTCCCTGAGTCGCGCCAGGAAGTTTTTCTCCCCGGAGTCGATCCTCCAGATCTACAAAACAACAATTCGCCCCTGCATTGAGTATTGCTGCCATATATGGTCTGGTGCCCCTTCTGTTTGCCTCGGGGTTCTTGATAGGCTCCAGAGGTGGATATGCAATGTAATTGGCCCTGCCCTGGCGTCTCGTCTACAGTCACTTTCTCACAGATGCGCTGTCGCCTCCCTCTGTCTGTTCTACAAATACTTCCATGGAAATTGCTCAGAGGAGCTGTATTCGCTGGTTCCCAGACGTCATGAGTTCAAGCGCCATACGAGGCTGGCATCCCGCTCTCACCCCTTCACTGTCGAAACTCCTAAATGTAGCCGTCTCTTCTACTCTAATAGCTTCATGTCTCGCACCTCTCGTCTGTGGAACTCCCTTCCCTATTACTGTTTCCCTGTGAGCTATAATCTCCAGCTATTCAAGTGTAATGTCAATCGACATCTCCAGTTGCCTTGATCTATCCATTACCCTCATCCTTTCTTCTATCACTCCTATCTGACCTTGCTCTAAATTTTCTGTAACCCCTTGCATCCTAGTGGCTTCCTGCCTTGCTTGGGGTGAAATGCTTAAAAAAAAAAAAAAAAAAAAAATTTCTTCTATATCCTTTCCAAGATTTCATCTCTAATTCTGTTAGAAAATATTGAATAGGTATGATATAAAAGCCACAATATCTTTATTCTTTGATATAAACCACTTATAATGATATAGGCCTACTCAGGAACATATGCATAGGCCTTATGAGATTTGTAGGCTGTTAATTGCATCAGGAATCAAAGGTTTTGTGCTCCGATTCTGCAGCCCTGAGTGCAGGATACATCCATGGAGTCCGTCTATTATATTTACCTCATGAGCTACAATAAAAATATAAAAGATATAGATATTAATAATGGTATATAATAATTTTTATGCAGGTGTTCCCTGAGAAATGAAACCTATTTCAAGTGTGGCACAAGGGTAAAATGGTTGAGAAATGCTGGTATAGATGGTTACTCCAGGTGGTAATTTATATTTAAATGGATTATGATTTTATTTTATATTTTGGAGGAGTTTAATGAATTTTATGTCTAGTGATACTTTTGCATTGACTAATTTGCATATCCAAAGAATTATCCTATAAAAAGATAAGTAAACTAGATTAGTAGATTTATTACAAGTTTTGTGAATGGCACTGATTCAAGTTAACATGTCACAAAATGAGAATACATTTTTAACTTCATTATAATAAAGGCATTAAAAATTGTGTTGAAAAATCAATGAATTTTCATTTGATTTAAATTGAAACCACTTTTCCAGTCTGTTGATTTATATGCAACAGATTATGTTAAATTGGTTCTGAGATGTAAAGAATGTGCATTCTTTCTGGAATTAAAGCTTGTTAGTTAGATATTTTAATTAAATTAACAATCTAATCTATATATTGTCTTTATCAATGAAATTTACAATTGATTAAAAACTACTTTGTTCTAGGTTGAAAAATCGGATTTGGCTGAATTTGAGTTCATGGAACAAATGGCTGATGATATGTCGTTCTGTAGTGATTCTTCAGTAGTCATGAAATTTATGGACAACCGTCTTCCAATTCAGGTCAGTTTTTAGAGATTGAACATCAATTAATTTCTGTGAATAAAGCCAGAAAACATCACAGAATATAATTAATGGAATATAATTAAAAAGAATAAAAGAAATTAACTTAATATTATTTTTTTTTACAAAACATTGAAATTCTTTTTGCTTTAGTTTTTTTTTTTTTTTTTTTTTTATCTCCAGATACCTGATTCCTCAAACTCTAAAACATCATCACCGAATCAAAGAAGCCATTTTGCGAAACATTTTGCAGAAACACGGTAATCTTAGAACCTTTCTCTCACTTCTTTACAGAATGTTACTTGATTGTGGGGTGGGGGATGATTTAATCATTATCAGTGTGGAAAATGAAATTGGTTAATAAAGTTTGAGTTTCAGCTGAGGTTTCTTTGTGTCTTTACACTAATTTCTTTAGCAAAGATATGAAACCACTTTGCGCTTTGCACTGTCTCATCGCTAGCATGGTAGATGGAAAAGAGAATGGATGAATGAGCCTATGTCATTTCTCAATGAATATTTTTTGTGGGCAGGTGGTCTTTTTATTTTTGCATGTGCTATATTGCTGATGAAATCTAGTAGTTTTGGGCCAGTTGTTTGCTATGATTAGGATTGTCAATGACTTTCTATTAAAACTGTATTCATTAAGTATTCCTAGATTCCTATTTAAACCTAGAATGTGTGAATTTCTTTTAAAAATGTACTTCAGTCACTTTCTCACCAACATGGCTTGGCTACTCTCTGTCTTTTCTACCAACATTTTCATGCCAACTGCTCTGATGAGCTTCTTTCCCTGGTGATTCAACTACATGAATTTAAGCATGCTACTAGATTAGTATTTAAGTCCCACCTGTTTACTGTTGAAATAGATAGATGCAGCCACCAATTTTACTCATTTTTCTTGTACTTCTCACCTGTGGAACTTCCTTCCTTTACTTCCCTGATAAATACAATCTTCAGAAATGTAAATGCAGCATCAATCGCTATCTTCTGTTTTCTTGAATCCCGTTCATATTTTGTCCTTTCCTCAATCTTCTCTATACTCAGTCTTCTCTTTCACTCACTGTCACCAGCCATCTGCATACTAGTGGCATTCCCATCTTGCTTGGGGTGAAATGATTTAAAAAAAAAAAAAATCACTGACTTTTAACGTTCTTGTTGATATTTAAATTAAGACACTAAAAGCATGCATCTGATATTATCAATGCTATGGTTCAGTTGGTTGAAATGTGCACAGACAATGAAATTGATTTTCTCATGGTTATTAAAATAAAGACGGAATTCTGATATTTCACCAATATTTCCTTTTTTGCATTTGTTGCAAAAAAGTAAATATATTTGAACTGTTACAAAGGAGGAGGTCTGATTATATGTGTGCCAGGTGGCATAAAGATCCTCTATAAATCTAATTGCAGCAAACAACTGGCCCCAAATTACCAATTTCATTTTATTTCTCATTGAGAAATGACAAAGGCAAGCCTGACAATTCCGATTTTTAACATCTTTTCTCGTCATGCTTCTGTTTGGTCTAAAGGCTGATTATAATATATAATAAATATTTTTTTTATCAGTATTATCACATATTATTGTGAATGTTGTCATGGGGTTTTCAAAAGTTAGGAGTTTCCTTCTATAATGATATCACAAACCCCACATCTTTTTTTTTTTTTTTTTTTTTTTTTTGCATTTTGTGACCTCCTGTATTGTCTGTTGGTTAAATTTGGATGAGGTTAATATGTGATTCAGGTTTTTTGATTGTCATTTGCTTTTAATTATTTTGGTTGTTTTTAGTATATTATTCATTTTATCATTCTTGTTAAGTAGGCCTAGATTTTTTGTAATTTCTGTAAATAGTTCTGGATTGTTCTTATATGGTGAGACATATACTAGAGTTTGTTCAACGTTATGTTTCTTTGGATTTCGTAGTTGGTCTGAAGGTATTAGGTTGGTTCAAAAATAATGTTGTTTTCTCACATAGTAACATATGTGAGAAGACAACATTATTTTTGCACCAACCTAATATTTTTTCTGCTTGTTCTAAGCCTTTGTTTATTAGTGTTGTGGGGATAGCCTCATTTTTTTTTTTTTTTTTTTTTTAGAGTTCTGTGTAGTTCTTCTAGGCAGGTTTTTTTTTAGGTGTTTGTTGGTCACTATTGTGCAAACCCTACATACTAGGGAATAGGGGATGGACAGCATTTTGGGTGATGGCTCTTGAAATGAAGAAATTGTTGGGTGTCTGTAGGTTTGTGGTTTATATCTGTGATTATGTGGTTGTTTCTATTTCTAATGTGTATATCTAAAAATGGTAACTCATTAAAATTATATTCTTTTTTGAATTTGATTTTTTAGTGTAAGTTCTGAAATAGAGTGTGGAACTGGTTAATATCACCCTAGGAGGATTTCCAGAAAATGAAGCAATCATTGTTTAGAATTATGTCTATACTATTGATAATGAATTCCTTAGTGAATCTGGGATGTAGTGTTTTCGAATGTTTTTCAATCCAGAATGAGATTGCCAGTTTGCCTAATTCATGGGGTTTGTTGCTATATAGGCTACTGATGTCAAAAGTTGCTATAAGTGTTCCCGAATCTACTCTTCGTGGTATGGAACTAAGGAAATGAATATCATCTCTGATGTAGCTTTTAATCTGTTTAGTAAATGGTTGTAGTATTGTGTCTATTAAGTTACTGAGTCTGCTAGTTGGACAGGCTGGTCCTGCTACTATGGGTCTAAATGTAAGGTCGCTGGGGCTTGGGATGTTAATGTATTGAGATTTTTGTGTCTGGATAGTTGCTTTTATTTCACTCAATTTGGTAGTCTGTAGAAATTGCTTGTTTTTGGTATGAAGTTTATTAGGAAATCCTTTTCTTTTTTTCTTAATATCTTACGTGTTGTGCATAGTTTTGTAATTTTTGGTCAATTAATTGGTCAATTAATTGGTCAATTAATTGGTCAATTAATTTATAATTGTTCTTATTCATTAGTGCCTCTCGAATTATTGTTTTATAGTATATTTTGTCCATGATCACTTTATCTGCTTCTTTTATAATTATGTTGTTATTTCTTCGGATGCCCTCTAAGGCTTGTCTTTCTTTGTATGTAAGGTTGTTGAATGGTTTGGATTTTTCTTGTAGGTCAAGGTTCCAGAGTTTTTCCAAAAAGATGTTTAGCTCATTTGTATTATTATTTTTGTTTGGGAAGAAATTGTTTTTTTTTTTTTTTTTTTTTTTACTAATGATTCATCTGTAATGTTTTCGTTATGATTAAATGTTTCTTTTAGTCTGAGTTTGCGTTCAACACATGCACACACAAGTGTCTATGAAGAATGAATATGTATACACATGCTGGTAAAAACAAACTCAGTAGACGACTCACAAGCACACACATGAACCCTACAGTGTATGTATGTATGTGTGTGTGTGTGTATATATATATCTGCGTGTGTTTGTATATATATATATGTGTGTGTGCGTATATATATATATATATACATATGTATATACATATGCACACACATGAACCCTACACAACATAGGAAGTGTATGTATGTGCGTGTGTTTGTGTATATATATGTGTGTGTGTGTGTGTGTGTGTATATATCTGCGTGTGTTTGTATATATATATGTGTGTGTGCGTGTATATATATATATATATATATACATATGTATATACATATATATATATACTGTTTCCTTATAAGACAGTATGTATGTATGGAGAAGGAATATGCATACACATACTTGCAAAAACATATATGCACACACAATACACAAAAATGGAAATCTAAGAAGATACAGGGGTCATAAAAAGATTAGAATGATGACATCTTTCCTTCACCCTTTCTCTGACCAATCCTAATTGTTTTATTACTCCTGAAGCAGAAGAACACTTTTGCCACCAGTCCAAGAAGAAACTACTACACAAAAAAAAAACAATGGTTAAACATCGAAAAACATAAGGAAAATTAATTCCTTTTAATAATATATAGAAATGTCCACTCTTTTCCTGATGAAGGTCGCGAGACCGGAAACGCATGTAGCAAAAATATGGAAAGTAAAATGTAATATATATTTTTAAAAAATCCACATTATAACCAAAAACATTTGCAGTTTCTCTTTTCTTTTTAATACACACACACACACACACACACACACACATATATATATATATATATATACACACACACACACACACAAACAGAGTATCACTCATAAATAAGTAAAATACTACCAGTTTTATTTTTAGAAAGTTATTTCTACATCAAATGTACCAGTGTACACTTCAGCCTTCTTCAGGTGATTAGAATTTCAAACTGAACCCTTATTATTTCTAGTGGACCATTATCCAATCATAATGGTACTGGTAAAATTAGTAATTCCCTTTGATTTATGGTAATCATAATGGTAATATTAGCTGTTTCCTTAAAAGGAAACATTTTGCATTCATTGACTGAGCAGCCAGTGTTATTGTCAGTTGAAATTTATAAAATCTTTATCTTAAAACAATTTTTCTAGAAATAGGTTTCTCAAGTCCAGTAACTGTTACTAGTCTTTCTATCAGTAATAGGGGTTTCCTTCTTAACCTTTAGTTTGAAGTAGCATGGAATGTCAACATCTTGATTATGACATCGTTTTCTCATCAATTTAAAAGTATGCTGTTCATCTTAGTCATTGTTGTTGCTGCTGAAAGTTCTCAAGTAATATTGTTTGTTATTTGGTAAAATTTGGTATTATTTATAACCAAACCCAACCTTCAGACAACTTATTTTCAACTCTTCAAATGATTTGTTATAATATTCTCAATTAATTTTTATCAATGTAATCACAAGTTGAAGTTAAAAATTCTTTCTTTTTTTTTTTCCCATTTCCAGGAGTTTATCATCCAAACTACATACAAATGCTAGTCAGAACACATCCGAGTCTATTTCTTCAGATCAAGACGATACACTTGTAAATTCTGAGACTGACATTTTAATTGGTTCACCAAAAAAATCCATTGAAAACGAAGTTGACAGTGACAATCAGTCTTTGCTTGAGTATGAAGAGTCTGACATTGATGAGGCTCCCATTTTACCTGGAAATAAAAAGAAGGATTCAGCTATTCAGACCCAGATTGACCACCTGTTTGAAAACTCGAGTCCTGGCCATAAAAAAAGTGACCAGTTGTCAAGTAAGGATGCCACTGCTAAGTTGACCCGTAAAGTAACTGTTGCCTCACAGTTTGATTTCAAAGCAATCAAAGGATCTGATGTAGTCTTCCCTCCTAAAGTTCTTACAAGGAAGATCGCTCCAAAAGACGATTGGTTGAGGCAGAAAATGATGCAAGACACTAACTCTGTTAAGAGCTCTTCAAGTGCTGACACTCTCTCTGCATTTGGACAGAATGATCGAGATGAGAGCGTTGAAGGTGGTACAAATTCTGACATCCATTCGTCTGATGAATGCTTCACCGATAGCGGCACTATTGAAAATTCTAGTTCAAACAGTTCTCGCTCTTCATCTGTTACCGATGCATTTGATGACCATGATGAGTGGAATGATACTTGCGATTCTGTTCAAAAGAATCTGAAGCATTTAATTCCAAAAGATCCTGGAACTGAAGAAAATACTGTAGAAAGTTCTGAAAAATTTGTTGGTAAGTATCAGTCATTTTTCTTTGTTGAATAATTTTATTGTTGCCGCTACCAAATACATGTCATGTTATTGGATCCTTTAGAAGCCATATTTGCAAACAGCTTGGCCTACCTGAGAGTGAGAGCAAGAATTAATCCATTAAATGATAGACGTTTCAAAAGTTTTCAGTTGAACTTTCTTTAACAACACAACAGAAAGATAATAATAGGAGTAGATAGGTTTGCCTATTGCCCGGTTTATACTTCTCCTCAGTCATTTTTGAATTGGAGTAGAGGTTTATACCTTGTTTCCTGTTTAGAATTGGGTTTCTGCTTCCTTCTAGTCTACTTCAACTGCTAACATCTCTCTCTTAACTCTGAAATTTTATTTAGTAATTATTTTTTGTTTTTCCTTCAATAGGAGTAGATAGGTTTGACTATCATCCAAGTCACACTTCTTCCCAAAGAGATTTATCCCTTGTTTCCTGTTCCTTCTAAAATATTTTCATTCTGTTTCACTCCAATTAGCTCCTTGCATCTTAGTGGCATTGTTTCCTTGCTTGGTGTGAAGTGATTAAAAAATAAAAAAAATAATAATACTTTTGTTTTATTTTATTTTCAACAAATGTGTTGATTTCAATCTGTAATGGAATGACTGCAAAACTTTTCCCCCTCCACTTTTATAGGCAAAAGTCTACAAAATGCATGCTGAGATATTTTTCTTAGCCAATAAAATGGGACGGTTTGCATTTTGACATGACTCAGTCCAGATCTACCTTATGTACTCAACAGACCCACTGCGTTTTCTTGTCCAAACTTGCTTTTGTATACAAACACCAACTCATAGTTTGTGAACTCCTTTCCCTTCTTACCTGTTGATTTGCTTTACATGTATATTGTTTGCTTGCTTGCTTGATACTATTTCATTTTTGCCCTTTTTTTTGTTTATTATAAACTGTATTAATTCTGTTCATTGGACAGTTGTGCTATTTATATTGCATTTTGATCGTGACTTCTAATTTATCAAAATTTTGCTTCCAAAGGCCATTTCAACTACTATTTGTCTTCAATGGGTCTTCTTCCCCAGTGACATACGACGGTTCAACATTTCATTATATCATTCAAAGGACAGACAAAATTGTAGACATTGTGCAGGCAATCAGAGATTTCCTGTGGTACAATCTGTTCCCAAGGCCCAAATTCAAAAACAACATAAGAGACTTCAATTTCTGATTTTCATTTCAACATCAGTTGCTTCAATTTGTTTCTTTTAGTGGCCATAGACTGTCCTGTGAAAGAAAGAGCTAATTGAGATGAAACTTTGCGATACACTATAATGTTACTTGCATTATTTACATTACTCGGACTGTTATCCTCATCTTCATTGCCATATTCACAACGTTTTGGCTGTTGTATGCTACGGCCTTCTTTAGAAGAAGTCCGGAGTATACAATGGCCGAAACATTGTTAATATGGCAATAAAGATGAGGATAACAGTCAGAGTAATGTAAATAATGTAAGTAATCATAATATTAGGTTGGTGCAAAAATAATGACGTTTTTTGACGTATTTTTTAACGTCAAAAAACGTCATTATTTTTGCATCAACCTAATACCTTATCTCAGAGATATAAACAGACACTAATATGTTTGTAAAATTCTTTTTTAATTATTTCTATTTGGAATTTTTCTTTTTTTATAGTTAGTGATAAGAAGTCTACACCTTCAATTACATCTCCACCAACTTCCAAACTTGTCAGTAAATTATTTCCTGTTCTCCAACCGAAAACAACCAAAGAAAATAAATCCGAAGAGGTAAGTGGATTTACATCAAATTTCATTTTCTCTAATAATTACTCTTGCCTTTGACACCAATAGACAGTTACAAACAATCAAGAAAAATTGGAATTATTTGAAATTTTTGGATGAAGAATTGCTATTATTGCACAAATTATTCAGATAAAAAATCATCAACCTTGTTTATTCTTTTTTTTTTTTCATCTCCTCAGTTGGAATAATGCATCTTACAGGTCTTTTGACTGATATGTTCCCTTACCTTCCTCATGCATTTGCTGTGTTCCATTGTCCTTGAGAGTTGTCTGGTATTTTTTTTTTATCTCTTCAGTTAGAATTACACATCTCACAGGTCTTGAGATAGCATTTCAACCAATATGTTGCCATGCCTTTCTCATGTATTTGTTATGTCACATTGTCCTTTAGGGTGGTCTAGTAATTTTTTTTTTCATCTCCTCACTAGAACTGACACAGCTGGCAGTTTTCATGATTTCAGCTAATAAATTGTCTGGCCTTTATCAAGCAATCTATCTTGCACCTTTTATGACCCTATCATTTGCCCATGAATTGAATATTGTTACCACATTTGGTCTGGTGCTTCTGTGTATCTATAGATTCATGATAATACTCAAAGAAAAATCTGCAACAACTGGTCTGGCATCTCAGCATCAGTCACTTTCCCTCTGCTGTAAAGTAGCTTCACTGGGCTTTTTCTATAAATATTTACATGGTAATTGTTCTGATAAACTTTCCTCTTTGGCACCTTGACTTCACGAATTTAAGTATAGTACTAAATTGTCTTGTCATTATTCTGTTGAAATTGCTGAATGTAACTGCAAGTTCTATGCTAACATTTTCTTCTCTTGCACATCTCACTTCAGGAACTTTCATCTGACTTCTTGCTTTCCTATAAACTACAATCTTCAAAAATTTATATATAACATCAATTATTAAATTTTGTTCTTTTTATTGACCTTTCTACTCAGTAATGTTTTCTCATTTTCTTTCACTCTCACTTGATTCTTAGTGATTTTATCACTTTGCTTGGTGTGAAAGTATTAAAAAAAAAAAGAGCAATAGTCTTATGATCTCTATAATACTTGCAGAAAGTAAATCCAAGTTGGTCAAAACATTTGACCATTTCATTTTAATTTTGGTATGACCATTTGTTGCATGACTAGAAAATTTGTTAAAGATTTGTTTCTTTTCCACAAAATTATGGGAAATTTAGATTTACTGGGTGCTTGGCTGAGTGGTTACACTGTTAGTGTTTCAACCATGAGACCAGGCTTTTAATTTCTCCATGCTTGATTTGATGTGGAGGTGACTTCTTGATAATATTGACCTGATGGAGACAATTTTAGCGTGCATTGCCATTGGGAAGGGCCTGAAAAAATATGTTCTGTTTTTTCTTTTTTTTCTCGATAATGTTATATTTTTACAAAAATGAAACCGTAATTTTTCTCATCCAGGCTCGCCAGTGTAAGCTGCAGGCAGTTTCACAGGTCCCTGTTGGAGATGGTGTACAGTCTAAACTGCTTCGGGAAAAGCTAACTCAGTTGGAAAAAGAGATTGCTCGCTTTCAGAAGGAAAATGCAAATCTGGAGAAACTTCACAAAGAAAGAGAAGAGGTACTGCAGAATAATCTTGTGTAGAGTTTTTATTTATTCATAATTAGAATCTTTCTCATCTTTTTGGCAGGGAGTGGAATGAACTTTAATAAAGAAGAGTGTATCAACTCAGAGTGTTTGGATAAAAAGCAACAATAATAAGATAGCATAAAACTGTGACACTGGTAAAATGGAAAAGGAAGAGTTAATTTAGAATACAACTTGAAACAAATAGGGTTAAAAGCATATGATAACATATAGTTTTATGTCCGTTTGCCTAAAAGTGCAAGTGACAAGACCATGTCTCATGATTACTAGCAAGAAAGAAGAGGTCAATTGAGTATAATATTTGATAATTTTGAGGACAAAGGCAGAATCAAGAGCTTATGCTTGTCTCTCAGCAATTGGAAATGGCTTTGCCGACCTTGGACATGAAAAAAGTGGAGAAATAGGATTTTATCTTGCATTGAAGAAATTCAGATAGTGAATGGACCTCTAAGGTTCATTTGTACTATTATTGAAAATTTAAAAAATAATTACAATTAATGACTAAAAGTTGAGACCGCCCTTCTGCCCATGCATTTTAAAAGTTGGAATTGTTAAAGAAACATTTGAGGTAGCAAGCTTAGATGAGATAGCAAAAGAGATGGAAAAATTATCTCCACCCATTTGGAAGTAATGTTGTGAAGCATAGATAAGAGATGGAATTAATTATACAAGCAGGCTATTACCTGCAATAGAAAAAGGGGATCTCCCAAATTTGGAGAGATAATTAATATTATAAACAAAACAACAAAGAACCTTTGTTTAAATCAATATAGAAATCTGGGAATTTCCAAAACACTGTCATCCCCTCTTCAATTTTGAATCAAAGTCAATATAAGTGGAGTGCTCAAGCAACCCAGGCAATTGGAGTTAGTTGCAGTTGCAGACAGAAGATGGCAAGAGATGTAGATGTGGATGAAGGCATTGCTGAAGACCATATGACTTGCTGCCAAGAGAATTCCTGACCTTGAACCCTGTTCCAAGAATTCACACAGATAAAAAGTCTCACTAAAGAGATTTTAGTAGGAAGGGTTAATTTTTTTTATACCAAGAACTACATAAAGCAAATTGAAAATTGACCCGAAGGCCTTTTTCATTTTTTATTTTGTCTGCAAAGACATTTCTATTTTTTCCCATCATAGCACAGGCTTACTGTGGTTTGAATCAGTGATACAATACTGACAATCGCTTTCCACCAGCTTTGTGATCAAGAAACACAACATAGGCAGAGCAAATTGTGAACCAAAGTGGATACCGACCAATGACTGTTGATCCATAACAGTATTGAACAGTGTGGGATCGACCATGCAATCAATTCGTTGTCCTACAATCCTGAGAACAAAGACATCTTCGTGGCATGTGGCAAGGATCAGAACATCTGGTCACTGCTGGCCAGGCTGACCCAGAATTGACTACCAGGTTAAGTGTTATAAAACTATTAATAAATGAATAGCAATAATGAAGAGTATATTGACTCAGAGTTTTTGAATAAAAAACAACAATAAGAAGATGGAATAAAACTTGTAATAAAATAATAGTAATAATGTAGAGTGTATTGATCAGCACCTCCTTCAAATGTACACACACATATGCGCATATATATAATTAATGTGGAGAAACTTATTACTTAAGTGAGAAAGATGCCAACAACCCTGAAGAGTGAAAGCATTACTGCAATGCGCTCATGAAACTTCAAAGTTGGCATGATTTAACCAACACCACTCAGTTAAGTGATAAGGTTCTCCACATTAATTCTATTGATACTCTATCCTTACCTTTTGATATCGAGCACTTTATGACAAAAATTAGGTGCCTAAAATGGTTTCCCACTAGTAAACTGCAGAAAAAGAACCAGCAATTTTGGTACCAAAAATCTCTTTATACTATATATATATATATATATATATATATATATATATATATATGATGGACTCTTGTGTCGATTTCGATGTATGAGGATCCGACAATCTCATTCAGTTTTCTGTCTGTGTTGTATGTGACACTTCATTCCCACTTGAAACCTGCAAACAAGTCCATATATCATGCAACGGCGAGGAACTTGGGACATAGCAACAGGGACATTTGCTGAGGCTTTTCACCATTGTCTTTAATCTCTTAGCCGGTCAATTTCAAAACTTCCAATATGAATCTGGCACAAATATCTCCAGTTATTTCTATCCAGAGCAACTTGCTCTAAGTTAGTATGAATCACATTGACAGCTGAGAGGTTACTCTTTAACTTGTCTTTATACCTGAGCCACAGCTGTCCTACATTCCTTTGTACACTGTCAAGCTAGCTATACATGTGGACCTTGTGTGTGTGTGTGCGCGCATGCGTGTGTATATATATATATATATATATAAGCAGCATATCTTGTTAACTCAAGTACTTTCAATCTTTCCAAGATCATCTTTAGGAGTAAATTACAAAGACAAACTGCAGTAACTGCAATAGAATCTGCATTCCATTGTGATGGTAATTTCTAAAAACATGTGAAACTATAGCACCTCCTTTGATGAATTTCATCTTAACATTAAGAAACTGATTAAACAACTAACTAGAAAGGATCAGTATAAAATAGACACAATATATCTATATTATTCAATGAAACATATATATACACAAGATCAAATGCAGATTGGAATCTGATAGGATGATGAGATAAAGAACAAATAGGAAATATGGCATCATATCAGTCTAACATGTTACACTTTTATTAAAGCTTTGTCATAGATTGACAATCAGAGATATAATTAGGAAGAAAAATAAACCGAACACCAATTAAAATGCCAGAATTTATCAAATTGTTTGCAATGTAAAAATGTTCATGTGAAGGAGAAATCACTTGATCTAAAAACCTGTATCTATGAACACAAGAGAGATTTGCATTTAGACAAATGATCAAACTCTCTTGTATTACATAGAAATGAGGCTGAACATAACTTTGATTTGATTAATGCCACTCTAATTGAAAAAGAATATAATTCTTTAAGGTGAATCTACTTTGAAAGCTTAATAATAACATTTTTACCAAAAATAAACACATGCCTTAAATATTACATTGTCATCATTCTTTAAATCTATTCTTGAAGACTCTAACATATATCGATCTAATAGAAAGAGTAAGTACATAAAAAGTCCCATATTAAAGTGGAATGACACCCCACTGTGCTAGCTGATTGGACAAAGGCGAAGACATTAGAATTCCTCCAGCTAGACATATAGATTTGTCTATGGTTTTAATGCATGTGATATGTGACTGACCAATGAAAACTGACCCAAACTTGAAAATACCAACGTTTCTATCTTTTCATCTGTTTTCTTTCAATCTCTGGTGTAGCTTTCATAAAAGTGAAATGTTAGATTGTTATTCATTTCTTATTTGTTCTTTATCTTGTGTATATATATATATATATATATATATATGATTTCTTGTAATCTTCATTGACATTTTATACAATGCCATATTCGTGGAACTTGATAAACATTGCACCATTGTGAACAGTTACAAGTGACTAAAGGCAATTTCATTCATTAAGTCATTATTTATGATCCTATTTCCGTTTTCTTCTATCGGTGGTTCTGAAAATATTTCCAAATATTTCTGATGTTTGGTCATTTTTTCTGGGTTTGGGACCTGGGTTTTTGCCAAAAATAACTTTTTCATTCAGCATTTCCTGGAGGTGATCACATATGACAAGCATAGAATAAGTCTTATTATGCTGATATGTGATAAAAACAACACTGATGCAAGTCTGAAGAAATCCTCAAATCCTATTACCGTTATTACTACTACTACTACTACTAACTGTACGTTATTTTGTTGTATCCTTAAAGAGGTTACAAACAGACAAAGGTGCTACTCGAGTGAAAGGAAGAGCAACTTGGGCATAGATGAAAGAAAGAGAGGTTTATTATAAAAGAGAATACACTACTGAAAGACAGGGAATCGGTTAGCAGACTAGTAATTGCCGAAGCAAGTCCGCAAGTATATCCTGAGCTCAGTATATATATCTACTGATATAGTCAGTCCACATAGGTGATAGGGAGTGTGGGATATTTCATTGCAACATATTTCAAAATACAGAGATTAAAAATGATATGAACAATTTTTTTTTCTTTGCAGGGAGTAAAGAAACTGAGAAAAGAGATGTGTGAATTTGAGACAGCCAAAAAGGAAGAATTGCAGAAATTGCATGATTTCAAGGAAGAAGAAATGAAAAAATTAAGGTTTCATTTTTTTTAACTTAATTATTTTGGAGCAGTGATATTGAATGTAAATTATTATTATTATTATTTTAAATAAAACATGTCAGTAACAAGTCACTTCCAAACAAAACCCGATTCTAAACAAGATTATTATTCATCTATATTTCTCAGATGAGGTGTTGCAACTATTTACGCTATTTACAATGTTCGGACTGTTGTCCTCATCTTTACTGTCTTAAAAATGACGTTTCAGCCATTGTACACTCCAGCCTTCTTCAGGTGATATATGTTGAAATCTCAAACTGAACTCTTAATCTAGTCCACATAGATTGTTAGATTAGTAGATTGTTCTAGTTCCATATGCCATGCCTCTTCTGGATATCTAAAAAAAAAAAAAAAATCAAAAAGTGACTTTATCAAAAGAGTTGGGAGTTCAATGAAGAGCTGAATTACTAAAGGGAATTAACCGAAAGTGAGATATCCAGAAAAGGGGATATGGGGATTATTGTTTTAATAAAAATTACAATCCTGAATCTCACCACCTATTAGGGTTATAAGGGTATATGTACTGCAGCTGTAGCAGCAGTGGTGTGTCTTGGGCAAGATAGCCTAACAGACACACTCCTTTTCAGGCTGGTTTGAATTCAGTTTCCAGTCTGTCCTGGTATTTACCTATAGCTGTAGGAAGAAGAGATGGATTCATACCTTTCTCAAGTATGCAAGTATCTTTTATGCAAGTGAATGTAACAAACTCAATTGGAATCTGATTTCTCATTCCATTACACCACTGCATATTTACTTAAATTGCCTTTTTGTAGGGTTCAAAATTGCATCCCACTTATATAGGGGAAACCACCATATAATCCCAGTGTGCTTTTTGACTGCTTAGCCACAAAGGGCTTAATAAAGATGCCTCCATAATAATCAATAAAATCAATGATTCTATAAATTTAAAACAAATTCAGTATTTTTTTAATAATTTAGTACAAAATATATTGCATTTAGTTAAACAGAAAGATCTCCTGATTTATTTTTTAACATTTGTATAATACTTGCAATAGCAATTCTAAGATGTTTTGTGGGGGGGGGTCTGTTATCTTCTAAACAATTGGCGGCAGTAAAAGGAATGATGGGAAATTTCAATTCCTTTGCTTTATTAAAAAATCTTTCATTTCATAAACATTTCAGGTTGGACGTTGTATCAAGGTTTTCAACTATGGCTAGAGATTCAGCAGTTGACATACTGTGTACCACTCTATGTATTTTCTTGGGTTTCCACACTAAAAGATGACTTTTCATTATTTTCAATAAGGAATATATCACGTATGTGATGTGTGATAGTAGACTTAATGCCAGATCAGATATGTCACCAAGTTTAGAGAAAACAGCCACATGTCTCACTTTTTAAACTTTTAATGACTTTGTTAGTGTGAAGAATGCCTGTATAGAAGAAAATGACAACCTACCTTGTTGGCCAAAATGCTCTTGTGTTTACAATTCATTTTCTTTAATCCATATGAAGTCATCATCATAATGTCAGAACAAGGCTGGATGTGTTTTGGATTATTTGCATCTAAATTTTATTAACTCTTTACATTGAGATGCATCATTCAATCCATACACCTTTTTCTTTAGAAGCCATAGTTTTTCAATTCTCTTTCAGGTTAATATGTTATTTGGTTTGCAAATTAAATTTTGTGAATTCAAAACAACTAGGTTTAAACTAAATTCAAACCTGCCTTATGTCCCAGAGAGCTTACGTCATGTATAGTAACAACTCTTACTGTTTTGGTTATTGTCCTACTGTTACTGCTTTTGTTTGGCCATTCTATATTTGTTGACTACATGATAGTAGATTTTAGAGCTTGGTTGGTTTTGCTTTGGTGATATTGAAAATCATCGAAGTAATATGTTGAGTCTTTCATGATCCAGCATATTACTTTGATGATTTTCAACATATCACTTTGAAGTAAGAGAGGTTTCCTGAATTAATTCTCATGATCACAGATCTTCAGTATATCATATTGGATCTTTAATGGAATAAGATAGGAGTACTCTCCAAGTACTCCTATCTATAAAACCAATGTCATAGATGCAGTATAATATTTGGGTATGTTTATATTTTTAAGTGTTTCTTCTCAGCAAATTCGTTTTTTATAAATTTGATGGAAACTTTTAAATATTGTATTGATACATTGTAGAACAAGTATTTTTTGACACATAGCTTCATCTTTTTTTTTTTTTTTTTTTTTTTTTTTATTACAATATTTTTAGTTGATATATTCTTTGGCTTTGAAATTTACCAGAGTTCAGGACAAACAGTAACTAATATAAAGATGTTGATCCAAAAAGAAATGAGTTTCCATGAGCTTGTTATGTCATGTAGCAAAATGCCTGTACAACTTTTGATATTAAAAACCATTGTAAGCAGAATTCTTTATTGTTATTGATAGTAAAAGTAAGAATTTACCAGCAATGAAAATGAATAAACAATAAAGAATAATTTGTATTTATTTTACAAGATGCTTACTTTGACTGAAATGCTTGCAAATTCTTTTTAATTCCTGTGCATTTTTTCTACCACTTGTCATTTCATTCCATTTTATTTCCTTGCTGTTAACAATATTTTTCTACCATTTGTCATTTCATGCCATTTCATTCCATTTTATTGCATTGCTGTTAACAATATTTTTTTTTTATTTACAACTATTTTTAAAATCAGAAATGAACGAAAAGTGTTCGAAAAGTACCACAAAGCGGTTCGATCACTTCCAAACAAAGAACAGCGACAAGAAATTGAAACACTCAAAACTCAGGTAAGAAAGAGAAATTCAAAATTGATTACGTACAATATTGTCCTACAGGACAATGGCCTAATGTATTAAAGCATTAGTTTATGAATTTGGTAACATTGATTGTGAGTTCAATCCCTGGTCCAGGGAATGTGTATTTGGATTCAGTGGAAAAGGGCAAGCAGTAAGTGAATAGTACTAAAAATAAAAACTATTTGACATCAGTGCAACGAGAACAGTCTACAGATGTAGATTATATGAAGGGTTCAGTTCAGAATTCCCTGTAATTTAGCCAGATTGATATACACCTGATGAAGGCTGGAGTGCCCAACAGCCAAAACATTGTTATAGCAACTACAAAGATGAGGACAATAGTCTAAATGTAAATAGTGTAAATAATGATAAACTCCTCATCTCAGAAATTCTGACAAATGATGATGTACAACTTTCTTATAAAATACACTTGTTTCTCAATATATTTTTTGTCTTCTTTTTAAATTCTTTTGCATTTAATTTTTACAGGAAAATAAATTCTGTATTTGTTTTTTTTTCCTTTTACTTCAGTGTACTCGAGAATTTATTTTTGCCCTATGTCTTTACATATGTTTATATTCATTTAACCATTGTTTTAAATGGTTAGCATTCACTGAGGCTTTATAAGAAATTCCTAGTGTTTTAAGGTTGCTTTTTGATGTTGGTCAATAATGACTTAGGATTTTAGAACATTTCCTGTTTAGAATTATACTTTTTTTTGCCACTGATTAGCATTTAATTAAGCTTTTGTTTTTTAAATTTAGGTTTTTTTTTTTTAATACGAGAATAGTGTTTACTTAAATATTTTTTAATTTACATTTGAAAACCTTTTTTTAAATTTCTTAACATTTATCCTCAGTGGGTATGCATAACTAATTGCTAACTAAGGGAGAAAGAAATGTAAATGAATTTTTGAGGATGAAAAAGATAAATATGGAGGGGTAAAGAATTGAAAATTCTTTACCCCCTTAGCATTCAATTAAAATTGTTCTTCCTATTTGTGTCCTTAGTTAACCTTTCACCTTAAATCTAATTGAATGTTAAATTGAACTCTAATTCTTTCTCTCTCTCTCTTAGTATTTAGTTTTCCTTTCTTAAAATTCAATTAGACTTTTTTCTTACTCTGTCATTATTTAATTATGCTTTTCCTCTTTAACATTCAATTAAACTTTTATCTCCAGCATGTTAGTATTTAGTTAAGTTTTCCCTTTTTAGCATTCAGTCAAACTTCTTTTCACCTCTGTATTTATTTATTCCTTCTCTCTCTTTCTCCGTGTCTCTACAGTTATATTTTTCTTTTAAATCTGAATGGGGAATTAGATTTCTCTACGGTCAATGGTTTTATGCCTTCCTTAACATGCAACTATAATTCTTTCTTCCTTTCTAATTATATTTCTCTACGGTCAATGGTTTTATGCCTTCCTTAACATGCAACTATAATTCTTTCTTCCTTTCTAATTATATTTCTCTACGGTCAATGGTTTTATGCCTTCCTTAACATGCAACTATAATTCTTTCTTCCTTTCTAATTATATTTCTCTACGGTCAATGGTTTTATGCCTTCCTTAACATGCAACTATAATTCTTTCTTCCTTTCTAATTAGATTTCTCTACGGTCAATGGTTTTATGCCTTCCTTAACATGCAACTATAATTCTTTCTTCCTTTCTAATTAGATTTCTCTACGGTCAATGGTTTTATGCCTTCCTTAACATGCAACTATAATTCTTTCTTCCTTTCTAATTAGATTTCTCTACGGTCAATGGTTTTATGCCTTCCTTAACATGCAACTATAATTCTTTCTTCCTTTCTAATTAGATTTCTCTACGGTCAATGGTTTTATGCCTTCCTTAACATGCAACTATAATTCTTTCTTCCTTTCTAATTAGATTTCTCTACGCTCAATGGTTTTATGCCTTCCTTAACATGCAACTATAATTCTTTCTTCCTTTCTAATTAGATTTCTCTACGGTCAATGGTTTTATGCCTTCCTTAACATGCAACTATAATTCTTTCTTCCTTTCTAATTAGATTTCTCTACGGTCAATGGTTTTATGCCTTCCTTAACATGCAACTATAATTCTTTCTTCCTTTCTAATTAGATTTCTCTACGGTCAATGGTTTTATGCCTTCCTTAACATGCAACTATAATTCTTTCTTCCTTTCTAATTAGATTTCTCTACGGTCAATGGTTTTATGCCTTCCTTAACATGCAACTATAATTCTTTCTTCCTTTCTAATTAGATTTCTCTACGGTCAATGGTTTTATGCCTTCCTTAACATGCAACTATAATTCTTTCTTCCTTTCTAATTAGATTTCTCTACGGTCAATGGTTTTATGCCTTCCTTAACATGCAACTATAATTCTTTCTTCCTTTCTAATTAGATTTCTCTACGGTCAATGGTTTTATGCCTTCCTTAACATGCAACTATAATTCTTTCTTCCTTTCTAATTAGATTTCTCTACGGTCAATGGTTTTATGCCTTCCTTAACATGCAATTATAATTCTTTCTTCCTTTCTAATTAGATTTCTCTACGGTCAATGGTTTTATGCCTTCCTTAACATGCAATTATAATTCTTTCTTCCTTTCTAATTATATTTCTCTACGGTCAATGGTTTTATGCCTTCCTTAACATGCAATTATAATTCTTTCTTCCTTTCTAATTAGATTTCTCTACGGTCAATGGTTTTATGCCTTCCTTAACAGGCAATTATAATTCTTTCTTCCTTTCTAATTAGATTTCTCTACGGTCAATGGTTTTATGCCTTCCTTAACAGGCAATTATAATTCTTTCTTCCTTTCTAATTAGATTTCTCTACGGTCAATGGTTTTATGCCTTCCTTAACATGCAATTATAATTCTTTCTTCCTTTCTAATTAGATTTCTCTACGGTCAATGGTTTTATGCCTTCCTTAACAGGCAATTATAATTCTTTCTTCCTTTCTAATTAGATTTCTCTACGGTCAATGGTTTTATGCCTTCCTTAACATGCAATTATAATTCTTTCTTCCTTTCTAATTAGATTTCTCTACTGTGGCACCCTGCATTTTTAGAAAGACTAAAAAGAGATATTCATAGAAATATGATTTAATTTTTATTCGGTTTATTAACCAGTTGTTAGTTATTTAGAAACGAAGAATAATTGAGTTTTGAGAATAATTCTCTAACTGTATTTAGGCGATCCAAAGAGAAGAAGAAAAAAAAAAAAATAATAAAAAGAAAGAGGAATGGATGGTACAAAACCCGGTCATAAGTAAAACTAAGACAAGACAGGTGTCAAAATATATCAGGTCAAATTACCTGACCGAAATCCAGGGAAATAGAAATTGTTATATTTGGTTGAAGAAATAGATAATAAAAATAAAAAAATAAAACAAAAAGAAGAGGAAAGACAGAAACATAATACGAGACCAGGTCGTAAGCGAAAACACACACATGCGACCAGCACCTAACAAGTGTCAAAATTATCAGGTCAAGCACTTAAACTAATTCCGTGTCCGCGTAGGATGGAAGTTTTGTTAAGGTTGGCTGAAACAATAAAGATTTTTTTGAACAATGAAAACGAAATTTTAATCGGAGGAAAGGTGTTTTTTGTGTTGAGGTGGTGACCGGTGGAACTGTATACAGATTCTGACCTGTTAAAAATTGGAACCCCACGATGATGAAGTGGAGACATTTTCAATTCAGATAATTAAGATTTTTGACTATCAGGTCTGACCAAAAACAGAGAAGGAAAGAAAACGATTGTCTCGGCTCACAGATAGCGCCAATATTCTTTCCTGAAGTCACATCTAATTAGCGGCAGGCTGTTTTGACAGAACCCAGGTGAGAAAAAGCCAAGATTATCATTTTTCGTACGTGTGAAAAAGGCCAAATTAGATTTTGTTTTTTTTTTTTAGAACAAGAACGATGTAAGCCACGCCCGATTGGAGACGGGAGGCGTCCCACCACAGTCTCATTAGCCGAAAGCGGTCACGTGATATGCGGAAAGAGGAGGGAGAATGCTCGATCAAGAACCATTGGTCGAAAACGGTCACCTGACATACGAGAGACCGGGAGAGATGGGTATGCGTCTTCCCCCCAGAGGCACTGTGAGGAAGTAGGGGTGGAAATAATAGCGATAATGGGAAATCAGAACTAATGCGACTTTTGGGATTATCGAGAGAGCCCTGACGCCGACAGACCCACCCCGGTTTGCTGCGGCGTCAATAAAAGCAGGACCCCAATCGACAAAAGAGGGAGTTCAGCCCCGGACGGCAGCGAGAAGAGATCACCTCGGACGACGGAGGGTTGCGGCTGGGTTGCGGCGGGGGGTCCTTCCAGCCCAAGTCGAAAACAAGAAATCCTTCCAGCCCAAGTCAAAAACAAGAAATCCTTCCAGCCCAAGTCGAAAACAAGAAATCCTTCCGGCCCAAGTCAAAGACAAGAGAAGTTCTATCTAAGTCGACGAAGAAGAAGATTACTCGAAAGCCGCGGAGAAGTTGCAGCCAAGTCGAAGACAAGGCCAAAGAGTTACTGGACGGAAGAAGAAGAAGAAGTTAAAATCAAGCCCAGCCGAGAACAGAATTCGACCCAACCAGATCGAAGTGAAGAAATACAACTCAAGTCGAAGAGAAGAATCAACTGCGAATGATTGATAGAAATTAGCCCCAGTGTCGAACTAAACCACACTCCGACATACACAATTCTAGAGAGTAGACAATTCGAAATCGTTAAGTTGTATGATAGAAGCTTGGTGCCATAGTCCACAGAGCGGGTCGGGAATGAGAACAATTTTTCTTTATGTAACGGACATTAGATATAAAAGGTTGTCACCCTTTTTTTTTATCAATAATTTTTTTGTCTCGTGAGTTTTTTTTCTTTTACTTGTGTTTTGCCACCCCCGTCGGACTCAACTTGCATACGGCCCAATCCCTGCTGGTCCCGTCTGTCTAAACACAGCGTGGGTAGACAGACCGGAGATCAGTACAGTTGCTTTAACAAGCAGGTATTGGAAGCGGGTTGGGAAAGGCGAGGCTGGTGATCATCTAACCAAGAGGTTGGAGCGGCATGCTTGGAACCAGGAGGAGCGACCAGGAGGAGCGACGTCACAATTGGCGCCGTAACCAAAGGATTCGACCCTGGGCCAGGTGTGTACCCGTCACACTACGGTCAATGGTTTTATGCCTTCCTTAACAGGCAATTATAATTCTTTCTTCCTTTCTAATTAGATTTCTCTACGGTCAATGGTTTTATGCCTTCCTTAACAGGCAATTATAATTCTTTCGTCCTTTCTAATTAGATTTCTCTACGGTCAATGGTTTTATGCCTTCCTTAACAGGCAATTATAATTCTTTCGTCCTTTCTAATTAGATTTCTCTACGGTCAATGGTTTTATGCCTTCCTTAACAGGCAATTATAATTCTTTCGTCCTTTCTAATTAGATTTCTCTACGGTCAATGGTTTTATGCCTTCCTTAACAGGCAATTATAATTCTTTCGTCCTTTCTAATTAGATTTCTCTACGGTCAATGGTTTCATGCCTTCCTTAACAGGCAATTATAATTCTTTCGTCCTTTCTAATTAGATTTCTCTACGGTCAATGGTTTCATGCCTTCCTTAACAGGCAATTATAATTCTTTCGTCCTTTCTAATTAGATTTCTCTACGGTCAATGGTTTCATGCCTTCCTTAACAGGCAATTATAATTCTTTCGTCCTTTCTAATTAGATTTCTCTACGGTCAATGGTTTCATGCCTTCCTTAACAGGCAATTATAATTCTTTCGTCCTTTCTAATTAGATTTCTCTACGGTCAATGGTTTCATGCCTTCCTTAACAGGCAATTATAATTCTTTCGTCCTTTCTAATTAGATTTCTCTACGGTCAATGGTTTCATGCCTTCCTTAACAGGCAATTATAATTCTTTCGTCCTTTCTAATTAGATTTCTCTACGGTCAATGGTTTTATGCCTTCCTTAACAGGCAATTATAATTCTTTCTTCCTTTCTATTTATACTTTGCTTCTTTCAACAGTCAAAATTCTTCCTCCATCTATAGTGATGCTTTTCTTCCTTAACATTCAGTTAGTCTTCTTTCTCCTCCTATTAGTATTTTAGTTTGACTTCCTTCCTTAACATTCAATTGAAAGTCTTTCTTCTGTTAGTATTTAGTTGTTTCCCTACTTAGCATTCAATTAGACTTCATCTTAATATTACAGCTTTAACAACATGCAATTAGAATATTTTATCTATATTGAGTTATATTAGCATAACTCTTTAACATTCATCTAGATTTTGCATTTTTAGCATTGAATTAAACTACTTTTTCTGTCTATATTTAATTATCCTTTCCCTCATTAACATTCAGTTAACATTCATTTTCACTCTATTATTAGTTTTGTTTTCCTTCCTTAGCATTCACTTTCTTTCTACCTGTTAATATTTTGTTATAACTTCCTTCCTTAGCCATCTAATCAGAATTCTTTCTGTTTTTAGTTATATCAGTTTCTCCTTCTTAACATACAATTTATCTTTTATTTCCATCTGTTAGCAGTTAGTTCCAACTTCCTACCTTAACATTCAGTAAAAGTTCTTTCTATAATTGTTAGTAATTAGTTATGCTTTCTCTCATTAGTATTCAATTAGTTTTCTTCTTCCCCTTTGTATTATTTGACCGTTCCTCTTTAACATTGAATTAGGATTATTTCTCCATTTATCCTTATTTTTCTTTCTAAATTTAATCAAGTATTAAACTGAATCGGTCTTCTTCCTCCATTGATATTTACTTTTACTTCCTTCCTTAACATTCAGTTGAAAGTCTTTCTTCCTCTGTTAGTATTTAGTTGTTTCCTTACTTAGCATTCAATTAAACTTTATCTTAATACTACAGCTTCAATAACATACAATTAGAAATTTTTATCTATATTGAGTTATATTAGCATCACTCTTTAGCTTTTACTTAGAATTCTACATTTTGCTTTCTTAACATTCAGTTAAACTTCTTTTTCTAGGTTAGTATTTACTTATTCCCCCCCCCCCCATGTATTTAGTTTCTCATCCTTAACATTGAATAAGAATTCTTTCTCCCTCTGTTAATACTTAGTTACACTTTCCATTTTTCCAGATATCTCATGGCCCTATATTTTTACTCAATGTTTCTGATACTTTATCATAAGGAATTTAACTTTTTTTCTTCAGTTTGGTGAACTTCAAGAAGAGATGAGACGGAAAGAGGCAAGATGGAATTCCAATACAAATCGTTTACGGCAACGAATTCAAGATTTGGAAGATGAGAACAAACAGTTGAGAGACGAAGTACATTTTATGGAAAATAAACGGTTAGAATGGCTCCAAGAAAAGGAATCTTTGATTCAGGTTATTTCCTTTTTATAATTCATTTGTTTTTCTTTTTTTTGTGTTTATTAACATACAATTTGTAGTTGTTCATCTTAAATGATGAATTAAACAACTTTACGTTGTTTGACATGATTAGTTCCATTAGCGAAAGAAATGTCATTATTGTCATGAGAAAGTGCTTTCTCATTTGCTTCATAAATATTCACTTTTACTTGATCTTTAAACATGTATTTAGAATATGACTAAGAGTAACCATGAATATTTCACTATTTTGCTATTTAAATTTTCTGATGAATTTTCATTTTTAAGTTAATGATTAAATAAGCTTCTTATGACTTTCACAACTATAAAATACCAGTGGAACTTTAATATTGCAATATCAATTATAAACATGAATGCAGGTCATTATTTAAAGAAGTAAAAGATTAAAAATTGACATGATTTTCTATTTCATTCATTTTCTCACTGAAACCAAACAGCATCTCTAATAAGACTTTTTTGTCTTTCCTAGCAATCAAAGCGAAAAAGTCGATTATTTATGAGGTATTTGCAGGCATAACATTTGAAGTAACTAAGGAACGAAAGAACTCAAAGAATTATGATATGTTTTTCTTTACAGTACCTCTCTTTTTGTAGCCTGCAATTTCTTTTGCTGATTTCTGATATAGGTTTCAGTGGAGATAAAAATGATTTAGAAGGTGTAGAATGGAGAAGTCATCTCTAGCAGTGCATACCACTGCAGGGATAGAGTCTAATTACTAAAGCATCTTGGATTGCTTCCTATTTCTGATAGTGTCATGAAAAGGCCACAGTAATGATTAACAATTTTATTCACTCCAGATTGTAAACATCAGAATGTAATAAACCATCCAGTCCCTGCTCAATGAATTCAAATAATGTATTTATTTGCATATGTACAAGTGGTAATGTTCAATCTGAATATTTTTCTTGTTTTACAATAAATGTTTACTCAGTATAAGTCCCAAGAGCCACTCAAGGTCGGGTGATACTGAATGAGGTTGTTATATGGACATAAGAGAAAGAATTGAGTGCAGATTATGAGGATATGTACATTAGGTAATGGTTGACGCTAGACTTAAAGTTAAGATTTTAATGATTTGGGGAGCATCCTCCTGGGAGTCTGTCCCATAAAGTAGCAGTTCTCAAGAAGAAACTATACACTGGAACTTCCTTCTTACTAATCATCTGCTCAGATATCTTCTGCTTGGGGATGACATTACTGTAGATGCTTGCACAGAGGTGACCCTTCATATAGGAGGGGCTGCTGAATAGTTCTCATCCTAATCAAGAAGGGATTCCAAAAAACATTCTGATATTTGGTCAGATTCTGGTAAGTTGATTAAGCTGAGAACTTTTCAGCACTCCCTCAGAGCCTCCTACTTTACGATGACTACAAAACTCTTTGGTTTCGAAGTCCTTACTGCAAAAAAAAAAAAACAACAAAGGTGGGAGCAGTCTAGGACTTCACCAAGGATTTGACATTAACTTTGACCAAAAAATAAACCCTTTCGTCATCATCCAAACTTCAACTCCCTATGGTTGGTCAGAACTCCATTGGCAATCCCTTTCCACACTGTTCGATCCTGTATTGCTGTCCTCAGATCCCCAATGTCCAACCCTGAGTCCTGAGGTATGGTGTCTGGGAAAGTCAATTTTCATGAGAAGACACTTCCACAAAGATGCTTAGGAGTAAGGATGAGACAATTTCCCTGTCTGCTCAGTGGCCAGCAAACTGTAATTGTTTTTGTTTGAGCTTAAGAGAGATTGGTCTCAGTTCTCCATAAATTGTGTTGGGCATTGAATGGGATCTCCAACTGATGTTCTGGATTTTTCTAAGTAGATTTGTATATGTTCCATTCAGTTGTCTTTCAAAATAAATAGATAATGATAGGCTATAAAAATTTATCTTGATCAGGAAGAATTCCAGAAAGGACACAAAAAAAGTGTTTACAAAACCATCTTGCCATCAGTTCTTCTTTATGATTCCTGGTTTCATCATTGCTTCCTGGAATATTTCTCTCAACATTACTTCCACATCATTCCAAATTAACGCTAGAGTGACTACCTCATGAACATTAATTACTTGAGTCTTGGTTCATTTCAAGCTTCAATATCTTTTAATAACTCCACTTTATAGCATATGTATGTGCATGTGTATATGCTGGACTCTCCCATTGTATTTGACAGATGAGGGTCAAGCAACTCAGTTCCTAGAAACCAACAGCCAGACACCTGCACATATGTTGCGATTATAATGGTGAAGGCTTTGTGCAGAACCAACCACACTTTTTGAAGTGCTGAATACAGACACCTGGTGCACCACGTGCCACAAGGTCCCCAAATGACCTCCTGCAGGTTTTGAATTCAGAGTTGTCCTTCTAGACCATTTGCCATCCAAGGCTATAGAACCCAGTCTGTCCTACTATTTACCCATAGATGAATGGAGAAGAGGATTCATACCTTTCCCAATGGGTATATATATATATATATATATATATATATATTTTAATTTCAATAAAGGTGCAATTAGTTTATAAATTCATGAATCATTCATACAAAAAACAAATACAGAGGTTAATGATTTAATTGGCGAGAATTGGGGTTTATGTATCTTATTTGAATTGTTTGTGACGATGGATTCTCGCCAATTAAATCATTAACCTCTGTATTTGTTTTTTGTATGAATGATTCATGAATTTATATATATATATATATATATATATATATATATCATAATTTGTCTATTTTCCTAAACACATCACTTTGGAAGCCCTTCATATCAAAGGATGCAATCATTGATTGGTTTGTCAGTTTAATGGCATATCAACACCTTTATGGGTCATTTAATACCAAATTAAAATAAATTGAAATAAATTTTATTGATAGTAATCAATAAAATTTATTTCAATCTGGGTGAGCATATATTGAAATGCCTTTGAAATATATACAATTGTCAAAGCAGAATGACATATATTTATATTACTTCAAAGGTCCAAAGAAAATTAAATTTTGGTATTAAATGACCCATAAAGGTGTTGATATGCCATTAAACTGATAAATCAATCAATGATTGCACAGTGATTTTTTTTAACAATTCAAATTCTAGTAATAAAACAATTTCATTAAAAATCCATTTTCATGGAATTAACAAAATAACATTTTAGTCTTTAATGAGCACATCTTAAAATTTGTTGTTAGTAACTTTTCAGTGCAATGAACCATTTTGATGAAACCTATTGGTTTGTCTTTTCTAATGTTTTTGAATTGAACACTGATTGGTGAATATCATTTAAACTAAACTGCCTACAAAATTGTGTTTTTTCTTTTTGGTTTTAAAACAGAATCAGAAGAAATTGGCTTTGAAGAATAACAAGCCTCAGACTAAAAATCTCTTAACATCAAATTCTGTAAATTCTGACCAAGACTCTGGTGAGTTTTCAACATTTTCTCCAATATTTTTCTTAATCTAAAATTTCTCATATTTTCCTCTTGGAAAACTTGTGAACCAAAGAGACAAAAAAAATCTTGTCTTTAAATTTCTGAAGACATAAGAAAGGACTCCCATATATTTCCATATATAATGCAACCTTTAGATAAGAAGAGGTAAAAAAAAAAAATGAAACATTTTAATGAATTTATTCTATACCTGTAGTATAAGATGACTTATTGATTATATAAAGATGTTATTGGAAATGTTGTTACTTACTGTATCCTTAGAAATTCAAAATAAATGAAATAACAACACTGATTCCATATCATGTTTTTCCTGCACACGTCCCCTAAAAGGGAAACCATTGTTTTGTTTATGTTTCAGCACGTGATCTCTTGTGAATACTGATTATTTTTCTACCTCTTCTTTTCCTATATCTAAACAGAGAAACATCTTGATGTACTAATGGCCATTTACTTATACTTCATTGGCTATCAAAAAATTTACTTATACTTCATTGGCTATCAGAAAATACTGTTAATAACAGTATGATAATAGTACTTTCCACTTACAACATTTTCTTTTGATGTTTACATTTTCTGAGCTAAGCTCAGCTTACATGGATACAAGTTGATTTCATTGATATGGAATTATTCATTGAATAGGTAATTTATTATGAAGTTATGCGAGTAATATATATGGTTGAAATGGTTTTATTACTTTTATTATCAGTTTATTTGGTGATGTCAATCTTTTCATGTACATTATTGGTTTTTGCACTAAGGTTGAGGTTAGCCTACCGACAAACATCACTCGGAATTTAAGGTTTCTTTATAGTTGTAGTATAAGATAACTCCTAATTTTTTCTAATTTTTAAGGGTGATTTTTGTAATTTAAATGTCATCTTGCATGTGGAAATATGTGGTAGTTGTCAATATATTTATAAAATGATACTTACCAATTCATGTACATGTCACTGTGCCAGAAAACATATTCTTTAAAAGAATTTTTAAATGTGCATTCAACTATACAGAGAACATAGTTTTTTTTTTTTTTTTTTTTTTTTTTTGAAAATAAAAATCATCTACACATTTTATGTAGATAGGGGATGGGGGTCTTCACTTCTGAAATAGGATAGTGGGGATGAAGGGATAGTGGTTGAAGGAGAGATATAACTGTCTTGTATTTTTTGTCCCTTAGAGTCAAGGAATGGTCATATGAATCTTCGACTGTGACTCTTCACTTGGGACAATATGGTTCAGAATGTCATAACGTACGAATACATCTTCTCCTCCTAGCTATGGATAAATAGTAGGACAGACTGGGTTCTGTAGACTTGGGTAGCAACCAATCTATTAGAAGGAAAACTGAATTTGAAACTATATAGCCATGACAAAGCACATACTATGCAGCTAAGGAAAAGATTGTTCACAGTGAACTACGGTTGGCTCCTTTTTTATTATTGTGTGCAACTTGTCTTTAACAGAAACTTTTAATCTAAATTCATGCAAAGGCTGTGATGCAAGAATTGTTTTTGATGAAAGTTTTTCATTTCTTGTATTCCTAGTGTGGTCAGCTACAGAAAAGGATTGTTTTTATCTATATTGACAAAGTGGAAGTAAATTGAAGTGCAGTCAATGAAACGATAATAGGTTTTGTTCTTTTTGCAGATAGTGGACAAAATGAAATCAAAGTGCATCAGATGTTTAGGGCTTCCCCTGCTGGTGATTATCGCTTTGTTGGTGGAGGGAAGAAAAAAGAGCAGTTTGAGCGTGGAAAAGTTGTGAGGACATCTTCTGAAGCCATGCCTAGGCAAGCAAGTGCAGTGCTGGCCACACCCCAAGAGTAAGCTGCCATTTAGTGTTACTCTTACTTTTATAATCATTACAGTCACTTTGATTCCTCCCACTCTTCTTGAGTTTTTTAACAAGTGGAAAAAAAAAAAAGTTTTGTTGGTAATGAGGTTTAGCTTTGTAAATATTTAAATGCATCACCTTTATAAGATTTCAACAATCTGATCTGTTATGAATGTTTGGCTAAAACCTTGACTTTGTTGGGAAAATTCATAAACCAGTCTGCTTGATTGTTTTTTTTTTTTTTTTCCAGATTGAATAATGGCAATAGTGACATGCGAATGGAGTTGAATTGTAACCCACCACAGCGAAGAAAAAATCTAAATGTGTTAAAACACTCTCCAATTATCAAGGGGGATGTGATTGAAGAAGTACAACATCCGGATGGAAAGGTAATTATGGGTTTTGATATATGTATGGTTGTACACATTGAAGTATGCATAGTTTATCATGGAAGCAGTTGGTGCATTTATTCATTAGTCCTCACAGGCTGAAAAAATACAGGTGTTGCTACATGAAGTAGCAAGCTCCCATAGTAATAAGATATGAATTTAAATCTGATCTGAAGCTGATATTTGGTTCTTTTACTTCCCAAAATCAAGTAAATTACACAAAAATATTTAGTAGAAATGCTCTAAAATTTAACTATAGCTGTACTAAAAACATAATACAAATCATGAAGAATCACAGCAGAAAATCACAAGTATACTACAAATACTCACTACACCCACCTTTAACTGCAGATCAAAGTATGAATGTCCACTAAACAGTAACTGCCTACAAAATAATGTAATTTACAAAGCTATGGTAATATCCAAAGAAAACCCAGAAAAAATATATATAGGACTAACAGAAAGTCCTTGGAAACTGAAGCTACTCTAACAAAATATATTTTAGGAACAGAAAATATGCAACCAGCACAACCCTACCAATGCCTATATGGCAACTGAAAAACACAAACCCAAAACACACCAAAAACATGAAGAATAAGAAAAACAGTGCCAGCTTACAACAAAACCTCAAAACATTGTGACCTTAGCTCAGAAGAGAAAATAGTAATAATTACATTTCCAGAACAAGTTAAACACTTAAATGATTACAGAAAAACAAATTCCTTTTATACTACCTAAAACTATATCATGACCAAAAACACCAAATAAAATTCTATGATTTAATAAACTTTTTCTAAATACCAAAACTTAAGCAAAAGAAATGTATATAAAACAAGAAATGAAGAATGTGCCAGACAATTTTCCTGGTCAAAATCCATTTTGGCACATTCATAAATCTACCATTCATCTGTACATTGAGTATTGCTGCTATATCTGGCGTTTTCTAAAGCTCAAGATTCTTGATAAAATCCAAAGAGTCTGTAATGCAGTTGATCCTGACCTGGCACCTTGATAAGCAGTTAAGCCAACATGAAATACACAGGGTCTGAAGATTGCATTCAAGCATGAAACAAATTGTCCACTCTTATATATCTTTCAGAGTTCAGTATTTCCACATTGTATATCCCCTATCGTACTTATAACGGGTCAATTTGAAATATGATTTCCTTCTGGCATGGCGTCTGCTTTCTTGATTGAACGTAAATGCAGTATAGTGGTTATTAAATAGAGAAAATGGGACTGACATGCCAACTTCAAATTCCTAGTAAAGCCATTGTGTTTGCTTTCACACAAATTCCTTTAAAAGGGTAATGAATTCATCTTTTTTAACACCAGCTAGGGATTAAATAGAAGGGTAGACTGGGCTCTCTAGCTTTGGTTGTCGAACAGTGTAAGAAAAGAAAAAATCTGAATTCAGAACTAGTTTGGCATTTCATGGAAACCTAAAAGAAATGGTGATGCCATGGACCATTACTTCACAAGGGAATCTGCAGTGGTGAGGCTGTGGCCAGGTACTCTACAAGAGCATATACATTTATGTTGATTATGTCTTTTGTTGATTATGTTTTTTGTTTTGATCCAATTACTGATTTCTTGTCATTTATAGACTGAAAGAAGATACCAGAGTGGAGCAAGGGAAGTTGTCTTTTCCAATGGGACCAGGAAAGAAATGTCCTCAGATGGGAGATACATAATCCTTTGGTTCTTCAATGGAGATGTTAAGCAAATCACAGAAGATCAAACAGTGGTAAGAATTGTTAAATTGAATATTTTAAGAATAAAAAAATAACTTAAAAGCTTTGTGAAAAATCTAAAACTCTCCAAAACTAATTTGAAATTATGATATCAAATAACACCTTTTACCTCATTGATACAGTTCACCAGTACAACACTCTGCTGTCTACATTATTTACATGCAGACCGTTGTCCTCATCTTTGTTGTTGTTATCACAATATTTCAGCAATTATGTCTTTTCTGACCTTCAAATGTATGTTGATCCAAGAAACCTATAGGGAATTTCAAACTAACCCTTTATTTGATCTACAGGGTTAGATTGTTCTTTCCACTGCTTATGTCTAGGAATATCTCATCTTGTTCTTATTTTAGCACTGCTTAGTTATTGCTCACTCTGTTACCCCTGAGTCCAATTATAGACTGCCTGGCCCAGGGATTGAACTCATAATTATTATGTCTCCAAATCCATGAACCAATCTTTAATCCACTAGGCTATTGTTGTATGAGTTCAATCCTTGGGCTGGCAGCGGAAACAGATTGGGTAGCAAAGTTCGAAAAAATAAGAACTACTGTATATATTTGCAGATAGGTTGCACTTTTTTTACCAAAATTTTCACAAAATATAAGTGGTGCAACATATCCACTTGACATAAATGTAAAACAACACTATCTTGTCACCATGATTTCTTAGAAATCGGAAATGATACCCATAAAAACCAAAAGCTGTGTTTTTTGTCCATATGGAGACAATTTATCTATCATATATATACTGACTCACTGCTTTAAACTTACCTCATGCTGCTAGATTCACATATCCATCACAATAAATAAATAAAATTATAAAATATTCATTTATCCATCAGTCACTGTTTGGTCAGGACCCTCACACTAGACTGATATAGAAACCCTAAGCATGCATACATAAGTTAAGGAACCACATGTAGATGTTTATTGACAAAGAAAAAATAATCCCATGATTCCTTCCACAAAATATATATATTCTGTCAAAAATATGCTGGAAAATATGATTTAAATAAATGAAATATATTCTTTATGAGATAATTTTCTTTAATGGTCATTTCATATAACATTAAAAGGCATTCTTAAGTGTTATTTACAAATAACAAAGCACATGAATCTACTACCAAAAACGTTTGCTTTGCATTGCAAGGTGATATAGTTGGTAGCCAAATTTGTAGTTTATAATTTTAATTGTTAAGGCAGATATATGATAATTCTTACATTTAAAAAGGGATGTGTAACTCCCCAGATTATAGTGCGACCTATCTGCGAGTGAACAGTTAGTCATCAATTATTAAGCCATAAATAAGGGTGCGACCTATCCTCAAGTATATATGATAGATGAAATATCCCTTCATATGGACAGTGGAATGAGAACAGTCTACATCTGTAGAATAAATAAAGGGTTCAGTTTGGAATTCCCTGATGGTTATCCAGATTGATAGGCACCTGATGAAGGCCAGAGGGAACTATGGTTGAAACACTGTGATAAAAACAACAAAAACAAGGACAATAATCAGAAGGTAAATAGTGTAAATATTGCAAAAAGTAATTGGCATAATTTTAATTAACATATCTAAAATTAACATACACTAACAAAATTTTAGGGCATATTTCAAATTATTATATAGATAAAATAAAGCAAGTATACATTTAAAATATACATGTATATATTTCAGTTTCATTTTACACAAATGTCACAAAGTGGAGAAAAATCTGATCACATTAAAATGAGCATTAAGAAAAGCATTAAAAAAAAAGGCATTTAAAAAATTTAAAAAAATGCATTTTTTTTTTTTGGTTCCATTGCCTGTGTCTAGGGATATCTTGTCTAGTTATTATTTTAGTACTGCTCAGTTATTGCTCACTCCATTTCCACCGAGTTAAAGTGCAGTCTAGGCCAGGATTGAACTCCCAATCAATATGCACACATAATAAAAGCCGGAGAGCACAAAGGTCAAAACACTGTGACAACAACAACAAAGATGAGGACAATAGTCTGCATGTAAATAATGTATATAATGAAAACTCCTCATTGCAGGAATTTAGACAGAAACTCTGTGGTCTGTCAAATTAGTAAGATTATGTAGCTGAATTTTAGAGTCTTTAAAATAATTTGAAACATATTATTTAGTGTAATACCACTAAATACCCTTAGGAATAGGGCAAAATTAATGTCTGTACCCTTCATATTTCTCTGAAAATTCCAAAAGATTTTGTATTCATGAGATTAAAAAGCTGATAAAGTGTTATTTTTTTCTTTAAAAGAGCCATTTGAGGTAGTGGGTTACAGAGTAAAAGGCACAGTTTATCAGGATATGTGAGAGAAGAGAACGGCTAACCCTAGACTTGAACAGGTTAAGATTGTAGTGTTTAGGAAAACCTCCCCTTGAGAGTTGGTTCCACAAATCATCAGTTCCTGCAAATAAGCTACTCAAGTGGAACTTAATCTCACCAGTAGAATACAAATGGAATGAGGTTGATTCACTACAATGTGTGTGGCATAGTGGGGCTTAGCCATGAAGGTTAGAACTGGTGGAAGTAAGGAATGTCATTCATCTGAACACTTTCCATGGAAATAGTGATAGAGTAACAAGAGGCTTGCAAATTTATGTCTTTGGGAAAGGTGCTGTAGAGTGGAGAATAATTCATTACCTACAAGAGCACAGAGGCACTTTTAGACACTATTCATATATGGCAGCAGTACTCCATTTTTAACCTGATCTGGCTCTTGTAAAGGTAGGGGGTAGCAAAAAGAGTCAGATATTTACTGGAGTGGTACAAGGAACCAACCATTTTTCTATTTATCATTGTATAAAGTGATGATCTACCTGCTGTCAAGATTGGCATACCAATTAAAATTGTACATTGAAGTAGAATAAGACAGTCTTTGAAGAGTTACTTTGTACTAGCCATTTACAGTTCTTCCCTGAAATAGTGGAATTTGCTCAAACTGTCCAGTTTTTTTACAGTGAAATTCACCCTGTAGAAGGCCCAGGGGACACTTGAACTAGAGGGTTACATTAAGAGGCAATTAATATGGATAGGAGGGGAAGATAACGATTAACCCTAGACAGGTTAAGATTGTAGTGATTGGGGAAACATCCTCTTGAATGTTAGTTTCAAAGAGTGGGAAGAAGCTGTATGAGTGGAACTTCTTACTGATGGAATACTGAGGGAATGTTGGTGAATGACATAGCTGTGAATGTTAGGACTGGTAGAACCAAGGAATGTAGTTTGTCCGAGCACTTTCCCTTGAAGTAGTGATAAAGCAGTAAGAGGCTTGCCATATGCCACCTGTGTGAGAGAGATTGGCAGGTGGAGAATAATTTGTCACCTGCAAAGACTCTGAGATGCTTTTGAGCTCTATTGTGTTTGGAAAGTGAGGACTGGGCAGTTCCCACCCAAATATGACAACAGTACTCCATTCCCAGCCTGATCTGGCTCTTGTGAATGTAGAAAATAGCATCAGTAGTCAGGTACTTACTGGAGGGGTACAGGGAGCCAACCATTCTACTTGCATCTTAGCGATGACTCATATGTACATGTTCTATTTGAGGTCAGGTGTGGTGTCCTAATAGTTTCTTAAGGCATGGAGGGGACAGCCATTCATTGTTACTGGTGGTACTTCGGGATCCAATAAGTAATGGAATGTAACTAGTTTGGTTTTCAAGATGTTGAATGTAACCAGCCCATCTTTTTGGCATATAAATGTTTTCTCCATAAAAAGTGAACTTAGCTTGATAGTTGCAGACAAGCAAGGAAATTCATGATGGGCAGATTTTATTGTTTTCATTTTTGCTCCTCAGTTTTTATGTCTTCAGCACAAGACCTGTTGAATCACTTCCTGTAGTCCTTTATATAAAGGAATGTGTGTATCACAGTTTACTTAAAGAGATGAACAGAGAGCTGTCTTGTTCTTAGGCTCCAAATGACACCAACAGGATTTGCAAACTGATATGCAGTACCCTACATCTGATAACATATCCATAAAAAAAAGATACAGTTGCATCCACTGGTGGCATCATGTTGTATTCTACTGGAGCTTGTTAACCATTACTCTATGGCACGGACATATTTACTTTATTTAGTCTGGCACAGGGTCCAGAATAAGAGGTCACCCAGTAAAGTTCAAATTCTGTACACTTAAAATGTTCAAGATAAGTCGTTTAGTTTAGAATATTGATATGTTGTTTGAGAAAGTCGATGTCATCTTGATAAAAAGCAAGACTATTGTAAAATTGTTGATGTTCGATTGAGAGAATGAAATGATTTTTCTGAGGTGAAAATCATTAACCATTTCGACTGTACACTCATTTTAAAAATGAAGTTGCTTGTTAAAATAAGAATGTGTGTCTGGTTTTCCTGTGACAAAACAAATTAAGTTTTTGGTTGACATATTTCTTGTAGCATTTTTGGAATGATAGGGGCAAATCTGGAAGCTGTGGGAAGTCATGATGATCTACATCCTGAAGAGACATAGCACGTAGAGGGGAAGTCTGTTTTTTATTTTTTGTATGAAGGCTTCTGACATTTTGATGCAAAGTGTTGTTTAACTCTTTGCTTTTTTTGTCTTGTTTCACAGGTTTATTATTATGCTGAATCGCAGACAACTGTAACAACCTACGCAGATGGTCTGGAGGTGCTGGAATTCCTAAAGTTGGTTCAATTATTATTGGTCAGAAATTGCAAGAATTTTACTTTCATTCTGCTACATATTTTCTGAATTTCACAAAACAAACAGTTCCTGCTATGGTGGTGGTGGTGGTCATGGTGGTCGTGGTTTTAGGGGGATAGAATATGCAGACTGTACCCTCTGCAGAGGAGTAAAACTTATCTCACCACCACTTATATATTGGAGAAATTGTATGACAGTGGAAAAAGTTTACTTGTGATACGTTTGTTCCTTCAGGACTTCATCATTGGACTAAATTTGTTATGTTGGTATGACATATGCACACAACAGAGTGGTGTTGGGAATTTTTAATTTTTTTTTTTTTTATCTGGCCAAATTTATTTAGAATCTTTTTCCTTCCATCACTTTTGTTAGTAGATATTCCACAGACTGACATAAAAAATATTACTTTGATCAAAGGAGAAAAAGAATTCACAATGATGTAAATGTTATTCTGATAAGAAAAAAAACTTCTGAATTTGCTGGTGAGGGCATCAGACCCAACATGGAGGCCTACATCAAGGGCCTTGAGGAGGTAGTGCTGCCCTGGACTGTACCAGGCGTACAAACAGGAGAACTAAGTCAGGGCAGTCAGACAATTTCTGCAACCATATCACCACTTACATCTGGCCACCTAACTCCCCAGACTGCAACCCTCTTGATTATTATCTGTATGGCACAGTTGAGCAAGAGACCAACAAAACTCCTTGTAACACCAAAGATGAACTTAAGGCAAGAATTATGGAAGCATTCACTAACTTTAACAAAGAGACTGTCCAGAAGAGTTTCAGGAGACTCCAAAGTCATCTGGCGGCTGTGATAATAATCAAGAGGGTTGCAGTCTGGGGAGTTAGGTGGCCAGATGTAAGGTGTGATGTGGTTGCAGAAATTGTCTGACAGCCCTGACTTGGTTCTCCTGCTTGTGTGGCATGGTGTCGAGTCTTATTGCCAGACATAGGGTCTTCCAGTAGCCACCCTCTTGACTCGGGGCAGCACTACCTCATCAAAGCATTTGATCTAGGTCTCTGTGTTGAGTCTGAAACCCTTTAGGAAAATGAATGAAGTTATTTTCTTATCAGAACAATCAGAGTAAGATTTCTGAGCTGCCGTACCTTCGTAATCACCATTAGACTCAACCAACTCTTTCCACATCCTCTGCACAATCTTCAGATTGACACCCTAACATTCTGAAATGTTCATATTGGTTCTTCCAGACCAAATGCCAAGCAGTACCGCATGCCATTTCCAAATTTCTGGCAGAGTGAATTGCATCATGGTGCTCTTTTTCTCATAGATGGTGCCCAACTGACCCTACTATACTGTGCAATCAACAAAATTCAAAAACAAACAATGCACATGCATGAAATTAGAAATATAAAATGGCGACAATTTACTCATCGCATCCTGTGTATCAAGTGGTGGAATTGTCATAGATATGTGGATCCCTCCAATGAAGAAATAAAACTTTGACTTATTAATGCAGACATTGATGAAAAAAAAATGAATAAAATAATTTCCAAAATTTAAAAAATCAATTAGAAAGTTAATAATGAGAACAAAACATAGTCAAAATTGATCGAATATGACCCTAAAATACCCAAACTTTATGATTTACAAATAATGCATAAAGCAGGCATTCCGATGTGATCCATCATATATGGATTTGGAAATGTTCCCTGTAGACTAGCAGTAGCTATAGAAAATGTTTTAACCCAACTTAGAACAATTAGCCCTTTACATATTAATTCCAACACCCTTCTCGAAAGACAAAGATAATTGTGAAAGATAAACTCATGGCTAACTTACATATTAAATCCTTGTACACTCAGTCAATCAGCTATGTGCCATGCATGATACATGCTTAGGCAATCATGTATCTTTTGATACATGACTGACACAGCATATTTTTTTCCCACAGTAGGTTGCTATTTATTTCTATAGTAAACCAGTTGCCATCCAAGGTTATAGAGCCAGGTCTGTCCTGCTATTTAACCATAGCTGCGAGGAGAAGAGGATTCATACCTTTCCCAAGGGTATGTGCTAATACCCTTGGGAAAGGTATGAATCCTTCACTTATGTGCTAATAAGTGAATGTAAAGGATTCAATTGGAATTTGAACTCGGCTCTCAGATTCCTCAATCTGAACCACTATCCATTACTCCACCGTGCCTCTGCCTTGTACAATAATATACCCATTAACAAATGTTTAAATCTCATAAATGTTTTGTAAAATCAAAAATTCATCTCACCCTGCCAACAGAAAAAAATTCTAAGCATTTGTTGACTTATTGCAAACCAATTTTACTTCACTCAGTAGCAATTTGGCAAAGTTTAACCATTGTATCTGCAAAAAACGGTGTATCAGAAGTATGCTTTTTCACTTGACACCATTATTATTTTAATTACCTACATCCTTACCAATGTTTATTGTTTTTAATAAAACCCAAATATATGTACGTTTATACATTTTCTTTGTTCTTGAGAATTTACAACAAAAATATTAAACACTATTTGGTCATTAGAGTGTTTATTTACAAGAATAATTTTATATTTACAACATTCTAAAGATATGAACCAACTAATTCAGTACAATATTTATCTTTTACCATTTTAGAAAGAAACAAATATAAAAACTATTTTTTTATTTATGAAAATTTACTAAATTATTAAAATATGTGAACTAATTATAATAAAATATTTATTATTTACCATTTTATAAAGTTCAAATTGATTGGCAACTGAACAATGCTTTGTCAACCATTCCAAAGACAAAGAATTTGCCAGCTTTACCAATTGCTTTAGTCAAAGTGCTTAGTGTTCACTTTTCATTTAAGATTTCTTCATCAGTCAGCACTTGGCTGACAATAAATAATCTATTGGCAGATTTTCTAGGCATTGTTTTAGAAAAATTAGCAACAATTTAGAAAAATTTTTAAAATCTTTTTTTCAAAAAATGTAGGAAGTGGGGGTAACCTATAATTGCTGGGGTTTCATGCTTTGTTTTTTTTTATTTTGACTAGGCACCCTTAACCCTAGATCATGGTTATGAAAAAATATTGGAAAATTAAAACAAAAAGTAATCTGAGATATCAAATAACTTGAGAAAAAATGTATAATGTCCATAAAAATCATGTTTATTTCAGTTTTCTTGTTCTGTACTTCATAGATATTTTTATAAAATTGTGAATAAAAAAAAACTTGTTTTCATAGTTATAAAATAGTAAATAATAAATATTGCATCATAGTTGGTTCACATATTTTTATAATCTTGTAAATAAAGGAGTCAAAAGTGTATAGAGTAATAGTAGTGTCAAGGGAATAACCTTTTGGAACACCATTTTTTTTTTTTTTTTTTTTTTTTTTTGAAGGGATATAGGTTAAACTTTGCCAATAATTTTTATAGATTGAAACTCACATTACCTATAGTGGTATTTTACCCTGTCTTTTCTTAGAATTTCTAGAAACAAGTTTTATTCCAAACTATTTTACCTAAAGAAGCAACATATTTCCAATGTACTGATAATACTTTATTAACATGCCCCCACAAAACAATATTACTTTATCTCATAAATAAAAAAAAAATTGAGCAATTTAAGTTTACTGATGAAACAGAAACTAACGTTACCATTTAGATAACAATCTAAAACTAAACATCTACCAAAAATTCACTTAGAAAAATGATTTCTTAAACTTCTATTCACACCAAAACAAAATAAAATCTGGAATCATTATAAATTTTTACTTAAAAGCACTTAGAATTTGTAACCTTCAATATCAACATGAAGAAAAATATATTGGAAACGCTTTTGAACTCCTCTATTATCCTAAGTATCTCGCATATAATGCAAAGAGAAAAGCTTACAAAAGTCAAAAATAAAAATAACTGAAAAATAAAAAAAAATAACTAAATTGAAAAGAATTTATTTAAACTTAATATGACATTTCTCACAACTGTTTTAAAAACAATTTTACACCTTGACACAAAACAAAATAATAATGACATTTTCTTTCCTATTAGAAGAAAAAATTTTTATTGTAAATATTTCACTTTTTAATTATAGGGGACAAATTGAAAAACATTATCCCGATGGGACTCAGGAAATCACATTTCCTGACCAAACTGTCAAATATCTTCGACCGGATGGCTCTGAAGAAAGTCATTGTCAGGATGGAACAGTGATAAAAGTTGATGCCAATGGTGTCAGAACTTTAGAATTCCCTAATGGGCAAAGAGAAATTCATACAGAAAAATTCAAAGTAAGTCTTTCTAAAACCTTTTTTTCTTAATATAATAGTAAAAAGACCATTTGACTTGTAAAATTTTGTCTTGACTGTTTCCTGGTTAAATGCAAATGGTGGGGTGCATTGCATTTCAGTAAATAGCAAAATAACAACAATAAAAATGAACATGTTAAAACAACAAAAGGAAAGAATAAAAAAAAATGCTGCAGGGTAGGGGACAAAAAAATATTACATTACTGTAAACTGATAATATTGAAATACAAAACAGTTAAAAAAAAATGTTTTCTGTTAATTCAGCCCAAAATATAAAGGATTTATATTTACTAAAATTCATATCAAATTCTCCCAGAGAAAGGCCTTCCCCATGCACTCTGGTTGTGTTGACCTTTGTGATCATTTTAAATGTGGGGGATTTGAGTGCGCTGTTTCAAGTATGGAGTCTCTGTTCATGCTAACCTCAATAAACATGCCAAAAACATCTTTTTTGTTTTGTTTTTTTTTGTTTTTAAATTTTAAAAATTCCTAGCCTTAACCGATGTCAAAAATTTAATAAAAAAAAAAACAAGCACTTTGATTAAAAATTTATAATTTCTTGCAGTGAATTAATATTTGTGACAAGTAACTTTGCATTATTTGGGGTGAATTAGCAGAAAAGATCTGAAAAAGAAAAGCAGCTTAACTGGTTTATCAATCCTTTCTCATCAGGGTGCACATCAAGTAAAATAAACACCAAAGATTGAATGTTATGCAATAAATTATAACAAAGGCTGATCATATTCAAGCCTAGTAACCATTCCTTTTGCTTACAGAGGGATGGCTATCAGGACTTAATATAAATAGATTCCAACATATTCAAGTGAAAATCCAAGTGAGCCTTCCTGGGTACTGAAAATGGATTTTCACCTGAAGGTGTTAATGTATAAATTTCTATGCAAGAGTTAGAATTCAAATTGCTTAAATGATTGTTTAACTTTTTATGCTTGGGTTGGATAAACAGAAAAAGGCATTTCAATGTAATTAAAATAATATAATTAGTGGAATTCTTGAATATCGTATAAAATGACTCATTTAGTAACTTTTAGTCTCTTTAGTCACACTTTCATCAGCAGTGGAATTAAGATTTAATCAAGTTTGATTCCAGTTACTTATAAACAAACATTGTGTATCTCTACTATTATTCTGTTTCTATATACTGTTGTTATGCTTTCCTGCTTCGGGTCAGAGTGTAGTAACTATGCTGACCTTTCTGAGAAATCTACATAATATTCATCAAGAAGGAACTGACAAGAGAGAGTAAGAGGAAGTAGACAAAAAGTGTCAATGAAGTAAGAAAGCTAAAGAAAGAAAAGAAAACCAGATGAAAGGAAAAAATAACTGTTCACATATAGAGAGTAGGAAAAATGGAGACAAAAGAAAGACATTGAGAGAGAGGCCTCAAAACATAATAACAGATCAGCTAAACAATGGACACCTGATGATGGCCAGAGAGTACTTGATTGAAACATTGTGTTTATAACATCTATAACAATCAAAAAATCAAGTTCAAAATACCTAAAGAGTAATGTCCTTCCTATGTTCCATAATTTCTTCAGTTCTCTGGCAAGGTCTAGATACTTGTCCAGCTTTTTTCTGTCTTTTGTTTTCACTCTGTCATCTGCTTAAACAGTGAAATCCACTGACACATTTTTCTCTTCATTCATGATCTGATCTTCTATCCTTGGTTCAGTGATCCAGTTGAATCTCAACTAAAGATTTTGTAGTTTTCATTCATTCTTTAATATGCATTTATATATTATTGATCTGTATGGCAAGATAGCACTCATTTGTGCAGTTCTCAGTGGATCAACCTTCCCATCAATGCATATCTATTTTCTAATTTTTAGTTTTGTATCATCTGCATTTGCTCTTCCTCTGTTTCTTCTCTCTTTTGTACTTTATATAATTACTTCTTCTAATCTTCTGTTGAGTTTGTTGCATTCATTTACGCACAACTACATTTGAAAACGGTATGAATTCATTCATTCATTCATCTTCTCCCTTCAGCTATGTATTAAATAGTAGGGCTTGTATCTGGAAAAAAATTATCTCCAAAAAATTGTTAATGCAATATTCAATGAGGAAAAAAAAGTTATTCTTAAAATAAAAAAACATGTTTCAGCTTTAAATAACTGACAAAGGGTTAATAATATGTAGAGTGAGTGGCCATGGTTAAATGTAAATAAATGGTAGAACTGCCCAACAAAGTTTGCAATAAAGAATAACAAGAAAAAGAAAAGAACAGGGCAAAAGATAATATAAAGCAAGCAAACAATATATGCAAGATAAATTAACAGTAATAAGGTAAAGCAACAGTAATATGGCAAAAAGTTCACAAACTAAAAATTAGCATTAACACACAAAAGCAAGTTCAGACAAGTGAACATAGCATTCTGACTTCAAGACAAGACAGACTGGGACTGAGTCAGATAAAACTGAGAACCGGACTATTTTATTGGCTAGGAAAAAATCCCAGCATGCATTTGTGTGCTTCTGCCTATAAATTGGGATGGGGCAAGTGTTTTGCAGTCATTACCCACAAGATTTATTTTGTAGAGTGAGTGACCATGGTTAAATGCAAATAAATGACAAATCTGACCAACAAACAGAATTGACAAAGTTCGTAATGCACAATAACAAGAAACAGAAAAAAAGGACAGGGCAAAAGATAATATAAAGCAAGCAAACAATATATGTAAGACAAATTAACAGTTTTGAAGGCAGTACAACAGTATTACAACAAAAAAGTTCACAAACTAATAATTAGTGTTGACACACAGCAAATTTGGATAAGCAACCGTAGCATTCTGACTTCAAGGCAAAACAGACTGGGACTATCTTATTAGCTAGGAAGAAATCCCAGCATGCTTCTATGCTTCTGCCTATAAATTGGGGGAGGGGAAAATATTTTGCAATCATTCTCACCAGGATTGGACCCAACACACACAATCAATCATCCTCATCCTGCTATTAATAAACAGGCAAATTCAGTTACAGGGTGGTCCGAAAGTCTTGTCACCACTACATAATATAATTTTCCTTTTCAAATAGCTAACATGAGCTCATACAGTTTTGAAGAGGGGTAAGAGGTGACAAGACTTTCGGACCACCCTGTATGATGCCTTAAATTTATTTATTTATTTTTTGTTGTTAATGTCCAGACAATTGCTGGTCTATTTATTTATAGTTTCTCATTTTGGCCTTTCCTGTTTCTCTGTCCACACACAAATTTTTGTACTTGTAATTTCTTTCTTATTTTGCCTTGTTTAGCCTGATAAAGTCCCTTGCCTTGTTATATATAGTCCGTCAACATCATCACTTGGCGGCTAAGTTTCTTTATACATAGTTATCAGCTTTGTTTTTTTGTCTCCTTAAATTTCTAATTTTTTCTCTTATCCAGTTTTTCAATTTCTCAACCTCTCACTTAAGTATCAGATTTCTCTACTTGTTTCCCTAGTAATTCTGACAGACTCAATTCTTTATTTGATCTGTTCCTTACCTCCTCTTTGGGCTCTTGTCTTGCTTTGCATCTCTGTCCTCTTGCAATTCAGATCATGCATATTTCATGTAAATATTTATTTCCACCTATCTATTAGGGAAGAAATCTCTATTCACAAGACATTTTTGTCAGTAAACGCATTCAGATTCATTTCATGATTTCCTAACCCTAACTCTTGGAGAGTAATTTTCAATCTTCCCATTGGAAATTGTGTCACCGAGGTGTCTTCTTCCTGGGTGAAAGCCAGTATTGATACTTTCATGCCGTCAGAGAAATATCAACTGAAACCGCAATCTTCTCCTCGGTTCACTCCTGCCTGTTCAGCCACTATAGCCCATAGGAATGGCTTATTCCAGCTATACCAATGTGACAGTTTGGATCATAACAGACACCTCTTTGTGTCTACTCGCATGTCCTCAATGAGACTAAGTCACTGTTTGCTGATAGGATGAAATACCATATAGTCTCTCACAAGTTTGGTTCTTTTGATTACTAGCAGCTCTGTAAGAATGTGTTAAACAATGGTAAATTCATAAACATGTGTGGTTAACTTTTTCTTGTATGTTTGTAATATCATCTATTACATTTTCCAAAAATATAGTTGGGTGATAAACAAAAAAAAACATTTCTGTTATATATATATATATATATATACATGGCTACATATATATTGTTTGTATTTATTGGCTCCATAGAAAGTGGGAGAGTTAGGGGAGATAAATATGAGTGCACTCAACCATTAGATTGAGGTGGGATGTTGATTTCACTCTTGGTGGGAACAACTGCAAAACACTTGCCCCTCCTCTTTCATAGGCAAAATTACACAAATGCATGCTGGGATTTTTTCTGAGCCAATAAAATAGGCAGGTTTACAGTTTGATACAACTCGGTCCTGATCTGCTTTGTCTAGAAGACAAAACACTACGTTCACTTGTCTAAACTTGCTTTTGTGCATCAACGCCAATTCTTAGTTTGTTTTGCTGTTAATTTGCCTTGCATATATTGTTTATTTGCTTTGCTTGATATTATTTCATTTTTGCCCTGTTCCTTGTTCTTTTTCTTGCAAATTTTGTTAATTCTGTTTGCTAGACAGTTCTGTTCTTTATTTTGCATTTGATCATGGCTAATCACTTCATAATCGCTATGATGAATAGTGATTGAGGGACATCGTGTCTTTTTGAAAGGTACATTTTTTTTTTTTTTTGTTCACTGCCACAAAAGATTATCCTCCCGCATTCTAATTCCCCATTGCCTTCACTATGAAATTAACTTTTTGCATGGACATTCTTAACATCTTCAAGCACTATATTCTCCATGGTTGAGGGATTGGCCTTTGTGTGATCTCTTCATGTCACTTCTACGTTTGTCTTTCAGTATAAACTGACAGATGAATGGCAGATCATTGTTTGCTTTTGGTTCCTTTTTGTACATGCTCCTCTTCCTTGGGGAGGAATATTTGGTTTTCAAAGCTAAGATTTATAAAATTATTAATCATTTCATCATCTAAATGAATATATTGACTTTTCTATTTCTGTCAGATGGCCACACCAGAAACAAGTTGAATTAACACCTCTTATTTTGATTATTAACTGTCAGGTCATGTAACTCAACTCATAGCTTTTGATTACTTAGTAATGACCCCTGACCCACTCATCATATACAGGCTACAGCTTGTAATGATAGCAACATTAACAAATAATAAATATGAATAAGACAGAAGAACTGCAGGAGTTGTATCTGTAATTTTAAATGTCGATTGGTGAGACATGCATTGAAAACAAAACATTTTTCCAATCATGCTAATGTGAAGTGTTCAAAAGTGATGTGTAAAAATGATTTTTTTCAAATGCTGATTTTCAGGACTGCTTGGTCTTCCTGTCTTGACACTCTTTCACTCTTTTCCTTTGAATTGAACTTGTGTCAATATAGGCTAAATTTATTTAATATCTTGGCACATTTAGAGTAAGAAGTGTGTTTACGATAATGTCATCAATATTATCAATTCCTAGTTCACCTGATAAACGTTTTTCAAGTTAATCATTTTTGTTCTTCACAGAGACGAGAATACCCTGACGGAACGCAGAAGACCATCTATCCTGATGGACGGCAGGAAACCAAATTTTCCAACGGACGAATCCGCATCAAAGACAAGGATGGAAATGTTTTATTAGACAAAAAGTTTTAACAAAAAGCCATTTATATACAAGATGGCAGACATTCTTTCTCCACAGAAAACAGAATTGGTATCATTTTTCTTTTATTACTTGGACACAAAAAGTAAATTTAATCATACATTTCTTCGTTACTTCTTTCACAAACTATTAAACAGTATTTCATTTTATTTTTTTTTAATCTGTTGGTAATCTTGTTTGTGACGCTTTTTCAGAAGTCAATGTGTCGAATGCGTCAAACATTGATGTCACAATTTCCAGATGATTGCCATATAATTTTCTAATTGCTGATAAATTTTGTTGAAATTAAAATTGAAACCTTTTTATTTTATTTACCTTCAGATAATACTTTCTTAAGAAAAGGCCAAGTTTTCATTGTGTTTAAATTCTTTCCTGTTTAAGATTTTGTGTTTTATGCGAGGTAAATGTTAAAAAAAAAACAAACTAAAAAGTAAACAAACAAGCAACACAATTGCTTTCCATGTGTTGATAAAAAAATTCATGTTTAATCCTGCTTCAGAGGGAACTGCCTTATATTAACTGCAAAATTTTTAAACTTAATTTTCTGGGTTAATTATATTTTTACCTTTTGGTTAAGTGATTTTTTCAGCTGTGAGAAATTTAAGAAAGTTATCAAATAGGTTTTAAAAAGCAAAACAAAAAGTCCTCTCACACCATATATAGCATCATCTAAAATAACTTTTTATAAATAACAATCAAAGAAAAAAATTGAACAATGTGATTTCATCTGGAAATACTTACCATTTCGACGTCATTGTATTAAACAAATGTTTTGAAACGAGATGTCTTTTACCACAATGCTGTTTTTTAATGTTTAGCCTTGCATTATATACATTATTTCGTTACAATTCGGGGAAAAAATTCCCTGTCTGCAACTCCAAGAATGTTTCTGATTTTTACCTGAAGTACAAGACACTGGAATTTTCTGCCAATGAAACATTCACTTCATCGTTAGGCCTGGGTGAGATAGTTGTATATCACTCTCTCTAGAGTCAGTGTTTAAAAGATACAGAATTGTGATATTAAAGGCAGGCAGGCCCTCCCCAATTGCAAGATTGGTGAAACACAATCATCAGATCCTCATTTTTCTTCCCATATGGCCTACCTCATTGCTAAGAGGGTTGTGCATTTTGTACCAGAGTTTGTTTGGGGTTTAAGCCCAGGTAAAAAACAGAATCTATTTTAAATCCTGATTTCCAAAGGACTTTGGCCCTCCTCATTTGGCAGATTTGTGCAACACAATCATCCTCCATGCTATCTCTACTTGTGCCAGATAAAACCAATATTAGTAAATACCCATTACTAATTCCTCTATTCTTTTCTTATTAGTATTTAGTAAGCATTTAAGTACCTATCACTGCAATTGATTCTTTGAATTGTGTTATTGAATTCAAAATAATGTATAGCCGATTTCAGTGTTTGACTGATTCTGTTTAATTAATGATGGAACTCAATGCCTGAATATTAAAGAAATAATTTCTGAATCAAGAATAAAATTTAGCAATTAAGAAAAGATTATTTGCATATAAATTCAGCTAAAAATAAAAATGAAAACTTCTTCGTGGTTGCCCTGTTACTTGGAAGATTATTTGTTTTAATTTTTTTTTTTTTAATTTTTTTTTTTATTCGGTTTTTTAAACTGAAAACTCATTTGATGACAAACAAATTTACTTGACCCTAAATTGTAAGTTTTTTTTTTTTTTTCTTTTTGGTTTAAGTGACAAATTTTCTTCCAAAATTAATTGAAACTAGTGACAAAAAAAATTTTTAATTTATTCTTGCTTTTATTTTTTCTAATTTCATCTGCTCTTTAGAATTTTAATGGTACATTAACTTTTAACATCAAAATCATTTTTCTTTTTTTTTTTCTTTTTTTTTTTACTTTTTTTTTTTAAATACCTTTCTCTGCAAAGAGAAATTACCCATAAACATCTACAAAATATTTTTATTTTGTCATCTTCAACTCCTACAAAATACTTTCAGGTGTTTGTAAAATTAGGATATCTCTGTTTTACTTTCATCTGTTAATGTTTACATTCGTTTTGTATGTTTATATAAATGTTTATTTTTGTCTTTATAAAATGCCAGTGTTTTGATAAACTTATTCAAATTCCTTGACAGCGTTTTCATCTCACATTTTTTACACAATGATAGATTACTTAGAATAAGTTTAAATGCTGTTCATTTTTTTCTTTTTTTATTTTTTTTTTAAACCTTCCTAAAATCATGTGGGATGAATAGCCACAACAATGCAAATAGACATGTGATGTGAAGTTAAATATAGCCTGAAATCTTCAGTCATTATTATTATTATTATTATTATTTCATAAGTTATTTGGGCTAAAATCCTCATTCTTCTTGTTTTTATCACAATTATTTAGCTGATGCATTCTTCAGCCTTTTACAAGTGCATGATTTCTGATATAACCTTTGCTTTTCTTAGTCCAAGTGACAAAGTTTCCTCTAAGAAAAAAGAATTCAATTTTCTAATTTAAAATAATTTTGTATTCTAAAATAAATGTTTATTCTATTAAAAAGGATTAAATATTTCCAGAAAAAAAAAAACAAATTCTAAGGTTTACCAGAGGTGTACCTATTGAAGGGGAAAAAAGATGCCAATTGGTACCAAATAAAAAAAAAAAAAGAAAGCATAAATATACAAAGAATTCATCAAAGAGTGCATTTATAAATGTTTACATTTTTCTTTGTTTTTTTTATTAATTCATACAGTTAAATTTTGAATTCTAATTTATACATTTAATACACATTGGTTTGAATGTTACAACCTTCAAAAAATAAAATTTTTATTTTGAAATTATTAAAGAACATAATATACAAGTAAAAAAAGATGGCCATTCATTGGTAAATATACTTGATATGCTTGAAAGTTTACATTTGTTTTTGAGATAAGTCAGATTTCTTTTGTTGGGTTCTTCATTGATACTGAATGAAGCATTAAGCTTAGACTCTTACCATTTTAAGTTAAAAAAGAAAGATTTTAGTGAAATATCTTCACCAAGGGGTTTAGATCACTTGCTGATGCTTATAAGGGACATTTTGACGAGGTTAGGGTCAGGATAGGGATTTCAGTTATTATTGGTTGCCTTATTTTTGGATCAATTCCATAGATTAAGCTCAACTTAATCAATATCTGTTTGTAGTTCTAAAAATGACCAACTAGTATGGAAATATGTTGGGGAGGGGGGGATTGTCCGGAAAATATCCAGCTATTTTGAATATCTGGGTTGTGTGACATATATATATACACATAATATCTTACATTAATTGTTGCACAAATCCACTTTTCATGTGGAAGCAATTTTCAAGTGCTGGAATTATTATATTTATTTTTATTTTAAATAAATATTTTTAAATAAAATTTTAAATATTTTTAAATAAATATAACAATTCCAGCATTTGAAAATTGCTTCGTCATGAAACTTGGAGTTGTGCAAGCAATGTAAGATATTATGTATATTTCTTAATCTTATATATATATATATATATATATATATATATATATATATATAATAGCTATGTTACTTAACATTGAGCACTGTTTTTTCAAATAGACTATTTATATGTATTTGTATATGATCGCTCACTCGTATATCTACCTATATTTAGCCATTTGGTTTATATATATATATATATATATATATATAGCTGTTATCTCCTTTTCTTCCTGCCTAGTCTGTTGAAAGCCATTATGCACTAATGCCCTTGGGAAAGGTATGAATCTGTCTATTCTTTCCTTCCACTAAGGTATGGGTTAAATATCAGAGTAGCGTAGCCTCTCTGCCCTTGAGTGTCAGCCAGTCTATGAGAAAGACTAGTTTGAATTCAAAACTGTAGAGAAGACACCAAGAACACACACCATTGTCTTTCCCAAGAAGTAATGGCAATTCACAAACAAAAAAGAATGTGTAAAGAGCCATAATCCCTTACGTTCTCATGGGACTTACTGTTTTTTGTTTTATTTAATCTCATTTACATTCTTTTCTTTTCTTTTTGAAATGTAAAATATGAAAAATCTCAAAAATGCAATCATTCTTATGAGGAAGAGATTGTTTTTTGTGGTTTCAAATTTGAAAATTTTCTGATTTCTAAAATACATAGATGCAACCATAAGTTCCATTCTAATAGTTTCTTCTGTCACACTTCTTGCCTGTGGAACTCTCTTCTGGTTTCTTGCTTTCCTGTCACCTATGATTTTCAAAAAGTTAAATGCAACATCAATCACCATCGTCTGTCTTCCTGAATTCTGGTATTTTATTGCCCTTTCTCCTCCCTAAGGTATTCTCATTTTCTTTTATTCTCAGTAAACCCTGAAATCTTAGTGGCATTGTCGCCTTGCTTGGGTTGAAATCATTAAAAAAAAAATTCTCCTTTAGAAAATATTGCTGATGCAATGATGCTTAAATTGAACCTCATCATATAACGATGATGCAAATCAACCCTCAGCAAAGAATCATGAATTGAGTCGAAGTATTTTCACTAAAAAAATGTTACGAATTTAGAATCAGATTTGGATTGAGTGAAATGTCAATGACATAGGCTGAAATTCTCACCGTCAGCAACAATAGTAAATGATGGAAATTTATTTTATTGAATTAAGTCAGGTTTGCTTATTTTCTTTTGTTAGTGAAAGCTTTGAAAGTTGATGGCTTGTATCATTAGTTCCCTGACAATGGGAATAATTATTATAAAATATAACTTAGCAGAACTGAAACAGAAAAATAAGAAGTGGAAACTGGACAGACAAGACTTACATAAAGAGGAACCAGCAAAGGTTTGAGCAGAAAGTTTCTTCAGGGCATAATGACCAGAGATATTTATGAAAAGTGATAATGTGAAAAGTTGTCATAATAATATGCAATTTTTTTTTTTTTTTTTTTTTTTTTTTTTTTTTAGGTTAAAAATATGATTTTAAAGAAATCTACCAAAAATGATTCGATTTTAATAAAATTTTTGGTACTTATTTTATAAAGAGTAGATTTTTTTTAATATTTTTCAAGTTTCCAAATTTTGGAGAATTTTTTTTATTTTAATAAATTTACACCCACTCTTTAATATAGCATTTAAATAATTATTAATTTAAACAGTAATTATGGCAGCATTTGTTCTTAAAGAGAGAATGTTTAAAAAAAAATGTGCATATAATCAATTCCTTAAATGTGTATATTAGGTTCAGTTATAAATAATTTCCATTTTTGTTTAATGGGAGTTAATAATACATCATGAGTACACCAGATTATATATGCATATTTACACCTGTCCCACACAAAAACTATAACACATGTATGTAACAACAAGCAGTGTCAAAAGGTGATAAAAAGAGAAACAGAAATTACTTATGACTCTGACTAATACATTGGTTGGTGGGAGGGTTGTTTTTGGACTTCATTTCTGATTTCACATTTCTTACATGACTTTATTAAGTATTTCTCTTGTTAATTTATGTCTTATCTATTTCTTAGGCCAACTTTTATTTGCATTATTTACTTATATTCTCATTTTTGTTGTTACTTATAATGTTTCAACCATTTTGTCCTCTGGCGTTCTCCAGGTGCCTTCCAATCTGGGTAATCCTTTATTTAATTTATGGGTATAGATTGTTCTTGTTCCACTATCCATGTCTAGGCATAACTCATCTTGATCCTTTTTAGTAATGCTCAGTTATTGTTAGCCTTATTTCCACTAAGGTTGCATCTATATTACCCAGGAACTGAACTCACAATTATTATGCCATCAAATTCACAAAGCAATGCTTGATGAGGACATTAATCAGACTGTAGATGATGTAAATAATGATAACTTCTCGTCCCAGATAATTAGGCAGGAAATGCCACCTTTTTAAATGACAAAGAAAGCATGATGAAATTCTAAGCTTATGAAGTGTGGCTACATTTTTTGGATCCTCTGTGTAAGTTAAAGGCCACTTGCCAGAGAGTAAGGGTTTGAAATATACTATTGTTAATGTAATAAGTTCAATCTCACTGGTTGCTCTATAATTGTGGCCTTGTGCCAAACTAAACTGAATCAATATCAACCTTCTGTAAGCACAAAATTTGTTTGAAATGATATTGTCCAGTGAAATTTGCTTTCAATTTTTTTTTTTCATACTTGTATTTATTATACAAAACCCACATTTTTTTTGTAAGAGTTGTCAGTGGTCAAGGACAAACAAAATGTAATGTTCTGTTGGATACAGTGGGTTTCATAACAAATCATTGTTATCATTTTTTTTTTTTTTTTTTCTCAAAGTGTATGAGAAATGTATTGTTTGTCTGTTATACATGTTATCTTCCATGCTGGATCTGTTCAACTCTAGAGATCCATGAATTGTTTTCCCTCTGGCTTCATTAATAAAAAAAATCACCAAATTGTTGTAACCTAGGGGAGGTTACTGAATAGAATAATCGCACAAAGGTTGGTAATGAACGATAATACTTAGGACAAGAACAACACATATGAGATTTGCCAGCAGCACATAGAAGAAGCAGTCAACTGTTAGAAGTGAGTCAAGTGAATTCCGCAATGAATCTTCAACTGTAGACCAACATACAGTATTTACTACTGTATAATCATCTATAGATATGCTACAACACAAATGTTGAAAGAAATTTGGTAATTTTTTTTTCTTGTTTTGGATTCACTACCACCAACCATACAACATTAAATAAATGTTCTTGCTCAACATGAATTCATTTGTGGATAGAATTTTCAAGGTTCATGCCTTTTACTAAAAATATGAACAAGTAAGACTAATAGTGTTTGATTGGAAATTAATATCAGCTCTGTTGTAGCATACCTACAGATGATAATGGGTATGTCCCCATTCACATAAATACAGTAGTAAATACTGTATGTTGGTCTGCAGTTGGAGATTCCTTGTGGAATTCACTTAATTCATTTCTAGCAGTTGACTACTTCTACATACCGCTGACAAATCTTATGTGTTGTTCTTGTCCTAAGTATTATCATTCATTACCATCCTTTGTGTGATTATTCTATTCAATAACCTTCCCTAGGTTACAACAAGCTCCAAATACTAAATTTCACTTTTTAAACTATTTTCATTAATTTTTTTTATTGCTTTTTATCAGAACTAACACTGTCATGTTTTGTTAAATGTTCTTAATATTATTAGAATGTTTTCACATGTAAATTTTTAAATGCATTTTTTTCTAATGTTATACTTTGCTCTTTTGTGGCGTCAGCTTTGTATAGATTGTTGAACAGTCTACCCTTATCATGACATTGCCACCTGGCACTGTCATGTCTGCCACTCTGGGTTTTCTGAGAATCTTTAATAAAGATAAAGTGCCCCATGACAGGATTCGAACCTACAGTGTCCTTATATAAGGATCTGATCTGATATAACTTAACCAATCAAATAGATTGACCTCCACTCTTAGCTGCCTTTCAGCTACTTGTCTTTTGGAGTAGATAGCTTCATATAAATCTTTATTATCCATAAAACATTTAATAGGGACACCTTTTTGATGATTGCTATTCTAAATTAATTCATTGTATAAAGTATCCAAACAAATGACATGATCAACTCTCTCAATCAGAGCCAGGGTTTTATTGGCTAATGTACTTCTTGCTCTCCTAGATCCTGGTAATTTTGATTGAACTTTTCATATTATCATATTTACTCTTTTAAAGTCCTTAACAGTGCTATTGAGATGCAATGGTGATTACATCAAAAGCAATATCAAGACAGGTTTGTGTCACAAGCCAGAGCAACTGCCCAATTTTTTATCTTATTATAGACTTTTCTATGAAATATAAAGGTGAATCTCACATTTTATGCCTATATATGGTTATTGGTTCCAATGTGCAGACATAATCCTTTGGGTTTAAAGTGATACAATCACCAATATTTGAAGTAATTCCAAGACTCTTTTCCAACATGGATAATTGTTCTCAATTGCATAACCTATTTCTCAAAGGACTCGGTCCCTACACAAAGAAAGTCATCCACTTGTACAACTAAAATTCCTATTAAATCTTGTGAATCATTCCAGAAAAATACAGCTGGATCTACTTTGGATACTCTACCACCAAGAATCTTCACAAAAGTGTATTCCACCATTTCATACAACTTCAAAGATGTATCTACCAATCCATAAACACATTTATTCAAGGGTCAGATTTTTTTTTCACATTAGTCTCTTTGGTAGTTGATGGTATACTTCTCTTTGGATCGGCTTCCTCTGCAAAAATGCAGCTTTAATATCTATGGCATGGATTGTCCACTTTCAATAACAACTCTGGGCATGCATTTAGACCATTTAGGGATATATCTTATTCTTATTTTAGCCCTGCTCAGTTATTGCTCGACCAGTTTCCATTGAGTCCAAGTACATACTGCCCAGCCTGGGGATTGAACTCACAATCAATATGTCACTAAATTCATGAACGTATGCTTTAATCTACTAAGCTATTGTTTCATTGGACTAGATGAGATATCCTTAGATATTATTATAAATGACACACTGTCGGAGAGAAGAAATGATAAACTAATTCTAGACACAGTTTTTTATCATTCAACCCTGATTCAGCCTTGGCTAGTTGACTCTTACTTAATTCATAATGGAGAAATACATAATTACTTTCTAAACATACTAAAATAAAGATTTCAAGCAGAAAATGAAAGAAAAGTACAGTTTCTTAAAAAATCCCAAGAAAGTAAATGAATCTGTTTGTCTTATAATCAGTGTAGTATTCATAAAATCATTGATACTATTAAGCTATAAATATCTTGACTAAATACTAGTTGGTCAAGTTGTTTCAGATGCCACAATTCCTGTTATTATGAGCAGACTTTAGAATTATAAATCTCACCCTCAGAATAACTTCTTAGTGGTCAGTTTAGTAAGTAGATAATTAATTGTGGTAGAAATATATTTGTTAAGTCAATGTCACTATTGAACGAGTTCTCATTAAGAATAATTAATATTCATGAGTGAAAATTGTTCTTTGAAGAAGTTTTATAAAAAATAAATTTACAAAATACATATTTTGTTAGGAAGAAAAATTTCAAACTCTTTAAAATCGGACAGCAATGGTTGAAAAATGAAATTGCAAATATTTGGTTCCCCCACCACCAACTAATTGAAGAAGTATGATCTCGATCTTTCTGTCTTTATTACCAACCATGCTGTACAACAGTCAGCATGAGATAGAAGAGAAAAAGAAGTTAAAAGCTGCCATAATCCTTATCTTCAGTTCATCTTTGATGTTACAAGGAGTTTTGTTGGTCTCTCAATCAATTGTATTTCACACATAATAATCAAGGGGGTTGCAGTCTTGGAGATATGGTGGCAACATGCAAGGGGTGATATGGTTGCAGTAATTATCTGACAGCTATGACTGGGTTCTTCTGCTTGTGTGGCATGGTGCAGAGTCCTGTTGCCAGATATAGTGTCTTCCAGCAGCCACCCTTTTGACCCAGGGCAGCACTACCACCTCAAGGTACTTGATGTAGGCCTCACCATCTAAATTTGGGAGTTCTTATCAGAACAATCAGAGTGGGTTTTCCAAGCTGCCATACTTTCGTAATCACCGTTCGACTCAGCTTTTTCCGAATCCTCTGCACTATCCTCAAATTGACACCCAAACACTCTGAAATGTTTGTATTGGAGCTTCCAACACGAATGCCAAGCAGTACATCATGCCGTTTCCAAATTTCTGGCGGAGTGAATTGTGTCATGGTGCTCTTTTTCTCAGAGACGATGTCCCAACTGTCCCTACTTTACATTGCAGTCGACAAAATATAAAATGGCGACAATTTATCAATCGCTGTATGTATGTATCTTCAAAGGCCTAAGATTCAAAAAGAATTTTTAAAAATGAAAAATCTTGAAGCTTTTATCTCAAGCTCATAGATTAAATTTACTAATTCCGACAAGCAAAATACTTTCTTGTATATCAAAACGAATTTAAATAGACTAAAAAATCGCTGATTTTAATCATATTTACAATTCACAATGTAATTCTCTTTATTAAAACATCTTTCAAAAATAAAATATACTTTTCTGAAACTCTATTTGCGGGAGATTAATTGATTTAAAGTTTAATCAATCAGATTTGAAACATATTACTTTGAGTTTATCACAGGAAAGTATTTTTTTAACATGGCGGTGGGTGTTTTTATGAAGTGTTGGCAGCTCTATTGACAACTTGATTTGGGGGAAATTTAATTTTTTTCTATGGGGGATATATTCGTAAAACTTAATGAATATAATGTGAGTGCCTTTTTATATATTTTTACTGCCCAGTTATCTTAAAAATTTAGGAAAATATTCTAAGTGATCTAATATTTCATTGAATTTTATGCACTTTAGTTTTAAGCTTTCTGATAATGTGTATGGATGTCCGTATTTACAAAAATCGGCTCGTTTATACACTAAAATTCAAAAATTCTTTTTAAACTACTGAGGGTTGCTGAATTGTAGTAAGCTTTCCCATTTATGATTAGTAACCATAGTTTTTGCTTAATAGCAATATCACCTAACTGCTACAAGTTAATTTAGAATTTTAAAAGATTTAAAACTTTATAAATTATTATAATTAAAAATTTAAAAGAATGAAAAAAAATTCTTGTAAAGATTCATTATTCATCGAAAAAAAATCATTAAATTTGCCTATAATATATTTTATTCATAAAAGCAATTAACAACTTTTCTGATAAAATAATGCCATATATATATATATATATATATATATATATATATATATAGGAAGAGAGAGATCCAGGCTTGAGGAATTCGGATGTCTAGTCGCACTGAGGAGCTGTGATAGAGCGAATGACACACATATATATATATATATATATATTATGAAATCTGGATAAATATGTTTTCTGATTATACGTTTTTTTTTTTTATGGATATCTCTTATTTGAGTAAATACTCTGCTTTTTTAATTAAACGGTATTAATTATATTTACCGGCCTGAATATACGAGAAATTTCATAGAAAATATGTGTCCTTCGACAGGAACTGAACCCGTATCCGACATGGTACATTCATTAAGTCTGTCGTGCCTTGACCATTCAGCCACAGAGAACTCCTGGTTCGAATTACTGCTTTTAAACGCACACCTTTGCTGACTTTTCTCAATCTATCATATCTGCTGCAAAATTGTAGCCTAACGTCAATAATGACAGCATATATGAAATTGGATTAAATCTGACAAATATTTTAATATATTTTCTGTTTATATGTTTTTTCATGGTTACACTTGTTTGAGTTTATTTATATATATATATATATATATATATATATATATATATATATATATATAAACCTAACGAGCCAGAACCTATCTACCTAGGTTTCACCTAATGGATCATCAGGATAACTCTGGTTAAAGAGGGTTGACCCAAACCACATTTTATTGAAAAAACAACCACCAGAAATAAAAAAAAAAATAGCACAAACACAAAAGAAAGGAGGTTTGGCCCAAACGTCATTTTATTGGTAAAGGAGCCACCCAAAAAAAATTCTATTATTCAAATAACCAGGCTTTTTTATGTCTACAACCATTAAGTAATTCTGATCTCTGGTTGAGTAATATATTAGGGTTATTATAAGAAGCTATAGCTATTTTTAACTCCATACATAGGAGACAATGTCTATCACCTGCCTTACACTTGCGGCATTTTTTTTTTTACTGTCGCCCATTTAAATATTGGATCTATGGAGCTTCTTTTTAATTTCCTACACATGGTTAGATAAACTAATTCTATGCCTGTATATTTCATGTGTGAAACTGCTACGATAACAATATCTTTTTTTGAATGGTCTTTTGGTTGAACCCACGTAAACATTTTTATCATTGCAACTATCATTATTACTATTATTAGGTTTGTTGCTATACACCTTCACTTTATACACTATGCATTCATAGTGGCATTTTCCTTCACGAGGACAAGCGGCCTTATTAATGCTGTTGTATTTGGGGGAATTGATATGTTTATTTTTTAGTGTTGCATTTATTGATCAAATTTACAATGTTAGGTATGCAACTACAATTCAATTTAACGGTATTTTTGTTAAATATTTTATATAAGTTGTTTGACGAAGGAAAGTTCTTCTTTAATATTCTAAAGAATTCCTTCCTTAATTTATTAGCTATGGCCATATTATATGGCGGTGTGAACAATAGAATTTTCCTTGCCCTATTTTTCCCCCCTATTATGTACATCGGATGTTTCATCAGTGGTTTTATAAACGGGCCTGGTTTTATAACCACTATTTTTTAACCCCAGATCATAATCGGGCTTGCTTTGATTAAAGATGTTGATATTCAAAGAATTGGTAGATAATCTAAACGTAATGCCATTAGGGATATGTTTAAAAATATGTCTTAGGTAATTAGAACCTACATTGATATAACGTGGGTATTGGTTATTTTTGTTAAATGGGGACACAGTGCCGTTGCACAAGTTAAGTGTAATATCCAAATAATCTGTAATTTTTAAATTAGTTTGGATATCTAACTTAAATACAAACTTATCGAATAACCAATGCATTTTTTTCCTAATTACATCGCCTTTTCTAGGGGTGCAATTATCTACAATAATCAACGTGTCATCTCATAGGGGCCATGGTTACAGAGGTCAGTAATGTTGTTTAGATTATATAACAACAAGCAACCCACTAACTCACATATCCTAGCCCCATCATATGCCCCCATGGGATTATCAAAATTACCATTAACCCCTTTTTTAATCCATAAAAAAACTCATTATGGTACAACAATGATTTTCGGCGATTTTATCCTCCGATATTGAAATATATTCCCTAGCTAAATTTAATGCCTCCTTTACAGCTTTTTCTGTAATTGATTCTTTAATTAATTCTTTCACTTCATATTTTATGAAAGAGCACTTATCATTTTTGTCATAATACTTAAACCACTTAATGCAATCATTCATATTACGCCATTGGTTTATGTTTGAAACTCTTCTAAGTGTAGCACAAATATCTTGCAAAGTAAACTTACTGATTTTCCTATTTATGTTTTAGTGGGATTAATTAATCTACATGCTGGATTACTATGGAAATCACTTTTATAGTCCTTTAGATTGATAAAACAATTTTTAATATTAAATTTTTCTTTTCTATTTTCAATTTGCTAGCTGATAATCCGGCTTCTTTATCTCAGATCAGCCTCTAAATTAGGTGGAGCTTTTTTTATATTTAATTACTTCTTTACGCAACATTTGTTTATATTTATTAAGGCTCATCTTATATAAATTATCTGATTTATCTCCCCTGACAAAGATTTTGTTGATACCCTCGATGTCTTTATGATCACTTTTAATTCGCTGTTCTATGGCATTATTAATATTTCTATATCTTATAGACTTAATAAACCCGATTAAATCAGATTCAAAAGCATCTAATTCTTTAATGAGAGGAGGGATTATATTTAAAGCCATAAGATTCTTGCATATCCGAGGAATTGGTTTTGGAATTATTTGTTAGAAAAAATATGCCTTCCAGCTCATATTTGAGATAAAAGATTCAATTTTTTTTAATAGTGTTAATTCATATTAGTGTTTATTTAGTAGCGGGATGTTTTTAAAAGAATAAGGGATGTGCATTTGCTCCATTATGTATGGAACTTAAAAAGTGGTCAATAGACTAGAGCTATAATTATTTTATTTTTTATATTGATCAGTTTGTCTAATATTTTTTCTTATTTAAAAATTGTATAATCTGGAGTTTTTTCACACTGCCCGAGTATAGATAATAAAATAAAAAATACAATATATAGATATATATGCTTCATCTACCGCAAGGAAAGTTGGTTCTCTGTGTCGCACCAGAAAGTTTTTCTCGTTGAGTCCATCCTTCAAAACTATAAATCAACTATTCACCCTTGCATGGAATATTGATGCCATATATGGTCTGGGGCCCACGCTGTTCATCTCAAGGTCCTCAACAAAATCCAGAGACAGGTATGTAATGTGGTTGGTCCTGATCTGGCATCTTGTCTACAATCACTTTCTCACATACAGACATAACGTCGCTTCCCTCTGTCTTTTCTATAAGTACTTTCACGGTAACTCCTATTATTGACAAACTATTTTCGTTGGTTCCCAAACTGCATGAATTTAAGTTACTAGGTTGACATCTCAGTCCCACTCTTTCACTGTCAAAATGGTTAAATGTAGTTGTCTCTTCTACACCAGTAGCTTCATGTCTCGCACTTCCTGTCTGTCTGTGGAACTCCCTCCCTCTTACTTGCTTCCCTGACATTTATAGTCTTCAAATATTCAAATGTAATGTCAATCGACATCTGATGCCTTGATCTAATTTCCTATCATTCTCTTTATCCTTTCTCCAATCTTGCTCTTACTCTTGCTCCCACTCTCCATAATCCCTTGCGTGCTAGTGGCACTCCCGCCTTGCTTGAAGTGAAATGCTTAATATATATATATATGTTGCACATCCGAAAAACTGGCCTTTCTTCCTCTGACTATAGCTAACCTTTCTTCACCTTACACCAGTACTATTAAATATTTTGAAAGAAAATTTTCCTGGGTTGATACAAGTTTTGATATTTTTATACGCCGTTGTCTTTGTATTTCAATAGGAGTTAAGAAAAGTTCCAATCAGACTCTACAATGATTTCATCCCTTATTCATTGTCGTATCTTAATGGATAGAATTTACTCACTAAAGAGTTGTTGTCGAATAGGATGCAATATCTCGACGTCTTTCTGAGGAGAGTCATTGAACTTTTAAACTTTGGAAACCACATTAACTTGACTCCATACAAATACCAACGAGTGCTCAACGTGATTAAGTAAGATGATGCGAGACTACAACTCCAAACGAGATCCCACCACAACGTGATGAGTAGATGGGTAAAGAGTTGGTAGCGGGAAGAGCTGACATAGCAGAAATTGTCCCAAGTATCACCTACCCACCCACCCGGAGGAGCAGTCGAAGTCCTGAATAAAACAGCTACATAGAATATGGGAAACAGTGTTCACATTCTTATACCTCGATGTTGCGTTTGTCTTTCATGGTGTTAATGTTTGAGCGTGCATAGGGCTCTTGACCAGCTTTCGTTGAACACCGACGAGATCGAGGACTGACATGCAACGTCGAGTAATCATTGGCTGACCGGTGGAAAACTTGAGCGAAGATCATGTTGTATGTTTACATGATTAAAATATGAGGCTAAGTAAAAAAAAAAAAGTGGGGATGGTTTTTGTACTGGTAATGTGACATTTGTTCTGTCCGTTATAATCCCAGGACAAGAATTCTTACTTTCATTTATAATATGGAAATTTAGACAAATAATTCTAACAATTCAACTGTAAAAGTATAGTAGAATTTAGACACTTAAAGAAAAATTATACTTAACATCAGGAAGAGGCAGTTGAAATTTCTAGGGCGCATAATAAAGAAGGAAAGTTTGGAAAATCTGATACTCACAGGACAGATTGAAGGCAAGAGAGAGAAAAACAATGAATAACAGTGAGTTTGAGTAAATGGATAGCGGAACAGGGTTTAGGAAAAATAATAGACAAAATTTAATAGGAGCTACAGGGGACAGGAAGTTGTGGAGAGACATGATCATTTACATCCTGAAAAGGTCATGGCACATAAAAAAGAAAGAAAAAAAATTTTTGATTATTGCTTAAGATTTCATATTATAATCTACGTCAGTGTTTCCCAACGTAGACGTTAGCGCCCTCTTGTGTGATCTGTTGATAAGTGGGGCACAGGGAATTTTTATTTCATTTGGGTGTAGTAAACATCCCCAGGAAGGCGGCGGGTATTTATCCATTTTTTCAAATTTTCAAAAATTATTTCCAAATCTTGCACAACTGGAAAATAATCATGAGGTTGATATCACTATATTTGATGATGATCTTGATTGATTGTGACCTTTTGAACTCTTTGCATGAGGACATGAGCTGTAGACACCGGAACGTCATTAATATGGAAATACCTGACTGGCTGATCAATCTATTACTTGATGATTGTATAAATGAAGCTGACCCTTGCGATGCTAGTGGAGATAATTATTTTAAAAAGCGGCTTTGAAATAAGACATTCTTAAAAAAAAATCGTACCAGGAATTTGGGCTACAAAAGGAAATTCTGAAAAGTATCTAAAGCTGTGAGAGGCTATCAAACCTTGCTTCATTGCTTTCCCAACTACTATATGACTAAATGTGGTTTCAACGCAGTTACACAGCTTTTTACTAAACAAAGAAGCCGCCTGAAAATTAAAAAACGAGATCTACATGGAACCTAGAGTAAGAGCCTTAGCCAGTGAGCACCAAAGTCAACCATCACATTGAAAACATTGAGAGAAGCTATCAAATGAACCTAAAGTAAGAGCCTTAGCCAGTAAGCCCCAAAGTGTACCATCGCATTGAAAACATCGAGAGAAGCTTTAATTTGAACCTAGAGTAAGTGTCTGAGCCAGTAAGCACCAAAGTCAACCATTGCATTTAAACATTGAGATAGGCTATGAAATGAACCTAGAGTAAAAGCCTTAGCCAGTAAGTACCAAAGTCAAGCATCACATTTAAAATATTGAGATAAGCTATGAAATGAACCTAGAGTAAGAGCCTTAGCAAGTAAGCACCAAAGTGAACCATCGCATTGAAAACATTGAGATAAGCTATAAAATGAACCTATAGTAAGAGCCTTAGCCAGTCAGCATCAAAGTCAATCATCACATTGATAACATTAAGAGAAGCTATCACATAAATTTTTTTTGTCATTTATAATCGAAATGAAAACTATATTAAAATTATTTTTGTACTCATGATGACATTTAGTATAATATTCGAAATTTAATTTGTCAGTGGTGCGTTGGCAAAAAGATTTGTACCGAAAGGATGTTGAAAAAGTTTTTTTTTTTTTTTAAATCTCGATCTATTTTCCCAACCTGCTTTTTTCTGTTTATTTATCAAATATGATTTTCTATTGAGTTTTCGATTTTGTTTAACAAGCCACAGATTTATAAGCGTTATTTTCGTTAGTGATTTCTCTTGCAGCCATCTTTCTAAATTCTTTACATGAACGACTCAAAGCCATTCTTGATTCTCAGCTTTTGTTTTCTCGTTTCATTTTATTCGAATTTAAAGGAAAAAATTCTTGAATGGCGGTTGTCTTTTTCTTGAACAAAAGAATGAACGGAAACAAACATGTTTTCATTTTATTTGGTTGAGAAATTCTCCCACTGTGTAGCAAATGTTTGTTGATTAGGTACGACGAATTAACCTGTTTTTTATTTGGTACCAATTTACTTACCTGATTTATCCATTGTAAGCATATTTGTGATTTCGTCAACCAAGGCAAGCTCTGTAAATATTATTTTTTATCATTTACTGATAGTTCACCTGAAGCTCAAGGGCCGCTCAAGCTAGAACAGTGGTTCCCAAACTGTACTGCGCATATCATGGTGGCAGCGGAAGAGGATACTAGGTGAGGCTAAATGATTGAAAGACGACCAAAAATTTAAAAATAGTTTTAAAAAAATTCATATGCCATAGATAAATATGATTTGAAACTATAAAAAATTATTATGGATTGCTTTTAATTGCATACATGAGTCCCAGTATAAATAGTTATAAATAATTATTGAACGATTTTATCATTGTGATATTTTTGCATTATATCAAAAATTAACATTATAGTAACTAGAGATCACAGTTTGGAGGAGAGAGTTATAAATGATAATGTTCTGACTTCGAATTCGCGGTTATCTCCCTTTAACTCTACTCCTGTACTGCACATAAAATTTGGTGAGGCGCGAGCAAATTTTCATTTTGGGAACCACAAATGTAGAGGGTCACTGAATGAGGTTGTTGCGAAGGAGGAATTAAGAAATGCATATTATAATGATTGGAGGATAGATATCGGTTGACTCTGGACTTAATGAGACCAAGATTGTCGCTGTCAAGGAAGCATCCTCTCGGGAGTCTGTTCCACAAGTAACTGATTTGAGGAAGATGCTGTCTCAGTGTAACTTGCTCCTTATCAAAGGAACACAGAGAATGGGGATGGTTTGTCACCCTGAATATGGCACGGTGGCTCCTAGCTGTGAATGTCTGAGCTGGTGGAACTAAAGAATGTAACTCGTCCCCGACGCATTCTGTCCATACAAAACCTTCCAACAAAGAAAGGTGCATCGACTCAGGTATTTAATAAGTTTAACTTTCATTTGACAGTGAGAATGGACTGTTAATCTTTCTCATTAACCATCACTCTCTGGAGAATTCATTTCGTTTAAAAAAAAAGTCCTTGGCTAGAGTTTGATTTGTGAAACATCGGGGTCGTGTTTAGTGTCTAACGTTTAATGTCTAAAGAGAAATACATAAATAATTTAAAAAAAAAAAAAAAAAAAAAAAAAAAAAGGCGAAAGAGAGTAGGTTCTAAGAGAGAGAGAGAGAGTCTTGGAGGAGGCGGCGACGATAATCACAAGCGCTTCAAATTCACAACACTCTTCACGAAAGAAAAAAACTTGATCTTTCAGTGATCCCAAAACCAAACAGTTTGTGTTGCAACTCCTTATGCCACGTCTTGTCAAATGCCTTTGGAAATTGATCTGCTAACAAATACTTAATCTAATTTAATACTTTAATTACTTTTTAGTAAATTTAATTCTCGGCGAGTCTGCGGGGCAATAATGCTCATTTGTAGACATCTACTATGTATTGAATATATTTGAAACATTTCGCCAACTATGTAGAATTTGCCTTCCAAAAGCTAAGCAGAGTACCAAGAAATAGAAAAAAATGACTAGAAACACGGAAAAAGTACTAAACTGTTACGTGATAACTGTCCTCCTATATGGCATTGAATTCTGGACAATCTCCACAAAGATGAAGTAGAGACTTGAATCAACAGAAATGTGGTTCAACAGAAGGATACTGAGGATACCGTGGACCAAACATGTGAACATAAACGAGGTTTTAGAGAAAATGGAAACTAAAAGGTAACTTATTCTTAACATTAGGAGGAAACAGTTCAGGTTTCTAGGGCACATAATGAGGAAGCAGGGCTTGGAAAATCTGATACTCACAGGACAGATTGAAGGCAAGAGAGACAGAAGAAACCAATGCATAACATATTTAGGAAGCTTGAGTAAATGGATGGCGGAACAGGGTTTAAGAGAAATAAGTGAAAGACAAAATTTATTACGAGCTACAAGAGACAGGAAGTTGTGGAGAGAAATGATCATCTACATCCTGAGGGCGCTCACGGGACATAAAGAAGAGGAATAACTAAAATTCACTTAATCCTCTCCACGCCCAAATAGACTGGGTTTGAGATAATGGTTTCTTAGATAAAATATAAGCTGGTCAGTCTAAATCAAGTTGTTTGTTTTTCCTACTATTCCGGTAATTCTATTTTCAGTTATCGGAAGGGTCAAATTCTGGTTCTTGAGCCACTTGTCATTATTATGACCTTGTGCATGACCGCGTTTATCGATTCCTACGCCTGTAATAGACAGCGCTGGTTTTTGCAGTCGACAGTGCACACAATTTGGCAAATCGTCTATATGTTGAGACTGTGTATTTGTGACGTAAAGTAAAGTCTATTTCGGGCTGTTTCTTTGACAGAAATGGAAAATTTTGAATTTCCGCGCACAATCAATAATGCTCCAACACCTGTTCTACAACCTTTTGTTTATTATATGAATAGCTAGTAAGATAAGTACTTTGATAGCGTTCTCTTACGCTTATACTACAGTATATTGATTGTGTCTGTGTGTTCGTTCATTCATAGAATGCCATACGAAATGCTCTTCACAGCGTCCGGATGATCTAAATCACTTATCAATCCATGCGTACTCCTTAAATAGAAATTCACCTTTAACCTGTCATTAATATATGGCTAATTTCTTCCAATTAACGTCAAGTTCCCAAGATTCTTTCATTGTCGGAAAACCAGACGCCCCTAATAATGACATGTGGCCCCTAATAATGACATTGATCATTTGTCATAGCTGATTAGTATGAATGAGAACATCTTACGTTTTATGTAAAAAAAAAAAAAAGAAAAAGAAAAAACATTAATAATTTAAACCCTATACTATATGGGTGTGACACTATTTAGCTATGGTAATTGGCTAACTAATTAGCCAGACAAATTAAAAACGGGAAAGGCGAGAAAGTGCTATACCGAAAGGGAGACTGAGCAACATTTAAAAAAAGAAGAATTTATTTTATTTACAAAAGGAAGAAACTTTTCTCAAAAGACAGAAAATCAGTAAGAAAAAGCGAGACTGTGATTTTGTCAAATTAATTAATGTCACGATAAGGGAGTGACGCGTCAAACGAAACAGAATTCTGAAAGATAAACAAAGTCGGCCAACGCATGCGGCCATGAAAAAATTTCGGCTTGAGACCACTCTAGAGAATAGCTATTAATTATCTTTCAGAGATATCATTTAACTTTAATTCCTGATTCCAGCGAGGGAAGCCATCTGGTATATGTACGAATCGTGACATAAAAAAAAGAATGTCGAAAAGGAATCATTATTATTGCTTATTCAAACTGTTGACTCGAAAATGAGCATCTGGTGATAAGAGAATTTTAAGACATGAGAAAAATAAAGAATTTAATTGTCGAGTGGTCACGGCCACCCAGTTGAAGGATTGATCAGCGGAGAACCCAGATCTCAGGTTTTTTGACAGTGATTAATGAGTCGATATAGGTCCGGGCATTACGATGTGATAAAGAATTATTCGCAATCTGAGAATTGTAAATGTTTTGGCCGAAAGAAAAGAAAAGAAAAAAAAAAAAGGATTTTGTAAACATGAGGGCCAGTCTAGCCACACCCACACTGCCGAGAGATCATTGGCTAAGAAGTAGCATGGGTAATAGGCGGAGGTGAATGTATGAGAAAGACGGAGAAGTTGTTAACACCCATTGAAGGGATTGGTATGAGATACCAATGTGAGAGAGGAAGAGTTTAGGAGAATAACTCTTCTCCGACCTTCCCTCATGGACAAGTGAGGATCCCCGAAATGGAAAGTGATTAATCTTCCAAAAATGGGAGGTAACTAATTTTCCTGGCCTAAGAACAAAGAGAATTTTTGTTGGGAATTAAGAATTGTCAAAGAACCCAAACCACGACAGGCCCGACCTTGGAGTTGGTCGGTGTCCATATAAACAAACGTCTCGATGCAGCTGAAGAGAGCTTCGGCAGAGTTTTCAGAGATGTCGGAGTTCCCGACAGTTCGAGTTTGGAGTTAGTTCGAGAGTGTTGCCTCGCAGGAGCTGACAGAAAGATTTCCACGTCCTTTTCGACTTAGTCTTCCTACCAAAAGCAAGTTTTTATTGACGAACGACTTAATATACCATAACTCGTTTAAGAAAAGTAAAAAGTGTCACGAATCCATAGAAACGGACCGGGAGAGAAACACACTCCTGTATTCAACAGATAGATAAAGTTAATTGTTATTTCTCAACATATTTAAACCTCGTGAGTTTGTTTTATTTTTCTTTTACTTACGCCTGTGCGGTATCGCCGTTATCCTGGATTCAGCTTGCACTACCGCCCAACGCCTGATTGATTTCGTCTACCTAAGATCAAAATCACAACGTGGGTAGGTTAGACTTGAGATCAAAGCAGTTACTTCGGTGACCAAGCGTTGGAGGCGAGCTGAGAACGACAAAGCTGGTATCGAACCGGAAACGACCAGATCGACCGGGACACAGGCTGGTGGTGGCAGCGACAAGGAGTCAACCCGAAAACGCTGGTGGAAGAAATCTTACAGCTTCGCGCCGCAACTGGGAATTGACCACGGGCCGACGGCGCAGTGTCATATATTGACGTCGCGACCAGTGGACGTCACATATTGGCGCTGGACCTCCACCGCGACCACCGGTGGGTATCACATGGGTCAGACGGGTCATTGGGTGTATTTTAGCTATATTGGATTTATTCGATCCAGCTAAGTTACACCAGCGTTCGATACTTGCAGGTTCTATTTCCGCCATTCGTTTAAAGTATTAGGGACTTTGGTTTTCAGACAAAGAATAAAAAAGAGACTTGAAGCAACGGAAGTGTGGTGAACGATGAAGTTTTAGAGAAAATGGAAATAAAAAAGAAAACTTATACTTAACATTAGGAAGAAACAGTTGAGATTGCTAGGGCACATAATGAGGAAGGAGGACTTAGAAAATCTGATACTCGCAGGGCAGATTGAAGGCAAGTGAGACAGAGAAAACAATGCATAACCTACTTGAGTAAATGGATGACGGAACAGGGTTTAGAAGAAATAACAGAAAGACAAAATTTATTACGAGCTACAAGGGACAGGAAGTTGTGGAGAGACATGATCGCCTGTATCCTGAAACAACACGGCACGTAAAGAAGAATGATCTTGACTGAGCCTTTTATAGCCTCCATCGCTAAAAATGTTAAAAAAAATAGTCGGTTTCCTGTGCCCTTCCAGAAAGTACCTGACTCCCACTCTATCGTGACAAGAGATAGATACAACCAAAATAGGTTGTATTGCTACCATATGTGGACTGGAGGTACCTAATCCTGTCTTACCAACCACGACAAGTCTGCATCCTGAGGGGACACGAGAGAGAAGAAAGAATAATAACTAAAATGTCCGGCTACAAGCAAACTCTTTTTTATAAAGAACGCGCATGTTGTGAAGGTCTATAGATTCCCTATGAACGAACATACAAACAGAATGACTACACCGTAGTATCGTATCAGCATTGTAAGAATGATACAAGCCTTAGCATCATTATACTAACCCTACTTCAATTTAGACCTCTTTCTGATTCCCTACACATCAAAACCTGTCGGCCGGATGTGAGCGCTACAAAAGCAAAACTAAAAATAAAGAAGTCGGGTTCAGAGCATCGACTCCGCCGCACCCCCCCCCCCCAAAAAAAATAAACGTCGGAGCCGCTAAAGCAAAAATATGACAAAAATACCGAGTCCAGTATCTACAGTGACTTCTTAAAAGGGTTCGCTCGGCGACCCTCAAGACAGTTCACATAGTTTACTCGGTCAACCGACCTGACGCAAACTTCATGTCAGGCCAGTATAGAACCAACTCTCCCATCTTCGAGATCAGAATTCTTCACCCACAAGTGTCACCTCACTCGCCTACATTCTTCCTTTAATTCAATATATACATTGGTAATACATATAATTTTATTTTAACATTTTGCTTTCCACCTCACCAGCAATATGTTGTTATTTTTTCTTGTTACTCTTACAACCATTTGCAGTATATAACGGCATGCTTGTTTTTTTTTACAAGCGGACTGGAGGTTGTACAAAGACACACCACAAATCATGGATGCACAACGAACTAGACGATCTAACCATTTATGAGCAGTCGAAATCAGACGAACTACCAATGTTGCATATCCATCACGTTCTGATGGGAAGGGCGTCTCGTGGTTAACGGGGTCGATTCCATAACGTTGTATCTTCTCTCTCGCTTCTTCTCCCGGCTGTATGTCGAAATGTTTTTGGAGTCCGGAAATGAAAAGACATTAACAAAAGGAATTTTAAATCTTACTGGTTTATTAACTACGTTGGCGGGTACATCTAACTAGCCAGTGGGGTTGCTATCCCACCCCACTTGAGGAGCAGTTTCCGAGACATGAAAAGAACCGTGTCTACATTGTATGACGTGTAAAACTTAACTCCCTGAAATCTTTTTTATCTCTCACATTCCCACGCTAGTTTTAGCCAATCAAAAACGACTTCCTTTGTTTTCCTGTATCTGACCTAAAAGGTCAAAATGAGGAAGTCAGAGGAGAATACAATTCTCTAAAAATAGTCTGCTCGACTATTATTTAACACTAGTATCGATTGAAGGTGTGGGAATCGATAGTCACAGCCCCGCACGGGGTAATATCACATTACCAATTTTAGTTTTAAAATATTTTCTCAAATAATAAACTAAATATTTAGTGATTAATCAGCGAATTTTTTGTCGAAAATTTGTTTTTGCAAGGTGAATGTGTATGTTTTCCATCGAAAATAAAGGAGAAAATGAATTTTCAATTAATTCCACCGTTATAAATAGAATAAAGTTATGATATGAACTATAAAATAGTTTCTGTCTGAATTTCTGGGATGGAGTATGATCATTATTTATATGTGGACTATTGTCCTCATCTTTGTTGAGGGGCTGATGACTACCCTTTACTCTCTATAGATGATCAGACATGCTTGATTTCATTGTCTCACCTTTTCACTGCGGCTTTTCAATGTTCCTCTAGCCTTACTTTTAATACCTGGGTCGGGTCGGGATAAAGGTTCATTTATCAGGGTTTTTTTGTTGTTTACAAATAAAATCCCCGGTTACGCTGAGTGACACAGTTGATGAATTCATATCCATATGAATTCATATCCATATTGTCTTATGGCTGAGAGAGTTGTATATTTTTAGCTGCTTCAGTAGTTAGTATTCGAACTGAGAAAAAAAACAGAATTTCGTATCCCGATTTCCAGAATATATTCGCAGACTTTACTTCGTTAAACGATTTGCATTACACACTAGTCCGATCCCAGTTACTTCCCATTTGTCCTTGTGCTAAATTTAGTAAATAAATATCGTGAATTATCTATTTTGTGATTTTAAAATATACATAAAAAAATGTGTCCTGCGATGTGAAATTTTTCCCTTTCCCATAATAACCGGATTTATAAATAGCATTTATGGCGCGTGCAGGCATAAACGAACGCGGAAATAACTTTTTTTAACCGGACAATATAAGTTACTCAACCGTAAAATGAATCAACAGTATTTTGCCTCTGTTATGTCACATTAATTCCACGTATGTTTCATACCAGTATCTTCTCCTTTGCTGGTTTTAATACAACGTTTCGACCGATAAGTTCTTCGTCCAGGCTCACTTTTATGTTACATCCGAGATCTTCGCTTCGTACTCATTGGCCATTAGCTTATGCTAGGTGTCTTAAGTACAATCATTTCCATAGCATAAAAGCACCTTCATGTTAAGTTTATCTTAATTTGGCCCAACAACGCTGCTTCAGTAGTTAGTATTCGAACTGAGAAAAAAAAAAACAGAACGCTACCGTAGTGAGGCACCCAGTAAAGATCAAACTACACTTGCGTATCTTTCTGTGAAACAAGCTTACTAACTTTTTAGGCGCCCTAAATATTTTATAAGTTTAAATTAATCTGGCATAAGGCACATAAGTAGAGCTCTCTGAATTAAACTTGATACATTAGTAATATTAAGCGATATTAACTTTTTTTTAAAAAATCATTTCACCCCAAGTAAGGCAATTAAGTCAGTAAGACACCAGGGATTACTGAGTGTGAAAAAATAAGAAAAAGAAAAACATTATTATAGATCAAGATCAATAAAAACGAAATCAAGAAGACAATTGATGATAATTGACATTACATTTAAATTTTTGAAGATCAAAGTCGGCTGGAAAGCAAGAAGCTGGAAGAGAGTTCCACAAGCGAGAAGTGCGACAGAAGAATATGTTAGCATAATATCAAGCCATTTCGACTGTAAAATGATGAAACTTTACTGTCAATCTATTACTGCGCTTAATTTCATAAAGTCTAGGTACCGTAGAGGAAAGTTCCCCAGGACAATTACCATGAAAGTATTTATAGAAAAGGCACACGGAAGCTATGTTACGGTGCTGGGAAAGGGAATGAAGGTGAAATGCTAGGTTAGAACAAAGAACATTACAGATTCTTCTTTGGATTTTATCAAGAATCTCTAAATATATATCAGGAGTATAGACCAGATGTGACAGCAATATTCAAAACATGGACGAATAGTAGACTTATAAATATATAAGATAGATTCTGACGAGAGAAAAAAAACTGTCTAGCACAACTCAGTCAATTAACTATCCTGGCAACAGATCTAGCAATTGATTCCATATAATATTTCCACTTCATGTCAGCAGAGAATACTAGCCCGAGAAGGCGCAACGAATCATTCTACTGGAGGTTAGCATCAGCCATGGACGATCTCCTCGAATATATAATTATTATTATTTAATGATGTTTCAATTTTTTTTATTACAGTTATTATATGACACTGTGTTGATGGGTGACACGGAAATAAAACTATAAGCACTCCTACAGAAGATAGCGAAGAAAAGTGAAAAGAAAGGATTAAACATCAATTGCAAGAAAACAGAAAGCATGGTTGTTAGTAAAAGGGGTGAACCCAAAGTGCGAATTGCAAATCGGAGATACCAAAATCAAACGGAAATTTAAATATATAGGAAATGTTTTAACAGAGGACAGAAAGCTCGATACTGAAATCCGAAGGCGTATTGGGATAGCCAAGGAAGCATTCCATAAGCGAAGCAAAGTACTAAGAAATAGGAAAATTTCGCTTGAAACATGTAAAAAAGTACTGAACTGTTACATGGTATCTGTCCTCTTGTCAGTGCTGGACGATCTCCTCGAAGATAGAAGAGACTCGAAGCAACAGAAATGTGGTTCTACAGAAGGATGATGAGGATACCGTGGACCGAACATGTGAGTAACGGCGATGTTTTAGAGAAAATAGAAACGAAAAAGAAACTAATATTTAACATCAGTAAGAGACAGTTGAATATAATGAGGAAGAAAGGCTTCGAAAATCTTATACCCACGAGACAGATAGATGGCAAGAGGGACAGAGGAAAACAAGGCATCACTTAGTGAGCTTGAGTAAATGTATGGCGGAACAGGGCCTAGGAGAAATAACAGAAAGATAGGGTTTATTAAGAGCTAAAAAGGAGCGGGAAGTTGTGGAAAGCTATGATCGCCTACGTCCTGGAGAGACTCGGCACATAAAGAAGATGACTAAACTCAAAAAGGTTTTAGGACATAATCTTTTTTACGCTTCTTCAGGCGCACTAGTTTGAAAAGACAGGGTCGTTTTATAGTCATCATCGTTATCGTGATGATGATCATCATCATCCCCTTGACTTTTGTAATCGTAGGGCGGAGTCGAATACAGAAGCCACACTGAATCTCCCCCACAACGGTCTGTCAATGACAGCCATCAGCAATTCTGGTATAGTCATACGTGTCCATTGTTTGACATTGTCCAACCACTTTTTACGTTGGCATCTTCTGCTACGTCCACCTTCAACTTGACATGCCTTGCATGATGGTATGCCTTGTAACGTGTCCAAATCACGCCATTGTTTTCCGTTTGGCAGGGGCGAGAAGAGTTTCCTGGTAGCCCACAAAACTTTCAACGCTTTTCCGTACAAACTCATTGGTTTTATTTTATTTTTTTTTTATAGTACTAATATTAGGTTGGTGCAAAAATAATGACGTAATAATGTCGTTTTTTGACGTAACGTCAAAAAACGACATTATTACGTCATTATTTTTGCACCAACCTAATACAAAAAAGTATCAAAGAGAACATTTAAACGTGAACTGCAACGCTTCTAAAATAAGTTATTCTATTTTTAACAATGCTTGTAGCATAACTTGTTTCAATTCTTTTACATAAAGATGTTCTCAGTTTCTTTTTTTCTTAAACAGGCTTCCATTTAACATCCCTGTTGAGCAACGAGAACACAATGAAATCCACATGTGCCTAGGCAACAAATTAATGCGTCCTGATTCTTTCAGTTTATTTAATTCCCGTCAGCGTTCTTCATGATTTGAGCCTCCCTCCATTACATCCTTAATCCTCTAGGTGTAATCTGTCAAAGGAGATTGTTTTCAGTTTTCTTTTGGTTATAGCCTCTCTATGTTCCTCGATCATGATTTAAAAAGAACGGTTGGCCTTTTCCTTACCTTCTTTTCCAGATGTACATGGGATTTTGTAACTAAAGTTTTTTATCCCCTCAAACTCTTCTCTTCTGATGGACCAACAGTAGTGAGAAGGTTACTAAGAGTGGTTGTATAATGAAAAACTACGCTAACATTTTGGTATTCTGGCTATAGGTATATATTTGGTATCTCTGTCATACTTCCTTCTATTTTCCTCTTCAAGACAGCATGAAATAGATTATAATTATTACGTTTGGATGTGCTCCTTACACCACAAGGAACCTAAATGATAATGTCAAATGCCATGCTATATCAGAGCGCTAAATGATCAAAGTCAGTAAAAAATGTCTTCCTATCAGAGGATAGTAATAAAAATCGCAGAACAAGCAGATTTAAATCAATATTTAGCGTCTCTCTTTTGGCATATTTGTTGAGAAACCCTTTTTGAGTATAAAATGGATTTTCCAGTTGAGTAATTGTCAATATTCTGGCATTATTTCTAAATAATGTTCTCGTGTTGGTTAATGTAGATATTATTATAGGCACAACGTTTCGACCAAGTACCCTCTGGTCATTATCAGCTGTCACTGACATTGAATATGAAAGGCTCCAAAAGCACACCACTAATGTCCTTCAGTGGCGTAGTGGATATAGGAGTTGGTTACTTTTATCAGGTACTGATAAAAGTAAACAACTCGCCTGAGATATAATAGATTAATCCGGCTCGTTTGAATCATGGCTTCTCCCGAAACAGAATTATATGTAAAACCCTATCTTTTCCTTCTCTTTCCTTCTGCTTGCTGTGTAGATATATATTATATTTTTTCCCTGCATGGGACAGTGTAAATATGTATATATAGTTTTGTGTATGTCTTAGTGGTATAAAAGTTTCTGAGAACAAAGTATGTTTGTCATTCCTTTTACTTTCAGCCATTCCGTTCCGTCCGTAATTTCATAATGCTGTTATTATATCATGGAAATAATAATGCCCATAATGGGGGAAATATAAATAGGAGAATAAACCTTTCTTCCATAGCTCTTTCCTGTTACATTGGCCACCACGACGCGATATTATCTACCATCATCATTCATTAACTGTTGAACATGATGTATTATTATTTACCCGCACTACACAGAAGAATTTCCAACGATTGACGAAAACCTTCAATTGATTGATAACGAAGCTTAGTGAGGTCAGAGATTCTTTTCTGAAACTAGTAATATGTCACCCAATATTATCTATCCTAGAATAAAAGATGGACAGCGCCGGGTAATCTTACTTTATACTCTGAGATGTTGTGTGGCTCAATATCACACCCAAAAGTCTCTGAGTTGCAGGAACAAATAACCAACAAGTTTTATTTAAAATGCTACTTTTTCCAATCAGGACTATCAGTTACTGAAAATAAAAATCTGGCAAAAACAAAACAAAACTAGAAGATTTGATAGTATGTAATTATAAATGAAAGACAACGATTTTTTTTTCTTCCAACTAATTATACATCTGAAAAAGGCCCAAGGTTTTTTCAGGTAAACAGTATCTGTCCGCACACCCACTTTGATTGTATTCGGTGTGACACACTAGCTTCTATTCTACTTGTTTTTCATGGGTAAAAAAAAAACAAAAAAAAACAAGCCAAAACGAAAGCTGTGAAGGCAACGTGGGTGGATGTTATCCGCAATGACGTCATCGACGCATTTTGTGAATAACCAGTGTTTTATGCTTAAAAATCTGTCTTTGAAATGCGAGATAAAGAAAGATTAGAAATAAATAAATGGCGTAATTATCTTTTTACAATTGTTGTCAAAAGAAAATCGCATAAAAAAGGAAAAAAAAATCCGTAGGAAGAAATAAATGATCTTTGAAATGAAGTTCCTTCTTTTTTTGTAGAAATTTGGAAAATGACTCTACTGCAGTGTAAAGAATAAAGAGAAAAGAAAACAACATTTTATTTAATAGCGAATCGGAAGCGTGGACTAAAAATGTCGCATATGTCAGCAACATGGACTAAATAGGAGGACATGTATCTCTAAAAATCATTGTTATATTCTTCGCCGAGTTCCAATTCCAGTTAGGTTCGTTATATTCAGTTACGTGAAAATACCCTTGGGAAAGGTATTAATCCACCTCTTCTCCCCCTAGCTATGGGTAAATTAGTAAAAATTGTATCACTAAAACCATTATTATCTCCAAAAATTATGATATGCCGCAAAAAACTAAACAAAACAACATTATATTTTTCTTTTTCTTCATAGTACCGTGTCCCTTCAGGACGTGGACAATTATGGTTTTCCACTACCTTCAATTCCTTGTAATCCTCAGCAATGTTTGTCCCTTTGCCAAGACCTTTCCCTTTTCTCTCTTGCTCTAGATATGCCATGTGAGTGTCAAATTCTCCAAACCACCTTTCCTTATTATGTGTTCAAGAAATTTTAGCTGTTTCTTTCTGATTCTCAGTATAAGTGTAATTCCGCGCTCCGTCCATGAAATTCTCAAGCATCTTTCTGTAGAACCACGTTTCTGTTGCCGCCAGTTTTCTCTTCATCAGTGAGAACATTGTCCAGAATCCACCGCCATACAAGAGGATTGATATTACATATGTGCCAAATACGCAGCATCCATTTCTTATTTTTATTTCTTGAAAATTAGAGAGTCAATGCGCAGAAATTTAATATTCCAGAAATCCATTAATAAACTTGAAAAAAATTTCTACAAATTAAAAATATTTAAAAAAAAAAATAATAATGTAAATTCTTAAGAAAAAATGTATAAATTCCCTTTTATCATTATTCATTACAATTCTAATCATCGCTTTTTGAAACAATAAACATTGTCGAGGAGTGAAGGTAGTTAAAATAATAGCAGTGGCAATGGAAAATCCGTCTTTTTGATACTGAATGAATGTCCATATTTGCCTAAAAATTAATGATTTTTACAAAATAAAAAAATAATTCTCGAAGGAAATGCAGAATTATTTTCTTTTAAAAGAAAAGAGAATTTTTGTGGAAGCAATTGATTTGTTTTGTTTTTTTACGACTTAACAACCATAAACATATTTTGGAATTGTGAGAATAATTATCTTTGTGTGAGCGTATATTGCATTAACAATTTCTTGAAGATAATAATGATTTTTAGAGATACATGTCTTACTTTTTAACCCATAACTGAGGGTGCAGGTGGATTCATACCTTTCTCAAGAGTATTTGTGCCTAAGTGAATGTAACAAACTCGACCGGAATTCGAACTAGGTTCTTCGATTTATCATTTGAAACCGCGATCCACTACATCACCTGCACTTCTAATATGGGACCAATAATAACAATGAATTCTTCTAATCAATTCACACCAAGCAAAGCGATAATGCCCCTAAGACACAAGAGGTTACTGGGATTAGAAGAGAATGAGAAAACTTTAGGAGAAGAAATCGGAAACCTCATCCTGAATAGGAAGCATTGTATGGGTCTCTATTCCTGTTCAAACAAGCGATAGGCGAACCTTTATTTAAAATATTGTTTGCCATGAAATTATTTACATAGGAGAAATCTATAATACTAATAATTTCAGGGTTTTTGTAAATTACTTGGTAAAGTTTCCATTCTGTTTTTTGAAAATGTTTTTAATTAAAAAAGAATCACGTTCCTGTTGTGTATTCAATTTATAGTTTGTGAATATTCATGATATATCAATAACGTCTGCTAAACCATAGGATCTAAAGTCTAAATCCTGTAAAGAAAAAATGCGTTTGCCAAACTCAAAAGTTGCATGTATAACATATTTATGTTATAATTTTCGAATAAATAATTATATATATATATATATATATATATATATATATATATATATATATCTTTGTGCATTTAGACAGCAAATTCTCTTTTAGACATGTCTGATTTAATTAATTTACAAACATTGCCTGCTTATTTTTATCATAATCTTTTTATATTCACAAATATCTTTTTTTATAACGGAAAAATATTCGTGAATATGAAAGGATTATGATAAAAATAAGCAGACATAATGTTTGTAATTTATTCAATCAGACATGTCTAAAAGAGATTTTTCTGCCTAAACACACACACACACACACATGTATATATATATATATATATATATATATATATATATATATATATATACCAGGTGTAACAGCAAAATTGTCGAATTGTTAGATTAAGCTCCGAACCGTTGTATCTTAGAAATGATTAAGTACATCTTACTGGAATTCTCCGAGGTTTTTATAACACTATTGGACTCTACTTTGAGCAATGAGAATGTATAATTACTCTCCAAGCATAACAGAAGAACCGTGATGAAATCGATCATAAACGTAAATGACATGTTCATCATTAATTAACCATAGCTAAGGATCGAAAGCTTATGAAGGATTGAAATATACTTCAAATATATATATATATATATATATATATATATATATATATATATAATTCCAGGATCATTTTCCAACTTATTGAAGATTATCTTCGCCGTCTGTAACCTTCTAACTTTTTGTCTTGGCGTAACAAGGTTCCTCGCAAGTTTCACGTACGATTTAATTTTCAGGTCTTTTTTCATTGCTCTTTGGACTACCATAGCTGAAATTCCCTACTTACATGCCAAACGTCTTCTGAGTCGAGTTGGATCTTTCCTAATTGATTTCTTTAGCTTTAAGTTGAAATGATGATCCCTCTTCCTGTTGTAACCTCCTGATCCAGTTTTCCTCTCTACTCTTTCCTCTTTTTTAAACTTATTCATCGTTCTCTTGGTGTTTCTTGAATGGACTTTGAAGATGGAAGCCAGAGTATGAATGTTGGTATCATTACTGATGGCCTGAATGATCTTTTTCCTCCCAAAGTTATTCTAAGTTGGGAAGATAGTGGGTCTGATACAAAACAATATTAACCAAAGGGTTTTTCAGTGATTCTTACGAAAAATGGTGTCAAGATGGCTAAGGGTCTTAGCTGAAAACTTGGAAGAAAGAAACTCAATTAGTTTAGTTTTTTTTTGTTTTTTTTTTAGATATCAAACATTTACGTTTTGGACAATTCTACTATTACTCCAGGTATATATGATAAAATATAGTTTTAAGATATGCTATATTTATGGGTTTTATAGATAGAACGGATGTAAATATAAAAATGAACATTGATGTCAACGCCTGACGATTGCGTTTAGCATGAAACAGACTGTCGCCTCTGGGTATTGACATCAGTGACCATATATATATATATATATATATATATATATATATATATATATATATATATATGTATATATGTATGTGTGTGCGCGCGTACGTGTATTTGGACAGCAATCTTTCTTTCAAACATCCTTCATTACGACAGACAAGGAATATTAAATTAATTTTTTTATTTAGTTTTTCAAGCATCCTTATATTTTTCCGTCCTGTAGGAGTAAGAGAGTACAGAAATCTTCCATAATTTTCTTTGTCCCAAGCGCTTTCGGCCATTTCTTTAGCCATTTTCAACGGGATTTTGTTTTTGGTGTTGTTAGTTTTTCCTCATATTTTGACTGTTTAAATTTTTTGTATTGTTTTGAATAGGAGCGTAAATTCCAAGCCTTCGCGTATATATATATATATATATATATATATATATATATATATATATATATATATATATATATAAAATATGTATACACAAAAAAGAGAATGTCTAATATCGAGAATATTTAACATCGAAAAACATAAGACAATTTAATTCCTTTAATAATATGTGGAAATATCCACTCTTTGCTTGATGAAGGTTGCGAGACCGGAAAGTCGTGTAGCAAAATTATGGAAAATAAAGCATAATATATTTTTTAAAAACTCCACATTACCACCAAAGACGTTTGCAGTTTCTCTCTTCTTTTTTATTATACACACTTTTCTCTCGTTGGAACTACTATAACCTCTTCATTTTATATATATATATATAATCTCTTCATTTTATATATATATATATATATATATATATATATATACATATGTATGTATGTATATATATGTGTATATATATAGAATTCATATATATATACATATATATACACACACACATATATATATATATATATATATGTATGTATGTATATATATGTGTATATATATATATATATGTGTGTATATATATATATATATGAATTCTATATATATTTTATATATGGGCGGTGCTTATTGGAAAGCGCTCAATATTATTGTTTGCTACACACATTCCCAACTTCGAAATAAGATTACAATTGAATTGTGTATGTATGCGTGCTCGAACATATGGATATATGACTACGCCTGGTCCCGCATTGTTCATATATATATGTGTTTGTGCGAACCATAATGCCTACACCGGTATGTATGTATGTCTCCGTGCATATGAGTGTCATCCCAAAAACGGACCCCCCACCAATCATAATAATAATAATAATAAAAAAAAAACTGACATAAATAGTCTCAAATTTAAAAAAATAAATCAGTTTGTCTGAGGATAGCATAAGCGTAAAACCCAGGGTCACAAACTCATATCCATTCAACTAGATAGATAGATAAACATGCTGCATAGATATGAACACATTGAGATAGATAGATAGATAAGAGCAGACTGGGATAGATAGATAGATAGATAGATAGATAGATAGATAGATAGATAGATAGATCAAGAACAATATTGGGGAAAAATGGATGACAAAGTGGAAAACATTTTTCGTCTGTCGTGTTTCAGCCTTTAGTACTTCATCGAACTAAATTTGTTACTTTGCTACACATGCGCTCGAACGAGGAATGCTGACTACAATTTTGACATAAAAAATGCTACTCTGATCAAATGAGAAAACAATTCGCTAAGACAAAAATGTCTAGAGAGTGTCTTGTTCATCAAGCTCATCTACATAAATTTGGGCCCTGGCTCTTACAACTTTTCACCATTCCTGGCAGATTTTCTAATATCACAGTGTGGGATATCTAATAACAAAAGTGATGGAAAAAAAGAAAAAGAATCTAAATGAAATCGCTTAGATTATATGAAAAATTAAAAAAATAAAATAAAAATTCCCAGCACCCCTCTTTTGTGCGCATGCGTAGTCGCATCAACGTTCGATGAAGTCTTAAAGGACGAATCGCGCCACACGAAAACTTTTTCCTACTTTGTCAAACATTTTCCTCATCTATATATATATATATATATATATATATATATATTTGTGTCATTCACAGACAGATTGTTTCGCTGTATCACAGGCCATCAGTGTGTCTAGACGTCCGATTGGCTCAAGCAGGATTGAAACCCAACTGATTTGGCATTAGTCGGAGATTTTTCTCCTGAGCTATCAGCTCTCCCGGCAGAGAGGAAGGTGAATTTTTACGTATTTATTTTAGAATAAACACGCCAGTGACTCAGAGTGCTCAATTCATAGAAGAGGTCTTGCATATATATATATATATATATATATATATATATATATATATATATATATATATATATATAAATGATAACGCTAATATAAAGATCTATAAATCTATGAATCAGAATAAAAAAGCAACAATTCTATATGAAAAACTGAGTACAGAAAGGGACATTAAAAAATAATTTATGCTTCTAACCGGAGGGTAGTAGTTAAAAAAAAAAATAAAGCTATTTTTGATATACAGTGGGTGATCGATAACTTAAACTTCAGTCAGACACGTTCTTGATGTTTTGTCTTACAAATATGACGTCATCTTTTTACTTATTTTTATTTAAACATTGAATATTGCCGTCACATTTATTCCATTGCTTCTGCTGTATATCTAGATATTAAATCTGCAACGTTATCGGCCTTGACCTGACATTGCGGCTTCAACAACTTTCCCACCACTTCAACGTAGTTTCCCTTTGCATTTTCTATAAATATTTTCACATATAATTGTTCTACTGAGCTTTCTTCTTTGGTGTATCGACTTCATGAATTTAAGCGCAGTACTAGATTGGCAGCTAGGTCTCATTATTTCACTGTTGAAATTGCTAGTTGTAAGCTATATGCAAATAGTTTTTACTCACGCACTTCTCTTGCAGCTGTTTTCCTGTTTTTGTTCATTACGATTCGGGCGTTTTCTCTAGCTATCCCTATACCATCTGAAGCTAATTATTGTTTTTATTCGAATTCCTTACGATAAGTGAGCCGAAAAATTTATCAAATTATTATTTTTTTTAACTTCACAAGTTTTAAAAACCATTCCAAGTGTTTCTTAAGTTCATCCATGACGCCCATGACTCTGCTACCCTTTATTGTCTCACGCCAGTAACTTTCTAATATCATCATCTTCTGTTTTGTATTCTTATACTGCATTTGTTAACCATTGGGCACCATTCAATCAGTCTTCTGCTTCCCCTGGTAACCTCTCCTAGCAAGAAAAGAAGATACCAATTTTCCTATGATTTGTGTGTGTGTGTTTATATGTGTTTGAGTAAAATTTAATGGGGAAAGAATGGTCAGCCGTTCATTATCGACTGGAGCGTGTATATATCTCATTTTAATTTTATAAAAATCTCCGACTTGTTTTAGAGGCAAATTGAAAGCAAAACATTTCACCCGATCGGGTGTGGTTAGCTTTAACACAACAGATGTCTTTACCGATTCAACTACGTCAATCCATTGGATTATCCAACTACGACCCAACTATGTCAATTCAACGGATTATCTTGGTACCAGTACTATACTGCAGCTTGTGAACTCAGACCCTTCGAAGCGGGGGGGTCGTTTTCTATTTGTCTACACCTGTCGAATAGACAGACTGCAGTGCTAGACGTGGTCAAACTGACTAGTTAAAGAAGCTTGAATTTGAATACAGGAAAAAGAAAAAAAAGAATTCAGTTCCCAGGCGCAAAACTTGCTTGTGAATGTAAAGTGAAAAACAGAAGGAATCTCGTTTTACACGTCAGCAAAGTTGAGATTATAATCTATAAATATTCATTGGATGATCAGTGTCACAAACAATGCGCGATCAGCAGTCAGTTCGTAGATCAAATAAATATATTTTTATCAAAGCCGTGAAACCGTAGCTTTCGTGAGCTTGGGCTTGTCTGAATAACGTGGGAACTGAAAAAAGATTAATTATTCCAAGTTCAAAATATTGTTTTCCTTTCCTATTTTTAAATGAAGAGCGGGCTTCTTTTTTGTTACTAAATGTTCACCGATTACAAGACCCAAGAGCCACTCGAGATATGGGGTTACTGAATGAGATTGTGTGGACGTCAGAGTAGGAAGTAAATACAGATATTGAGGATATGTCAGTTAAATACGGCTGACCACAGATTTGAATAAACTGTAGTGCTCGAGGAAGCATCCTCTCTGGAGTCTGTTACACAAAGTAGCGGTTCTTGTGAAGACACTATGGAACTTTCTTCCTATCAATACGAAAAAATGAGAATATTTCGACTCTGTGTACGTGGCATGGTGGGTTCTAGCCGTAAAGTTTTGAACTGGTGGAATTAAGTAAAGTATCCTACCTGGACATTTGCTATGGAAATAGCGATAGGCTTGCGATGTTTTGACTGTGGGGAAAGGGGTTGTAAGATTGAAAATAATTAATCGCCCACACAGCCGCATAAACGCTTTTAAACTTCTCGAGGTTGATAAGAGAGAATTAGGCACTCCCAGTCCACATATGGTGGCAATACTACCTATTTTGGTCGTATCTATCTCTTGTCACGATAGAGTGGGGGTCATTGTCCAGTATTCAGGAGGACTGATATCACATACCAATGCAGTACTATTTTCTTTGTTTCTAACAAATGCAAAATGGTATTAGATTTTTCTTTAGAATATATTCAATTAAAAACAGAATATTAATTCAAAATTTAAAAACTTCACTTTTATCGCAGACTGAATTATACCTTTATGAATAATAGTTATTTAAAAAGAATAGTCTGACACAAGGCCATAAAAAGGCACACGATGAGCACTAAACTTATTAAACGAACAATGATTTAATAACCAAATTTGATCACATTTTGGATGCATATTAAATGCAGGATTCATTTGAAAATAACTTTGTCTTTATCTACAAATCTACCATTCGTCCGTGCAATGAATATTGTTGTCATATATGGTCTGGTTCCCCTGCTGTTCATCTCGAGGTCCTCGACAAAATCCAAAGACGGATATGCAATGGGATAGGTTCTAACCTGGCAACTCGACTCCAGTCATTTTCTCACCGGCGTGATGTGGCTTCCCTCTGTCTTTTCTATAAATATTTTCATGGCATCTGATCTGACGAGCTTTTTTCACTGGTGAACCGACTGCATGAATTTAAGCTTGCTACTTGCTTGGCATCTCGCTCCCATTCTTTTACTGTCGAAACAGTTAAATGTAACCGCCTCTTCTACTCCAACAGTTTCTTCTCTCGCACTTCCCGACAGTGGAGCTCCCTTCCTATTACTTGCTTCCTTGATAACTATAATCTTCGAAAATTTAAGTGTAATGTTAACCGACATCTGATTCTTTGATCGTGATCCCCGTCCTTCTCTTTCTCCTTTCCTCAAACACTACTCTTTACTCTTGCTTTCACTCTCTATAACCTCTTGCGTGCTAGTGGCACTCCTGCTTTGCTTGAGGTGAAATGCTTAAAAAAAAAATATATACTAAAACGTGTCCCTTTCTTAAGTCAATATTTAACCTTTCTTACTTTACACGATAATAGTCCTAAATAATCGAATATGATGATGTTTACATTAGAACGACGAGCTCCTCTTTAAAACCATTTACTACGTGAAAAAAAATATTTGTAAATACATGATGAACTGAAAAAGTATTTGCATTTTACATACCATTAAATCTGACATATTTTCGAATTGAACCCTTTCTTTAGCACACATTTTTCTAATTGCGAGGTTTGATTTTTTTTTTAATTCACTTTATTATTCCAAGGTTTTGGCCAGATATCTGTGGCTAGATATTGAACTCACAACTCTTTAGGTCAAGTCACTTTTTGAATCACTCAACTAACGTTTTGAACCACTGGACCAAATGTCCTTAGGGACATCCGTAAGTGAATTTTTGGGACTTATGAACCTAACGATTTTTATCAGATCTCATATTACAATTTTTTTTAACTAAATTAACTGAAATATCCAAAAACAGGCATGCCACGTGGAATTACCCCGGCGGACTAAATAATGGATTCAGTTCGAAATTCCAATGTATATCACCTGATGAAGGCCGGGGTGTACAACGACCGAAATGTCGTGAATATTACAATAAAGATGAGGATAACAGCCCGAACAATGTAAATAGTGTAAATAGTTACGATACCTCATCTCAGGAATATAGACAGATGTTAAATGTAACATATTCGAAATTTCTAAGTTTAAAGTTGAAAAAAAATTTCATCGGCGCGAGTTATTTATGAAAACCAAAACAAAATAAATATACAACTATACACATAAGAGATGAAAGTAAATCCAAAAAATATACGTATCAATAGAAAGAAAATATTTGCTTATCAACTACAAAATTTAAATTTAATTTTATTTTATTGATTGATTCGTAATCTACGGTTTATTAACACCTTGCAGACTATTTAAAGTCAGAAACACTTGGGATGAGTAGATAATAATGGTTTAGTGATGCAAGTCTTATTAATTAACCCATAGCTGGGGGAGATGGATTCATACCTTTCCCTAGAGTTGTTGTGCGTAAGTTAAATATAACGAACCTAACTGGAATTGGAACTCGGCTCCCCGATTAACGATACCGAGTTATTATCGATTACACCACCTGCACATCCAAGCGGTCACCCATTTAAGTACTGACCAGACTCGACGTAGCTTAACGTCGGTGATTGTACGGGAACCGGTGTTTCAATGTGATATAGCCGTAAGCTCGGCGCTTTAAGAACTTTGGACCGATGACATTTTGTATGACATCATATTGACAAAATATCTCGTCAGCGGCTGCAAGACAATCATTGCTTACATTGTCTACATCACCATCTAAGTGTTGTCTTGAATCACGATAGCAATTCACTTCCAGAGAAAGAAAACGCAGAACAAACTTATCGTGCGATAGCTCCTCAGCACTTCTCATGTTTTCCGAATAGTATTAAAAGCATATTTGATGGATACAAGGCCAGGTTTATAGAGCGCCCAGAACAATAGTTTTATGAAATTAATCCTCTCTATATAATGAGAATAAATATATAAATTAAATTAAACAAAATTAACCTATTTGTTTATTAAGCAAATAATATCCATAATGTTTTTCGGGGTGACTTTTTTATTACGTTTCTCAGTGAGTGCTTGAGTTGTATTAACAAAATTATATCAAACCATCAGTTTCAAGATTTTACGCTGGGAATTTTAAATTTTCATTTATTTATTTATTAAAATGAAATCGGCTAGATTTAAAACAAAAAAAATGATATTTAAAATTCCCAGCAACCTTGTTCGTGCGCATGTGTAGTCACGTCAAAATAACAAATTTACTCTGCTGACGTCTTAAAGGATGAAACGTATCACAAGAAAACTTTTTCCACTTTGAAATACACACATACGAATATATATATATATATATATATATATATATATATATATATATAGATAGATAGATAGATAGGTAGATAGATAGATAGATGTATGTATGTATGTATGTAAGCATAAACTAAACACGTAAGATAAATGAAGAATAATAAATAAAACAGGAGCAACTCCAGTTTCACCCGTAAAAATGAAGGGTCGTCAGGTGCAATACAATCTTTATATTGTCTCGTTTATATAAGGAGAACTTGTAGGTTTTTTTTGTCTTTTTTTTTAGCTTTTTTTCCCGGATGTGAGTGTAATCCGGGTTTTATATTAGCCATTTAAATATTTTTTATAATTGGTGATTTTGTTGTATCCGAACTCAGCCTCACTATTGAATAAGAGAACGAAAATAATGAAGGGATGTTTGCATGAAATATATATATATATATATATATATATATATATATATAGAGAGAGAGAGAGAGAGAGAGAGACAGAGACAGAGAGAGACAGAGAGAGACAGATATAGATAGATAGATAGATAATTTGCGCTTTGCTTTTAGTACGTATATAAGAGTGCTCCATTTCAACATATATTAAAAAAAAGAATCTTTGATACAGAAAAAAACGATTTTTTCTTATTTACCAATTTAGAGTTCTGTAAATTCAAAACGAAACAGAAAATTCCAGTTGTAGAATAAAACATAACAAAAACTGAATAAAAAGAAAAAAAATTACAATCTATGCATGGAGGAGAAACTCCAAGTTATAGAATTAAATAATGCAAATAACCTAATAAATAAAACGAATTAAATTATTTCGAATTGTCGGTATGCTGACTTGTTCCTTAAAAATATGAAAATAACGAAAACGCTATTGATAAACAGCAACCCATTTTTAAAAATCGCTAATCCTGAAGCAGCGTTGCAAAAAGATATATAAAACAAAAATGCTATTATATATATATATATATATATATATATATATATATATATGTGTGTGTGTGTGTGTGTGTGTGTGTGTGTGTGTGTGCAGTAAGAATAAAAGCTAAAGCTGAAAATAAGCTAAAAAAAGCTTAAAATGTAAAATAAACTGAGGGCTCAATGCCAAAATCAACAGAGACTAAGTATAATATAATAATAATAATAGCAAATCCGCTACTCAGAGTTTCATGCAATAGCAATCATCAGGAGTAATTTATTGCAATCAAGTCTCTTGAAGAGTAATTGCAATTTCTACGAAAATCCGGGTTGAGGTAAGTAAACATTTAATTTTATTATATATCCCCATGTAACTGTTTTGAATTCTCTACTTAATCCGAAATAAGTTCAAGTGAATGGAAATGTGAATTTACGAAGAGTTTATTGCGCCAGTCTTCCAAATCGAAAGGGCCTACTGTGGGGTATTAAATAAAAGAAGGATGCCGTAATAACTGGAGGGGATGGAAAATCAGAAAAATATAATAAACAGGGTGGATGGAAGAATGAGAAAAAATTATATATGGGGTGGTTTCAATAAATGGGGTGTCTGAAAAAAAAAATCGTTCAAATTTTAAGAAGACCTCGAAGAAGTAAAACTAAAAATAAATGTCCATTAATGTCTTTAAGTAAAATGTTTCAGCAAAAAGAAAAAAATTGAAAATATTTTCATGGAGTCTTGCCAACATTACAAAATAAATAAATATCAATCAAATAAATATCAATCAAATAAATATCAATCAAATAAATACATCCCCTAAAATAACGTCTGAAAATAATATCTCTAAAAGCATTCAGTCAATTATATGCCATGCGTGATACATGCTTAGGCGATTATGTATCTTTCGAGACATGACTGTAGACCAGTTACCATCCAAGGCTATAGAACCCAGTGTGCCCTGCTATTTGCTCATAGCTGTAGGTGGGGGAAGAGGATTTATATTATATATAATATATATAGATTTATGTTTATATTAGCACGTAAGTGAATGTAATAGATTCGATTGGAATTCGAACTCAGCTCTAGCGATTCCTCAATTCGATCTGCTATCCATTACTTCACCGGGTCTCCCTTAAAGTATTAATGAGTTCTTAAAATAATTTCCCTGAAAGAACGCTTGCAGTGCAACGGTTTCACCCCACAGTACATTTTATTAGGTTGGTGCAAAAATAATGTCGTTTTCTCACATAGTAACATATGTGAGAAAACGACATTATTTTTTGCACCAACCTAATAGAAAGACCATTCCAGTGAAGGGTGGAGGGGCACTGACACATGAGCACACACACACACACACACACACACGCACACACACACACACACGCCCTTTAGATTCTGTACACTTTTGTTAACAGAATCAATAGTAAGTAAACACTTTCACCATCTGACACCATAAGTCAGTGCCCGAATTACAAAAGAACAAACAATTTCTTCAATTATATGTCGCAACAAAATCTTCCACCACTCTCAGTTTGGTTTTGTTCAGTACTTAGCCAAATTTAGTATTATTAATATCAGCTCTCACGTATCTCTTTGCGCGAGAATCCTCTTCGTATGCAGTCTACCTGTTGAGTGTTGATGTTTGCAATTTAGTCTCTACCGTATGCTGTGAAAAGGGAATGTTTTCACCATTTAAAATAAATTCTCGCTTTAAACATTACTATATAACCAGAGTATTGCCGTTATATAAACGATTTTTAATGGAATGAATTTATTTTATCAGGATTAAAACTTCAATATAACATTTTTGCAATACTTTTTGAATTTTTTTTAATAAAATATACATTACTACTGCTACAATTAGTAATGTTTATTTATTGATCTAGTTGAGATGACTACTCAACATATAAATTATATCATGTTGTTGGGATATATTTGGGGTTATGTATGTAAAATATCAAAGATATATCTAGTCTTAACTCTTAGATATGAATAAAAATGTAGACTGACAATTTTTGTGCGTTAAAACCTAACGGTCACTAGCTTTTATATAGCAAAATGAAACCTTTGTTGTTCAATATAGAAAAATGTCTTTTACATTAAATGAAAACATTGAATTAAAATAAAAACAACCCATAATTTGCTTTAAATACTCTTTGAGTTATTTTCTTGGAGTTAAAACGCAAAACCATACCCCAAAGAAAGTATTCAAATTATTGCAATAACGTTTTTAAAATTCTCACTATGAAATGTTCGGAATCATTTTTTTTTTTAATAGAAATTCAATTGCCCACTTTGTGTACAGAGACACTAATTTTTTTTTCTAAAACCTACATTAGGCACACAAATGTAGTGTTCCTTCTTATACCATTTTATTTGGATATATTTTGGGGTTATGTATGCAGACTATGGAAAATGTATTTGATCTCAAAATAAAGCTAACGCGACATGTTTTGTGCTTCACAAAGCAACGGACACTGAATTATATTTATAGTGGAAGAGTACTTTATCGGAGACAGATCATTTGTAGATATCCACAGTGTGTGTGTATATATATATATATATATATATATATATATATATATATATATATATATATATATATATATATATATATACATACATACATATACACATATATACATACATACATATTATATATATATATATTGACTGATCATTCGTTTTCTGAGTACACCTGTCTACTAAGATAGCTAGCTAGTCTCTGTTTCAAACACTTTCTCGGGTACATCTGTGTTTCTTCAACACTTACAATACCAATCTATGTTTTATACTGCAAATATGCTGAGTAGACATCAATTACAAATCATTCATGGCGAGAATTCGAATTCAGGTTTTACGGTTGGATTGCAGACGTTCAAACCACACGGACACACACACACACACTTTAACAGGTTGTAATGTAATGGTTAGCAAGCTTGTCTTGCTTGGTCAACTACGACTCAGTAGTGAGTTCAATTCTCACCCGAAGCTCCATACTGGCATTTTTCATAGGCACTACGCGAAATAAAAAAAGCAGATTTAATCCAGTTGCGACATCTGTTCTGAACTAAAGCTAAAACACAAAGAAAGTATGAATCGACCCCCCCAATAATTTAGCGACGTTGCTTGAACAATTAGAACCGTGAATTCAGTTCAACTGCATCAATTCAAAAGAAAAGCCAATCGCATAAACATGGTATCGATTATGATTAAACATGGTATCGATTATGATTTTTTTATGATTAAGTGTCAGGGGAGACTTGTTGAAAACGGTCTCCAAAATTACATCAGTGGAATAATAAATCACAAGAAATTATTTAGAGAAACGATTTATTTATACTATTTACATTGTTCCGACTATTGTCCTCATTTTTGTTGTCATATTCAGGACGTTTCGGCCGTTGTACGCTCCGGCCTTTTTCAGATGATTGGGATAGATTATTCTAGTTACAAGTGCCATACCTTTTCTGGATATCTCAGTTTCAGTCCGACGATGAAAAACTTCTTACCCTTTAGTAACTTAACTCTCCAAGATTTGTTCACCTCTGCTGTGGCCTGGTATTGAACTCACAACTCTTTGAGTCAAGTCAGTCGATTACTTCAACCAACGCTTTTATCCACTGGGCCATAAAATTTTATTGGTAGAAATAATCCAGTGGATAAAAGCGTAGGTTGAAGTAATCCATCGAGCTGACACAAAGAGTTATGAGTTCAATACCTGGCCACAGCAGATGTTGAAAAAAATTCGAAGGTTGACATACTAAGGGAAATAACTGAAACTAGAACTGAGATATCCGGAAGAGGCATGGCACGTGTAACTAGAACAATTTACCCCGGTGGACGAAATAAAGAGTTTGGATCGAAATTCTAATGACCTGAAAAAGGTCACAGTATGCAACGACCGAAACATCGTGAATATGACAATAAAGATGAGGACAACAGTCCGAATAATGTAAATGGTGTAAATAGTTACAATACCTTATCTCAGAAATATAGACAGATCCTGACGAAGACCGCAACCTACAATGGCTGAAACGTCGTGAATGTGACAATGAAGATGAGGACAATAGTCCATATAATGTAAATAGTGTAAATAGTTACAATACCTTATCTCAGAAATATAGATAGAATCGATTTAGTTTTAAAATTCGATTTCCCCCAATATTTATCTATTGTGAATTCTTGTTAATGTGTCCAGTAGCGAGTCTAAGACACGACACTTTTTAAAAGACATTTTTTTCGTTTTTAAATTTTATTACTGTAGAATGAAAAAATAAAATGAATGATAAACTTTTCTTACATTCTTCTTATTCCTTTTTTTTTATATGGAAACAGAAGAATTCGTCCAAAAATAGCACAAAAAGTCATCGCCAACATTCGCACTCAACATGATTAAAAAAAATCGTACAAACGTTTATAAATGGTGACGGCAATTTTTTTTTTTTAAGAAAAAAAATGAGACTAGGATTGTAAGCAAATCCGTTTATACTTTTTTGTAACATACTTCTGCTTATAAAATCCAATTTTCAATCTTGCTTTTTAGTCTGTCAAATGTCCCTGCACAAATGAAGCTTTTTAATAATTACTTTATCTATTTTGGTTAATTTAACTTTCTTTTTTTCTTTTTAATAAAATACGTGTTTACAGTTCGTATTGTCTTTTTTATTTATTACCGGATTTTTTGCGCGCATCCGACGATGAAAAACTTCTTACCCTGAATGCGATCTTATCTTTCTTGCCATAGGCTTGCTCGATTGGTTTCCGAATGACAGTGCGTACACCCGCGTAGTAGTCCATACCGATAGGTTTCGTACGATAAGGGATATAGAAGTATTCATCTTTTCTCGAACGTTTTAGGGTCGCGATGGTTGGGTTCAGCCCGTCGGAGCCGGAGCTCTCCGTGCTATCTCGTATATTTTTCGTGTTTTCTTGATGTCGCCGCTGTGTGTTACTCATACTAATCGTGTGTCGCCTGGAAGTCGACAACTCGTCTAGGATACCCATGTTACCAGCTTCTTCAACAAACTGATCGTCATTATTTCGGTTTTTTCGTAGTTTTCCATAGAGAGGGTCGCTTTTCAAATAGTCTGGCTCATAACGCATAGATTTTTCCAAAAAATAGCCACTGTGTGGTTTACTGATAAGACTTCGTCTAGCCATTATATATTCGTCATCGGTGTCGGAAAGTTCGCTGGCTCCTACAAGCTCCAGGCTCGATCCTTCTTCCGAGGTAACATATCCGGCAATATGAGCTCCGTTTGATTCTTCATCATTACCATCACTACCCAATAAGGGCAAGGTAGTAACATCACCGTAGTGATTCTCTTCGTCGTCTGCTTGGTTCAACGACGACCCACTGGCTGATTTTTCCAAAAAGCGTCGGATATCATGTATCTCCGTGAAAATCGATTTTAGTTCCTTCTTAAGGACGTCGATCGATATGTTGGCCTGGTCGTCGTCGTCGTACTTGCCAACTTCTAACGGTTCCGACTGCACACCGATAGAGCTAAGAGCAACAGGTCGCCAATGTACTCTATGTTGTGAGCCGTCTTGACTTTTCGAACGTCGATAGAAGCTGCTTTTGGGCGGGGAGCCGTAACGGGAGGAGCGCCTTTGCCGTTCATTTTGGACGAAAAGGTGACCGCCTTTCGGGTCGATCTTTTCCGAGTCGAGGTGCGTACTTTCGTTATGACTGCTACTCCGATGTCTTAAAGCCGATTTTGGACGAGATTTTCTACTGGTAGCTCGTCCCCTCTTGCTCAGCAAAACCACAGGGCAGTACTCTACTTCCCAGAGCTGCCTCAATGTATTCTGGAGAAGTATACTATCATCAGATGTGATGCAACGGAATACAAGTACAGTAAATTTGTTCCCGCCTTCCTCAATCAGGCACATAAGGTTCCGGGGTCTTTTGCGCTTCGAGGCTATCGTATAAATTCTGTTCAAAGAGATTCCTTTCTCTAGGCCGGTTTTGAAGGCCCCGTCTTTGGAAAATACGAAAAGACCGGACAGTGACAATTGTAGCAGGCACATGCAGCCTTCGTTCCTTCCTTCTTGCATCTGAATTTCCTTTAAACAAAAATCTGTTAGTTTTACAGATTTCCATGTTCCAACAAATATCACTTGCTTCTCAACAGCGAGGGACTTTTGACCAGTCATTTCTTACAGACGCCACTAATTACTCAGTCTGTTCTCTTTCGAATTTTGCAGGACACTGAGGCTCCTTGTAATCAGACGCAGGCGTTTTGCTAAATGAGGAAACCTTTCTTTTTCTATTTTGTTCTCACTGGCGTAGAGCAACTTTTTTCTTCTTTTTTTTTTTTTTTTGTTACTAGACTATAATATTCACTTCTAACTGGTCGAACCAGTCTTGGAAAGCAGAGAAGAGACGGAAATTTTTTTAAAAAAAGAACCGAACACTGAGAGAATTTCACCGTCTTTCTTTTGTTGCTCTCTTCCTTGAGACGTAGTTATATATAACTCGTGGATCACTCAGATTTTACAAATATATGATTACCATAATCAACTCCAAACCTTCGGTAAAACTTCTTTGTTCAACTTTCTTCAACAAAAAGATACCTTTCTATGAAACAAAGATTAATGAACAAAAATGCCGTCATAATGGCCGGCTCATTCTATCGCTCCGGAAAGTACCTGACTCTACCATACTTTACTTTTACATGAGTCGGTTAATACAAAAAATAGATTATAACTGCCATATCTGGGCTGAAGCTGCACAATCCTTGCTTTTCAGCCTTGATAGAGTTCAAAATCATTTATGGGGTCTTGTAGGGGAAAAATATTCTCCACCCTGCAGACACTTTTACCAAAGGCAGAATATCGCGAGCCTATCGCTACTCTATCGCTATTTCCATGGCAAATATCCAGAAGATGCCAACAATTCTTTTGTTCTTTTACAGCTTGGACACACCATGCAACTAACACTGCTCTTCCCACCCATCCGTCCAAAGCAACCTTCTTCACTTTTTAACAGCAAGCTTTAACTATAATAATCAGGCACGTGGATATTAATAATTTAGACTAGAACGACACTGCATTTATTCGTGAATAAATTGATCTTAGGTTTGTTTTTAATATTATAACTAAATTTAAATATGTGGCTAACATTTAAAAGACTTACTGTCTTATTCGATTTTGACGTAATTTCATTATTTATTGAGAAACTCTTAGAAAATAACAAGACGGCGTTTTCAGTCATTACGACGGGAACGACAACACGCGTTGCATTTTCTTGTTGGAGAAAGTAATATTCACAGCTTACATTTTTCCAGACTTACTGAAAACCTCTATTTACCGATATAAGCACACACAAAAACACGTATGTATGATCCACATGAGGAAATACCATATGGTCTGCATCGAATCTAATGTCAATAAGGACCGTTTGTTCTAAGAAGAGTTGATCTCTGGTGATTCCAATATGTACTGGGGCCACTCTAAGAGATGCCAAAATTGACTTTGCACTAATCTTAGCATCAGAGAAGCGAGGTGAATCAGACAATTGATCTGGAACATATTCTCATAGCCACCAAGTGCAGCTTTTCCCGATAGGTAATCAGGTGATCGATCAATTCTGGTTTAGGGTGCGCACACGTCAGGCAACAGGTGGCAGGAATATATATAAGCAACTACGCGAGAGAGAAGAGGAAGAAAGTTTAATACTTCTTCGCGAGAAGAATCTACGTTTGGAGAAAACTTCCCAAAACACACACCCACTCGTCGATATTAATTGACGAAATACGATGTTGAATAAACAATAATTTTACGTATAAGAGATTTAGTTACGTGTTCTTATTAGTTTTTACAACGATAGCATCGCACACACACACACAAAACGCACGCGCACACACAAACACTAACGCGCATACACACATAAATGCACACACACACAAACGCACACGCACACATACACACAAACGCACATACAAATACACATGCGCACACACACAAACGCACACACACAAACACATGCACAAACATACACACACTTAAAGATTTATAAGAAAGGATGCGGAGAAGCAATCAATATTCGCTAAGCCAATTATTATTATTTACATCATCATCATCATGACAACGGCTCGTCGTGATATTATTGTTAGGCTCGAGAATTATTAAAATTGAGTAGCGATTTCGTTCCTCACTGTGTGCCCCAAGGTTGTAATGCCAAAAAACGAACCTGTTAAATAGTTATATATGTATGGGGAGAAACCAAGTCACAAATAAATAACCATTTAGTTTAGAATCAAATGCGACAAAACAGAATCAATGACAAAGAGTGCCAGCAGTGAATAAAATCATTTACGGCTGATTAAGGAGCGACGAGACAAGTATTTGGGTGCGAAGTGGGGGGGGGGGGTGGCTGATGGATTAGGGCAATTCAGAGGAACCCAAAATTTGTAAACAGACGCGTCATTGAGGCGCCAAAATTGGAACTTTAAGATGGATTAAAATATCACCTGACAAGATAAGTTATTGCAATTTAGAATCAGATGTCGCGTGCACGTGCGCGTGCGCCCCCCCCACACACAAATGCAGACACTAACAAATTCTCCTTCCTAGCGTTTTCTCATTTTCTTTCATTCTCAGTTACCGCTTGCGTCTTAGGGGCATTATCACCTTGCTTTGGGCTGAAATGCCAAAAAAAGAAAGAATTTCTATGTATTTCTGGATGGAGGCGCAAGTGGGCTAGAGCCAAACAACACGGAGGATTGAATCAGTGAACCGAGTTCAAACTGATTGCATTTCCTTCGCACCAATACCCTTAGGAAAGGTAAGAAACGAACCCATTTCTCACTCACATCTCCAGCAAATAGTATAGTCGTTTAGTCCCGTTAGGCAATCTATCCTGTGTGGCAGGTCTAGTGCTACATTGGGTTCTAATTAACTTATTAAAGACTTGCGGCGGCGCTTAGTGTAGCTGTGGTCCGAGACTTATATATATATATATATATATATATATATATATATATATATATATATATATATATATATATATATATATGTGTGTTTATTATGCAGTGTTACATTAGAACATGCATATACCCACTAGAAAACTGAACATCTTGTTTCAAACGTTAAAAAATTTCTTTTAACGTTTCATCACGTGGGAGATCACGGTGCTACTAAAATATTTTAGTAGTCCTGTATTGAGGTCTGTTTTAAATTACTATTTGAACTCTGAAATCTTACTCTTCGTTCTTTTACATTTGTGTGTGTATATATATATATATATGATAAAATATATATGTTACATGCGATAAAATCTTCATTCCGAACGCGCGTGTTTTTTTTAAATTACTATCAACGAAATGCAGATTTTATCGTAGTTACAATAAGTTTGTCTTTGTAATTTACCCCTGGACATGATCTTGGAAATGATCGAAAGTACTTTGGTTAAAAAAAAAAAAAAAAAAAACTACGGCCCCTTCCTTGATGAATATCATCTTAACATCAAAAGACCGATTAGATAACTGGAAAGGATTTGTATAAAAATAAATAGCCACAATATGGCTATATTATTCAATGTTTGAATGCAGATATGCTGCCTATATATATATATATATATATATATATATATATATATATATATATATATATATATGTGTGTGTGTGTGTGTGTGTGTGTGTGTAATAGCGATGAAAAGCCACCAAAGAGAACATCAATTTCCTGTAGCTACACATTTCAACCAACCAGACCATAGCATTGATAATGTTAGTGCTTTTAGCATCTTCATTTAAATGTTGCAAGAACTGCGAAAAGTCCAAATTAAAAATAAAATACATTTTTAAAATAACTTCACATATTATACGATTAAACAGGAATTTACGCTCACTCCGAGAATACGGTTTCTACAGGAAGCCTTCTACAAAACCTTCACATCCCAATCGTAGCAAACTACTAGACCAAAACTATCAAATTTCTCACGGTCTTACGACGCGTGGCCACCTCCTCACAAAAATAAAAACGAAACAAAACAAAACAAAGCAACCCATAACACAATCAAATTCCCCGGAAAATGAGTTTCACTTCATTGTTTATTTCTTGTCTTGTTGATAAAGGACTCTTCATGCTTTCATTTAGTCAAAAGGCCTACTAATATAAAATAAAAATTATTAGTCTTATTAACAATATTATCATTAATTAATATTATTATTTTTGTTGTTTTTTATCTCTGGAATTTCATTAAACGGGCTTATTAAATCTTTCTTTCTCCCCGTCTCTCTCTTTCTCTCTCTCTATACACACACACACACACACACAAACACACACACACACACACACACACACACACACACACACACACACACACATACACATATATATATATTAGTTTTAAGGTATGCTGTACTTATGGGGAAAAGTCTCAATAAAAATAAAAAAAACTGGCGCGTGTGTAAATATAAATGACCGCATGGTAACATTTGTCACCGCAATGTCCCCTCTAATATATATATATATATATATATATATATATATATATATATATATATATATATATATATATATATATTAATGTGTGTGTGTGAGACCATATCAGTTTGAAATCAAGCATAGACATACATGTAAATACATACAGACACCTACACATAATCTTTAAGATTAATTGTAAAGCAACTCTTAATGAAAATCTGTCATTATTTTTTTTTAAACAATAAAAAGCGGGAAGCACCATCCCACAAAAGAAGAAAAAAAATTCCCAGAGTCAATAAACAAAATTAGAAAGATTTAAATGAATTAATTAGGATTGGAAATTTCTCAGTGTTCAAAAGGAAACCATGCCTTAACGTAGGTATCTCCAAAGATTCGCTAAAAAGGAGCATACCATGATGAAAAAATCCCCGAAACTTCATAAAACTATCGTCTAAGTCTTAATGTTATTAGTAAGAGGAAAGATCAGCGGATTTTTTCAATGTAAGAATTATTTTTTAAAACGCTTTTTTAGAACCTTCGAAATTTCGGTTAATAATCTTGTTTCTCTGGCGTCAACGGGCAACGATGAATTATGGAAAATATCAGCAGCTTTTTATGGTGAAAAAGAATTGGAAATTTTAAGAAATATTAGATAATTGTCGGATTATATTTAAATTTTCATAATTTATTCACAAATGATTGAAGTTGTTTTAATAACGTTTCTTTTTTTATAAAATCTTGGTAAAAAAATGTTTTTTTTACATTTTTAACTCACACTTATTTCATTTTATGAAATTTCGAGAAATTCTTTTTCTTATAGGAATTAATGTTTATATTCCTTATAAGAACAAGTCCTCCGAGAATTTAAATCATCAATTTTTTTAGGGGTGCGGGTGATTGGGTCAAACAGAACCTCCAGTTACTGAAAATCTATTCTGAATCGTAAAATAAAAAAATAAAAAAAATTCAATTAAAATAAGGCACTAATTAATTAGAAATACCTTTAATTGCTTTTATGAATAAAATACATTATGGACACTATAGTCTTAAGAAAAAATGATTTTTAATGACTAATGAATTTTTGCAAGAGTTGTTTTCATTCTTTAAAAATTTTAATTAGAATAATTTACAAACTTTTATGTCTATATTAATTTTATTGGTCAAGTGATATTGTTATTAAATAAAAAATATATTTACTAATAATAAATAGAAAATCTTACTATAATTCAGCGATCCCTAGTATTTAAAAAATAGTTTTGAATTTTTTTTTGTGTGTGTATAAACGTGCTGATTTAAAAAAAAAGACATCAATGCAGGAGATTATCAGAAAATAAGAGCAGCATCTATAGTAAATTAAAAATTTATTGATAATTTTCTAACATTTTCTCAACAAGCGTTTTCGTAAGTAAAGTACCTAAAATTCAATAAAGTATTAGAATGTTTAAATTATTTAAAACTTTTAAAAATACTGGGTAGTTAAAAATTATTAAAAATAGCTTTTATGTTATATTCGTCGTACAATTTTACTCTAAGTATTTCCTCCTTACATAAATTTTGCAAATATGGAATTATCGATATATATATTAACACATCATAAAAAACCCAACTTCACTGTTAAAAAATGCTTTCTGCAATATTTTAAACTAAAAGTAAATAATATTTGTTTTAATTCAGATCAGTGTGCACATTCAAGAAATCCCAATAAAGAAAATGTGCTTCTCGACAGGAATCGAACCTGCGTCCCTCTTTGTAGAAGTAACCGCCATTTGACTCGGCGTGAATCATCACTCGGCTACAGAGAGTGCCGCAGTTCAGTAAGGCTCTATTTTCCCTTTTAAGAAAAGCACACTTTCTCACTAACATATTTTTCTCGAAAACCCATATCTGTTCAGCTTTGTATCCGAAACGTAAAGAAAGCAATTTCCAAAAAATTAATGGATTTATTTTAAACCTGACATTTTTATCACTGCAAACGTTATTAGGGTGGATACTCGTATTTTTATAGAGATTTACTGTACTGTGACCCTCTTCGTAGCCGATTCGTAAAACACGCCGGATCAAACGGTGGCTTCGCGTACAAATAGTGGACAGCTATGATCGTCCACGTCCTGAAGGGACACAGCACATAGAAGAATAATTGTCAATTATTGTTGGCGACTCAACTAAGATACCTTAGTGACACAGACAGAAAAGAGGAACTAGAGTGGAAAAGGTTTTAAGTCAAAAGATATAAAACGATTGTCAAAATTATTGGCACGGGTCAATGGAAAGTTTTTTTGAGGGTAGAATTAAACGTTCAAATAAAAGGAAAAAGAAATATTTTGATAATTTTACTCCGATTGCATTGCATCCAACAAAACGTTTTGAAAATTATTTTAAATAAATAATAAGATAAGAATCAAACAACAAACATGATAAACATTAATATACAGCTTCTAGAAGATTGTATTCTATACATTTCTATGCAAAACATTTTTAACTTTGAACAACAAATATTTACCAATAGTTCAGATTCGACTATCTTGCATTCAAAAACCGTCATCATACCAAAGACGAAAGAACACAGTGCATCCCTTAGAAATGAAGTTGTAATGTGTATTTACTCAACGAGGCCAGGTTGTGACACAAGATCGGTTTAATATGGGGAGCCCGAGCGTGTACACCCGGGCTAGAAAAAAATTCCTGAGACCCCGCAACCGTCGGTTGCCCTGGCCTTGTTGCGTGCATCGATCCCTCTCTCTAGTGCAATGAGATGGCGCGTGCTCTGGTAGCTGTTCCCCAGGGCCGGCACCTCTCAGTATAATTTTCCTCAGTTGCGACTCTGTCCTTTGATGGAGTCGCCCCTGAGTGCACTCTGCTCAAGGACAGCAACGCAACTGAGAGATGATAAATAATGCGTTACAAACTACTAGAGAGAGAGAGAGAGAGAGAGAGAGAGAGAGAGAGAGAGAGAGAGAGAGAGAGAGAGAGAAGTAAGTAATTAACACACAAAATGAAGTTGTAATTTGTCATAAGAATGTTGAAGGTTCCTTTTTTGGTCGTTTGTTTGGTGGCATATCAACTCCTTATGGGCCATTTAATGCCGAAATTTAGTTTTCTTGCGAGTATTAACAATTTTGACAAAAATGTATTGCTGGTATTTTTTTTGTTTTTTTTTTGTTACAAAAATGTATTACTGGTAATATTTTCTTTCCTTACAAAAATGTATTGCTGTTAATTTTTTACTATGAAAATGTATTGCTGATATTTTTACTATAAGAATTTTTATACTTTCATAGTGTTTTTGAACCCAGTTTGGGGGTTAACTATTTGCCCATAGCTGAGAAAATAACAGGTGCTGCCGCCCCAGGCCAGGATGGACCTGGAAACAACATCAATGAAGAGGTGGTCCCACGCTCCTCAAAACCTCCCGATTAAAGTTCGGATGTAGTTTATCGTCATACTAAGGACGGATGTTGAAGGGTAGTCAAATGTGTCATTATTAAGATGACTTTAGAGACTAGAACTGTACTGAACTTTCTTAAGTAGTTTTCTTTGCTTTGTTCAATTATGTCCTTCATTTCTTTTAGACTGGAATCGAGGAGAATGATTCTAAAGTGGGGGTTCAAATTAAAATATAAGTATGAAGTTAAACTGGACCCTGTCTTTGTGTCAAGATTTAACGTTTGACTTGAATGCAATCTGGGATTACGGCCATATCACACTGAAACACCGGCTCTTGTGTAATCACCACAGTTAAGCAGTGTCAAGCCTGGTCAGTACCTAGATGGGTGACTGCTGAGAAATGCTAGGTGCTGTAAATATGGATGTGCGAGTCGTTTAATGGATAATGGCTCGGGATTGTTAATCGGAGAACCGAGTTCTGATTCTCGTTGAGTTCGTTATATTTACTAATGAGCAAGTACCCTTGAATTCACTACTACTTCCCCAGCTATGGGTTAATTAGTAAGATCATTATTATCTCAAAAAACTATTACAATCTAAAAATATTTTAGGACTTGAAAAAGTTGATAAGCCGTAAAAAACAATAAAAAGGTGGAACATAAGTTTTTGTTTGTTACGCAAATATGGTTACGAAAGAAAATCAAAATTTACTTAGAATAAGAACTGATACAAACAGATTATAGAGTAGATAAGATTATAGATTATCCCTCAGTCTTGGGAAACGATGGAATGTTCTGTATGATGCTTAAGGCACAGCATGGAAACTACTGCTTCTTATCTTTCCAGGGTACAAGGCCTGGTTACATAGATTTGGAGGACAGACTGTTACCCTTACAGTATGTATCCGACCTCTCCATGTAGCTGGTTGTTGTGGAGTTATTTCGCAGTGGAGGTTTGTATTTGTACTAAATCGTTCCTAAAATAGGATCGACGTACAAAACGTTAGGAACTTGATATAATAGGTATTACGCAGAGTAATCTTATTGTGGTCGCTGACTACTTTCGTATTCGACTACTGTCGTCCGACATCGACTAGTATTTAGTCACCCCCCACGAGGGTATCATGTGGCACAAGGCCGGTTTAACGTGGGATCTTCGAGCTCGTAGGCTCGGCCAAAAATATACCCTTTGAACCCGTATAAACGGGTTCAGGGTCGGTTTACCTCCCCGAACGAGACTCCGCCCTTCGGCGTAGCCTCGTTCGGGTTCCTCCCCGCCCGAAGGAAGAGAGTTCAACCGTTCAGCCGGTCGTCCGACATCGATGCTATTTAGTAACTGCCTCACGCAGTCACATGTGGCACAAGGCCGAATTTAATGTGGCTTGGCCAAAAAAAATCCCCGTAGACCCCGCATAAATGGGATCGGGTCTGTCTACCTCCCCTGCTCGAAGGCAATGAGTTCGACTGTCGTCCGACATCAACTGACCTTCGTGTCTCTTACTACTCCTACTTATATTAGGTAGGAGAGTCTATTAACTATAGAATAGGTGTGTTTCACCATAACACTGGTCCAACGGAAAGGCAAATTCTGATATACATGGTTCAAATACAAGGAGTTGCTGAATCTTCTTTATGTGCCGTGTCGATCATGGCTCTCCATAACATCCTGTCCCGTGTAATTCTTAATAAATTTCGTCTTTCTGTTATTTCTTCTAAACCCTTTTCCGCCAACCATTTACTGAAGTTCACTAAATATGTTACCGTTGTTTTCCTCTGTCACTCTTGCTTTCATTCTGCCCTGTAAGTATTAAATTTCCCAAGCCCTCTTTCCTCATTATATGCCCCAGAAACCTCAACTGTTTCTTCCTGATGTCTAGTATTAGTTTCCTTTTTGTTTCTATTTTTTCTAAAATTTCGTCGTCGCTCACATGTTCGGATCGTGGTATCCCCAGCATCCTTCTGTAGGACCACATTTCTGTTGCTTCAAACCTCCTCTTCATCTTTGAGGAGATTGTCCAGCACTCACTACCATGCAGGAGGACAGATATCACGTAACAGTTCAGCACTCTTTTCCTTGTTTCTAACGAAATGTTCCCATTTCTTAATACTCTGCTTAGCTTTTGGAAGGCAGCTTTGGCTATCCCAATACGTCTTCGGATTTCTATCTTCTGTTAAATCACTTCCCAGATATTTAAATTTCCGCACTTGTCGCTTAGGGATCCCAGCTCGAATGTGTTACCTTGGGGTTGCCACCCCGAAGCCTTTTACATAAGTGGTCGTAGCTGCAAAGTAGACGAGTGTTATTTTATATATAAAAAAAGTTAAAAGCAGTAATAGAAAAAGAAAAGAATGTAACACATTCAATTGGTATAAAATCGATAAATTTTTTTTGAAAAATCACTTTTTTATTTTCCAGGGTGTCTCGAAAGTAACTTAGGGATTTAAAAATATTATAATTTCCACATTTTTTTAGTATTAAAAAAGTTTTATATTGAATGAAAATTTAACCATGGAAATATATTACCATTCAATTAAGAAAAATATCATGACGTAAATGTCTTCCATTTTCGATTTCACACAAGACGCACTCTTTCAATAGCGTTCTTCATAAAAGCCCTTCAATTTCTGCCCAGATGTTATCCCTGACTTGTTTGGAGTTTATTGATGTATACACGTGGTCTTCCACATCTTGGCAAGTCACTTACTGAACCATATTGCCTAAAACTTTGAATCAGTCGACGAATCATGATGGGGTTTTCCGGCATTGGGTGTGAATGAGAGATTGGTTAAATCTAGAATACAATTTCACAATTTGGGCTCTTTATTCAGTTGTGAGTTTTCCATGGGTAATTTCTTCATGTTAAGTTCGGAAAAAAAGTGTAAACAATTTGACATGTCATGATATTTTTAAATCCCAAGGTGACATTTGGGAGATCCTGTATAACAATGGCAATTAAAATGCACTTTGCATAAGCTGACACAAAATCAAGATTCAGATGTACATTCATTTCACACATTAAATTAAACATTGGTGGTCAACTTAATTGTTCTCAAAATTGAAAAGGTTTCCGAAATAAATTAATGCCATATTTAAACACAGCAAAACAAATTACATAAGAAAATAAACTTGCATATAAAGTTTCTTATTTCAGTAAACTGAATTTTAATCAGTTAAGATAACGAAATCCGTTAAGATAGAAAATTGTAGACCATCTTTTCTTCTAATTATTTTTTACCTTGTAAATTTTGTCTTTCAAAAAATAATGATTCAGTTGACAAACATTTGGCTGTAGTCAAACGTTATTACACAACGAGTTTCAATTCTTGACAGAAAGAAAAAAATGGAGGCAACTTCAAAATGAATTCCGGGTTTTGCCTTTCTCCGACTGGCTTCCTAAACAATAAAACGTGTTTTGTTAAAACTGTATTATCCAAAGATTCTTCTATCATACCGAAGTTTTATGGCAGTAATTTAGGTGAGTGCTTTCCACCATTTTTGTAAATTATCGATAAAAAAATTATATCAAGAAATGTCTGTAAATTTAGTAAATTAATTGGGTATATCGTTATTTTTTTTTTATTTTTTCTATATTAAATTCCATGTCTTGTCTGCAGCGAAATTTACCTTGAACATTTAAAAAGACCAGTTCAACTGCACGATTATTTAGGTAAACGTGCAGTTGAACTGGTGTTTAATTCATATTTCATCGAGTTACTGTCTACCTTTTCTTTCAGTAGAATTCCTGTAGTTTGATACGACCAGCGTTTTATTAAAATATTTTACACTACATTATCTATTTGCCGTCCTGGGTATGACGATAAACTATGTCCAACAGCAAGGCCTTTGATGAGGAGGTTTTGAGGAGTGTGGAACAGCCTCTTAATTGCTGGTGTTCCCAGGTCCACTCTGACCCGGGGTGGTAACACCTGTTAGGGTCCCAGCTATGGGAAAATAGTTAACCCCGAAACTGAGGTAAAAAGCATTATTAAAATGTAAAAATAGGTTTTAATACCAGAGATACTTTGTAAAAAAATTATTACCAGAAATAAATTTTTCAAGGAAAAAAAAAACTATTACCAGCAATACATTTTTGAGAAAAAATATTACTAGATAGATTTTTTTAAAATAATATTACTAGCTATACATTTTTGAGGAAAAAAATATTACCAGGAAAAAAAAGTTGTCTGTATTAAATGACCCATTGAGGTTGATATGCCGTAAAACAAACCAAACCATTATCTATTTGTGCTTCTATCAGTGCATTCTACAGGTACAAGTCCTGTAGTCCGACCTTCTTTTAATACGACTAACATCTCAATCAAAAGGTTTTGTTATTTGTATTTCTTTCAATCTTTCCAAGAGATTCAAGTCTTCTAGTCCGACTAACCTTTACTCAAAAACGCAATTACAAAGTTTAAATTTAATTTAATTTAGTTTTTAATTACACATTTTCTCCAATTTTCACTCTCGATAGAGATTAAAAACATTTCCACGTCGTTGTGGGTTACAAATTATTTTCTATTCTACAACCACTGACGAGAGGTCGCAAGCCTCTCACTTCCCTGTCGCTATTTCCAAGTGCTCAGAAGAACTACATTCCTTAGTTCTACCAGTCCTAACTTTCACGGCTAAAACCTGCCACGCCCATTGTAGGAAATCACCCTCATTCCCTTTGCGTGTTGTAAGTTCCACTCGAAGTCGCTTCGAACCGCCAATTTGTAGAACTGTCTCTCAAGAGGGTGTCTTCCGAGTACAATCTTAATCTGTTCAAGTCTATGGTTAACTGTTATATTTAACAGATATCCGTAAAAACTGTACTTTATAACCCACTACTTCGAGTGGCTTCCGGGCCTCGTACGTCACAAGAAAAACAAACATTCCAGTCCTGTAATCTGAATTTTCTTTTAATCCGACCAACATTTAATCCAAACGTTTGCTTCATATTTACCATTTGTTCGTATTTCTATTCATAGGTTTTACTTTTAAAAATAAAAAAAAGAAAAAAAAAAAGGCATACGTGTATTAAATGTTTTAGGCCCTTTCGATTTAAATCTGATAAATCGACCAAATTGCTCTGGAAATACAAAAATCGCACCAGAGCAGTGGAACTTGAACACTACTGAACATTACTTCATTCACTGAGTGCATAACAAAAATATTAGGTTGGTGCAAAAATAATGTCGTTTTTTGACGATTTTTTTTTGATTATCGTTCACCCATTTATCGAACTTTTTTGACTTCCATATTTGCTTTAAATGGCGAACGACTGTTGAGTGGTCGACCTCGAGTTCAACAGCAACTTCTCGTGTGGTTTTGCGAGTATCGGCTTCAATTAAGGCTTTCAAATGTTCGTTATCAACCGCAGTCGGCCGGCCGCGACCGTCTTCATCTTCGAGGCTCTCGTCACCATTGCGAAATTTCTTGAACCACCGTTGTGCCACACGTTCGTTAGTGGTTCCTGGGCCAAACGCATCATTGATATCACGAGCTGTCTCGGCAGCTTTTCGGCCTAGTTTGAACTGGAACAAGAAAATCGTGCGGATTCGAATTTTGTCCATGCTGTCGAAAAGCCTGCAAAAAAAATGACCGAAGAGATTGAGAGCGGTAACGAATAACTCGATTCGATAGAGCGAAAAACGCGCTTCAAAATGATATATAACATGGCTATATATATCAATGAATTAATTCAGAAATCATATATAAAAGTAACATATGTGAGAAAACGACATTATTTTTGCACCAACCTAATAGAATCTTCAAGTTTATTGTAAGATGCTTACACTTAAGCTAAACCAGGAAATAAAAAAAATGACATTTTTATTTTGACGATTATTTTTCTATTAGGCAGTGTCCAAAATGACTCTGCAGAGCAATATTGATCAGCTTTTCGCGAGTTAATAAGAAACCTTGTTTTCTGTCTGTTTGATAAATTTAACCATTAAAACCTCCTTTCTTCTTTCATAGAAATCTTTAAGCGGAAGTGAATTTCCTTTTCACTGTGTTTATTTGGAACCGTCCAGAGGTTCAGAAAAAATTCAAACTTCTGTTTGAATTTGTTATTCACAATCTTTTTGTTATCTTTGCACTTAATTTAGTGCATCAATTAATTTTTTTATTAGTTTTTCAAATCTTATTTATTAAAATGTCGATTCAAATAATTCTGTAATTGTATCTTACTTACAATTGTCGAAGAAGTTAATGACTTCAACGCTGTCAGCCGTTGAAAGTTGGCAACTTATTTTAAACTTTGTAAATATATCCACTTTTACCATCAGGTCATAATGTTAGATAAATTGTGAAAAAGCTATTGGCTCAGAACGTTAATAGTATATAACATTGAAGTATGTTGTCTCGAAGAATCTAAAATAAAAGACCTGATATTAGACGACACAAGTTAATAGTTTTGGAAATAGACTGAAATGCTTTTGTCATCATTACCAAATTAAATTTTTATTTGATTCATTCATTTTATACGGCTTATCAATCATTTACAAGTTATTTAAAGCCAGAAAATATTTTTACATTCTAAGATTTTTTTTTTATTTTTAAGATAATGAGATAATGGTTTGGTGATACAAGTCTTACTAATTAACCCATATCTTGGGGAGAAGAGGTGGATTAATACTTTTCCCAGGGGTATATTGTGCATAAATGACTATAACGAAGCCAATTGGAACTTGGCTCCCCGATGAACAATTTCGAGCCGTAATCCCTGACACCATCCGCACATCCAAGCACCTAGTATTCCCAGACGGTCACCCATCTGGGTACTGACCAGGCTCCACGTTGCTTAAATTCGGTAATCATAAGAGAACAGGAGTTTCAACGTGATGTGATCCCATGAAAGAATAACAACCAATGTATACACAATACACATTCAAGTCGAAATCGCTGTCTGATAATTTTGATTTAGCAAGGCCTGTGATCGGGAGTTTTTCAGGCGCGTGGAACCCCTTCATAATTGCTGATGTTCCCAGGTCCCTTTCTGGCCCAGGGTGGTAGCACCTGTTAGGGTCCCAGCTATGGGTAAATAGTGAACGCCCAAAACTGGGGTCAAAGCACTATGAAAGTATAAAACATTTTAGAGTAAAAATACCAGCAATATATTTTCATAGTAATAAAAATATCAGTAATACATTTTTTGTGAAAGAAAAAAATATTACCATCAAACATTTAATATGAGAAATTACTAATGCTTCCGCCAAAATTAAATTTCAGCATTAAATGAACCAATGGGTTGATATGCTGTAAAACAAATCAAACCAAACCTTTGATGCAAAAGTGTGTGTGTGTGTGTGTATTAGCATATTACCTGTAAAAGAAACGGCAGGATTAGATGCGTCTGAATGGGTACTTCAGTCAGGAATCCGAGCGTAGTTACTCGGTCTTTGGGATCCAAATACTGTATCTGTTCCTCCCCAATCGTGTTTTTGGGTTCGGATGAGACTCGGCAGAGATGCGTGGGTTAAACTTATTGAAAGTGAAAATAGTTAGTCAGAGAAGTTGCCATGAAAGTATTTGTAGAAAAGACAGAGGGAAGCCACACTAACATCTCTGAGAAAGTGACTGGAGTCGAAATGCCAGGTCAGGACCTATCACATTTCATATTGTCCGAATCTTATGCAATTCCATTACTGACATATGTATAGCTAAAGCAAAGTAGAAAAAAAAAGAAGTAAAAGAAAAGTAAAATTAAACAAAAGTAGTAACTAAACACGTTATTTTATAGTCTATTCAAGAATTCTATCATAGTTGGTAGGTATTTATCCGCACGCTCATGTCACAATAGAATGTGACACAAGATCGACAAAATAAAAAAAAGTCCGGAATTCAAAAAAAGGGACCTCTCGCACCCAAAACTAAAGTTGTACTCCTAAAGAAAGAGTTCCAAAACGTTTTTGCGTCATACCTAACTTTTCAAATGGAAAAATTTTCCATCACTCACCTGTATAGTAAATTTTCGAAAGTATACAGTGATGGGTATATTTTTTTTTTTTTTTTTTTTTTTTTTTGGCGGGCACTTTTCCTGCCTTAATAAATTTCAGATGGCCAATATGATAAAAAAATTAAGAACAATTTTATAATAAAAAATTATCCTGGGGTCACTTAATTTTACTGGCAAAGTTGTTCCAGGCATTTCTCTATCAGGTTTATATCTGAAAAACTGTTATTTCCTGAAGAACTATTTGAATGTTAATGACCTTTCTCAGAACTAATGAAAATAAAAATATTTCTTGTTTTGCGGTGATATTTATATCTTATCTAGGAATATGACCCAGTGATTCCCACTTATCTTCATATACATTTTTTTTATCGTACCTCATTTGAATTATTTTTCGGGTATCATATCTTGAAATACGTTTTTAATTATCAAAATCCTATATTGTTTACCAAAATTTATAATCGCTCACTATTTTCTGTTCATTTGCTCATCGCCCACCCAACAGTTGAAATCGCCCACCGGTGGGTGATACAGCCAAGGTTGGAAACCCTGTCCTAGACCAACAAGTCAATGCCCCTGTTGTAGTTGGTAACCTTTTCAGGATTTTGAACAGAATTCTTCATTTAATCCAAACTACGAGAGCTTTTTCCGGTCCGCTTACCATGTTTAGGGGAGATAACTTGTGTCAGATTGATTTACAGTTTGTATCGCTTGTGTGTTTGAATCAGTCTATAACTCGAAAATTCTACTTCCGTCTCCCTTTTATTTTTCATTCTTTATCTCTATTATTCGTAGTTTTCTTCTTTTTGATTTAAAATTAATTGTTTTCACAATCTTTATAATAAGTTTCTCTTTCCAAATTTCATTCAATTGTAGTTTATTATTTGACACTAGCCCAATAACAACTATAGGATTGCTTTTCATAATAGCATGACATGAGTTTCGTGAGTCCGTCAAAATCTGCTGATGGAAAACTGTTTGATGTTATCCACACCTTGGAAGGCACCGAATTTGCGTAAGTACTTCATTCACGTTTTTAAGGCCAATTTTACTCCCGCAAGAAACGTCTCGAATTAAAAATAAGCCATAGATTTTAACTGAACAAATTAAAAAGTATCAACAGCAACCACTGATCATCCACTAGCATATATTACTAGTACAACATTCAATCTCCTCTCTATCTTTTTGTCTGGTTTTCTACTACGAGAGAAAATTTCATAGGCTGAATATGAAGGAGTGATGCTAGAGCTGTGAAATTTTGCATTAATTGCAATTCTTCTTAATAACTTCAGTGTTTCTTTCCAAGTAAGCTGATATCTTCTTTGAATATCATGTTCCTAACAGGGAAAAAAACTTAGCTGGAAATCAGTATCACAATGATGACTTTTTTGATCAACAGGATGAACTGTCTTTGAATAGTCAGATGCCAGTTTACCTGGGAAGAAACACTGCAGTTATTACTAAGAGTTGAAATTAATGCATGTAAGATCTCTAGCAGAATTCCTTCATAGTCGGCCTATGAAGTTTTCTATCTACCCTCTTACTGCATTTCATATCCATTGAGTAATATTCAAACAACGTTTTTCCCCCTCCTGTTAGGCAAAACCTCTAGCAAGAAGGAAGCATATCTCCCTTTTCGTCGCTTAAGCACATCTATATCTCTTAGCCGGTTTTAAATGAACATCGTTCTGAACGGGAACGCTTCCAGATCTATTATGAATTCGGGGGTCCCCAAGGCTCTATCCTGGGTCCTGTTTCTAATCTTCGTCCATGATATCCTGGTGTCATCAGCTACCAAGTAGGTATCTATGCAAATGACACTGCCATTTACTCCTATCTCGATAGTAAACCCAGCAGCGCTGACAAAGTCAACCTGAACCCTGCTCTCGAAAAGGACCTTCAATCAGCGGTTAACTGGGGTAAGAAATGGCTTGTAAATTTTAATGACTCCAAAACGAAGCTGCTCTCATTTAGCCACCATAGAGATAATTCCCTGAACGCCATTAGCATAGTTGATGCTAAACTCCAGGGGAGTGTTTCACTTCGCCTTCTTGGCCTTACGCTTTCGAATGACTTGAAGTGGAACAACTACATTGAATCAATATCTGCATCTGCTACAAGGAAAGTTGGCTCACTGTGCCGTGCCAGAAGTTTTTTTCTCGTCAGAGTCCATCTTACATATCTACAAGTCTACCATTCGTCTGTGAATTGAATACTGTTGCCATATCTAGTCTGGTGCCCCAGCTGTTCATCTCGAGGTCCCCGACAAAATCCAAAGGAGGATCTGCAATGTAATCGATCCTGACTTGGCATCTCGACTTCAGTCACTTTCTCACAGGCGTGATGTGGCTTCTTTTCTACAAATATTTTCATGGCAATTGTTCTACCATTTAATCCTATCTCAATTGTTCGAGCTTTTTTCCTGGCACCCCGACTACATAAATTTAAGCGTGCTACTAGACTGGCATCTAGGTCCCACCCTTTTACCGCTGAAATAGTTGAATGTAACCGCCACTTCTACTCCGATTGTTTCTTTTCTCGCAATTCCCGCCTGTGGAATTTCCTTCCATTTACTTGCTTCTATGATAACAACAATCTTCAAAAATTTAAATGTAACGTCAGTCGCTATCTTATGATATCTTGAAACCTGTTCATCTTTTATCCTTTCCTCAATCCCCCTATACACAGTTTTTCTCTCACCTTCACCTTATGTAACTCCCTGCAAACCAGCGGCACTCCCACATTGCTTGGGGTGAAATGCTTAAAAAAAAATTGAATTTCCCCCATATTGATTTTTTTCTTAAAATATTGTTCTACCGAAGAAGACAAAAAAATTCCCTCATACTCATCGCAGACGATAATTTGCCTCTCATAATCCATATGCAATTTAATGGCAATAGAACTATAAATAAAATAAGCTTTCTGGTCTTTATTCCCAAAGATACGTCCAAAGCTACTTGTTGTAATTGTACTTAAGTTTTACTTTTTTAAGATTTTTTGTTAATTTAAAAAAAATATTTGTCCACAAATAGTTGCATTTATTGTATTTGCAATTGTACTGGTCATTTTGGTGACTAACGAATCTGTTAGTTTCTTTTGTATACCTATCTTAAAATAAGTACCAGAAAAATTTCTGTTGTGACAAGAGTAATTTAATTTTTTAACTTAAGTTTAATTGATAGGATTTATTACAACTTGTACAAGTTAAAACTTAATAATTATTAATGCGCTGAGATTCCTAAGTTCTATAACAGTATACACCCCTGATCAAAATCTTAAGACCAGATACAATACAGTGTAACCCGGATATAAGAGAGATTTTATCTGATCCCAAATTAGAGCAATACTTACCTAAACAAAATAGACCAAACCCGGATATAAGAGACTTCTTCTCTGGTCCCGACAACTCTCTTATATCCGGGTTACAATGTATAAAATACTGTTACTTTAATCGAAATATATTTGCAAAACATTTACATTTTAATTAGAAAATGTAGTTAATCAACAAACAAGTGAACATTTTAAGCTTTTAATTAATTAATTTAAACAAACATTGAGGAAAGGATTTTTTGCTTGGTCATAAAGGTAAAACTATGTTAAAAGCTTAAAATTTTCACTTGTTTGTTGATAAACTACATTTTCTAATTAAATGTAAATGTTTCGCAAATACTTTTTGATTAAAGTAACAGTATTTATATATTTTTATATTAACCCTGTTGTATCTGGTTTTAAGATTTTGACCCTGTGTGAGTGTGTGTGTATGTGCACGTGCACACACACACACACGCATCTCTCTCTCTCTCTCATATATATATATATATATATATATATAATGAAGTTGGAGGCATTGTTCTGGATCTTATTCTTTCTTTGCAATTTTTTTTATCCCTTTTTTTCCTTATATGGAACCTCTCCGCCTAAACTCTGTAATTCTATTTACTATTCTTATTTTTTTCTTCCTCAATAGGAGTAGATAGGTTCGTCTATCGCCCGGTTCTCATCCTTCACGATCTTTTCAACAGGAGTAGAAGTTTTTTTTCCTGTTTAGGGTTGGATTTCCCGTTCCTCCTAATGTCTTTTCCAGTAGCCCCCTTAGTGGCATTATCCCCCTAGCTTGGTGTGAATTGATTAAAAAGAAAATCTATTAAACCAGTTCCCGTACAATCACCGAAGTTAAACAAAATCGAGCTTGGTCAGTGTTAGATGTGTGGCCGTTTGGGAATACCAGGTATTGTATAATGGCTGTTAATTGAAGAACCTAGCTTGGTTAGTTATATTTACCTAAGAGTAAGGTATGGATCCAACTTTTGTCCCTCTCAGCTATGGGTTAATTGGTAAGAGTTCTATCAGTAAACCATTATTATTTTTTTAAAAAGTCTTCTGGTTTTAAGTAACCTGCAAAGAGTAGATAAGTTGTAAAAAAAAACGAATCAATTTACCAAAAGTACTTAATGAAAAATTAACGCCCTTATTTTACTGCAGTGACGACTATTTTATCTTGATTCTTTATTAATATTATATTATCTGTAAGACAAGACCACATTCACAGATTTTTCATATCTCCCTAGCGTTAGTTTTAAAATGATTCTTGCTTATCGGGTTCACTTTTCTTTTACAGTTTTTATTTTATTCTTATTTCAGATGAAAACTTGAACATTTTCCAACATTTCAGTGAAATTTTCATTTTTTTTTTAAATTAGTTTGTAATTATAGTTTACTTAGATATGTTTAAAAAAAGAAAAAAAATGTCGTCTGTTTAAATTGACGTCAGGATAATATGGGTTAAGAACATACAATTATTGGCCTGAAGAAACAACAAAATGAAAAAGAAAGTAAGAAAAAAGAGGGAGAGAGAGAGATTCAGTGATGTTATCAGAGTTCTAATAGACCTTTAAAACAAGACATATGATTTCTCACTCCTCCACCATTCCCACGAAAATCTCGCCTTACAAAGGAATGAAAAAATGTTTTTGTTCGCTTGTCGTATTTGCGCCACACCCAAACAATGATTTCTTCAATTTTCCAAATCATCTTATAATTACACGTTGTTCTACTGTAAGGAAAAAGAAAAAGAAAAACTTGTATTCAGCCCAGACGATAATTTGCCTCACGTAACTCCAATGCAATTTAATGCCGACATAGCAATAAGCTAAGGTTTCTGGTTTTTTATTCCTAAAAATAAAACCTTAAATCAATACCTTCGTTACAATATAAATATTGTTACAAAATGCAAAATGGGGCCTGCTTCATCTACGACAGCATAATTCTAAGAGCATAGCATCCTGGGTATGACGATAAACTACATCCGCGTCCTGGGTATGACGATAAACTACGTCCAACAACAAGGCCTCAGATAATGTTTTCGGAAAAATAATGTTGCCAGCTATACGTTTTTTGGAAAAATGATTATTGCCAGCTATACGTTTTTGGAACAATAATGTCAGCTATGCGTTTTTGAAACAATGTTGCCAGCTATACGTTTTGGAAACAATAATGTTGCCAGCTATGTGTTTTTTTTTTTTTTTTTTTTTTTTTTTTTTTTTTTTTGAAAGAATAATGTTGCCAGCTATGTCTTTAATAGTACTGTATATTTAATATAGGTATATGTGTAATGTGTATGTATATATATATATATGTGTGTGTGTGTGTGTGTGTATATATATATATATATATATATATATATATATATATATACCTTAATTTGGCATTAAATGACCCACAGTGGTTGATATGCCATAAAACCCAACCAACCAACCATCTAAGAGCATAAAAGATGCAAGAATGTAGCCTCTTATTAAGAGAAATGTGCTTACTCTTGACCGATGATTAATATCGTTAAACAATTCAGAGTCTTGAAGGGTTCGATCTTCATAAGGTGCCTGTCACACTATTCCTGATCTATTTCCGAATTGTTCAGTTTCACTAGTGTGGTATCTTGCTTTCATTCTCGCAAGATACTTAATTTTTGTGGCCTTGCATCAAACTAAAATAAGCAATGAGGAATTCGTTAACTATCGCTCTACGTTAAGCGCCTAAGTTAAATGGGATATGCGGATGGTCTAATGTATGGCAATTTGTAGTGAGAAATCGGAGAGCCGAGTTCGAATTCCAGTCTGATTCGTTACATTTACTTAGGCGCAAATATCTTTTGGTAAATGCATGAATCCATCTCTTCCCCCAGCAACGGGTTAAATAGTAGCGCTTGTATCTGGAAAAGTCATTACTCTCAGTTTGTGAATGCAATATTCACTCACAAAAAATGAATTATTTCTACAATCCAAAATGTGCTTCGGCTTTAAATAACCCACAATGGGTTGATAAGCCGTAAAAAAATCAACTGTTATATACACTGTTATGAGCCATGTGTGATACACTCTTAGGCGATCATGTATCGAAAGATACATGAATGACGAGGCAGAGTTTTCCCGCAGTAGGTTACCATTTCTTTCTGCAGTAGATCAGTTGCCATCCAAGGCTATAGAACTCTGTCTGTCCTGCTATTTGCCCATAGCTGGAGGGAGATGAGGATTCATATATTTCCCAAGAGTATTAGCAAGTAAGTGAATGTAATGTATTCGACTGGAATTCGAACTCCTCAATCCGATTCCTCAATCCGAGCCGCTATCCATTACCATCATGATAGGTGAAAGTTCAGGATCTTCTTGGTGGTGGTGGAATGTTACTCGTTTGGTTTTGGCCGTATTGAATTTTACAGGCCTGTCCTTTCCCTATTGAGTCACGTGGTATAGGTCAGAGGTGAGATCAGCTGTTAGGTTCTGGACATCCACATTTTTGGAGGTGCACCTATAAACTGTTGCATCATCCACATAGAGGATTGGAGTATTCTCTTAGGCAGAAAGAGAATAATAATAATAATAATAAACTAAGCAAATCTCGTCTTGAACTTCACAGATACTTAATTCATTCAGTTTCCTACACTAGCCTCGTTCTAACATAAATCTGAACAAACAGTGATTTGAAAGAGGTGAAAGGTCAATATATACAGAAAGCAAGCCATGGGAGAATAAAGTTCTTTTTTTTTTTCTTTTCTTCTTGAGGTTGGGAAATATCGCTTGCGATTGAAAACCACTGAATATTCAACTCCGCACGTTCACCTTAGTCACATGTCTCGAAATCCAGAATGATATTTTGGGTACAGATCACACGAACACGCCATTTCCGCATTTTGATTGTCTTCCTAGAGTGCCAGACTTCATTAAACTTAGTAAAAATTATTTTTGCAGGCTCTTTAATTGGGAATACTAGAATGATATAAGCTTAGTATGAGGGTGGTGTAATGGATAATGGCTCGGAATTGTTAATCGGAGAGCCGAGTTCTAATTCCACCTTGGGAACACCAGGGGCTGTAACCTTGGATGTGCAGATGGTGTAATGGATAATGGCTCAGAATTATCAAAAAAAAAAAAAAAGTCACAATCTAAGCATATCTTCTGGCTTTAAATAACCTGCAAAGAGTTAAGTCGTAAAAAAACAAATCATTTAATTTGGAAATTGGCGCAAAATACTTCCTATCTCTGTTTCTCTCTTAGGTCGCACCAAACTAAGTTTCGGAACTAACACACTGAGGCCTGTCCATCCTGGTTAGGGAGCTTCTGTTCGCGGAGGCTGCCAATCTTCTATGTGCCGTGTCCCTTCACATCGGTGATCATGGCTCTCCACAACTTTCTATCCTTTGTTGCTCTTAGCAATGTTTGTCTTTTTACTTTCATTTTCATTCCATGTTCTGACCTCCATTTACAGAACCTTATTAGGCAGGTTTCTCGTGGTTACCCTCTGCTTCTATGATGTGCTTTATGAGTGCCACATTTTCCAAACCTTTTCTTCTCCTTATGCGTCCCACAAATTTCAACTGTCTCTTTCTGATTTTAAGTATAATTGTCTTTTTTGTTTCCATTTTCCTTAAAACTTCATCGCTGCTCATATGCTTTGTCCATGTTATTCTCAACATCCTTCTATAGAACATTATCCAGTTAGATACGAAGACTGATATTACATAGCAGTTCAGCACTCTTTGCTTTGTTTCGAAAAAAATTTCCTGTTTCTTAATACTTTTAGTTTCTTTTGTTACAGAGGTCGCTTATACGATCAGTTCTGTAGTTTGGCATTTATACAATTTAAAATTTCATAGTTATAATGCCATCAAAGAAAAGGGCGCATTTGACCTATTTCGTGGCTAAGATATTTATATATTTTCTACTCGATCATAAAGGCCATGATGTGAGATGCCATCTTTCAAAGCAGACAGGAAATGCGGAGGTGACTGAGGCTATGTTGGGCGTCACTGCTGATAACTATTGTTCACAATGTGAATTTCGTTAAGGTCATTGTTAAGAGATCGAAGACAGATAAAGAGTGTTGGGATGGGGGTTGTAGGGGAGATGAAGAGCGATCAAAAAGCGAGAGTATTTTAGGAGATTTGAGAAAAAAAGAAGTGAGTTTATAAATAGAAGGGGGGAGAGGATCGCAAAAGCTGAAACGAAATTACGCGGATATGTCTGATATCAGTTACACACGTGTAGCACGTGGAGGCAACCCCAGAATGGAGCACTTTTTTTCGAAAGTGTCCAAAAAAAAAAGAAAAAAAAAAAAAAAGTCCTACAATGGGTTGACTCAAGCCTTGTAAATAAAATTGGGTAGATGGAACTGTTAAGCGAAAACTCTGTTTTTTAATTGTCTATTCTATCTCTTATTTCCAAGGAATAGTGTTGGGGATTAATTAACACGAGGATGGATCAATACGTATGTAATCTGACACGTACTTTTGGTAAATTGATTCGTTTTTTTTTTTTTTTTTTTTACAACTTATCTACTCTTTGCAGGTTACTTAAAACCAGAAAACTTTTTTTAAAAATAATAATGGTTTACTGATAGAAGTCTTACCAATTAACCCATAGCTGAGAGGGACAAAAGTTGGATCCATACCTTTCCCAAGGGTATTTACTCGTAAGTAAATATAACTAACCAGGCTAGGTTCTCCAATCTGACACGTGGTTATTAGCGAAAACGTGATCTTAAATTTTGACTATAATCTTTGCTCTGATTTACACGTCGAGAAGTAAATTTTTTTTTTTACTTATAAGGCTACAGATTTGTGTTATATATAGGGTAAATAAAAAGTAACTTTTCATATAATACCTTCCTTATAATTTATTTATTAACTATAATTTTTACCACAAATAGTTGTGAGAGGAAAGCGTTTAATATGAGGTCTTATTTAAAATTAAGTATGTACCCCAGATTTCGCTACCAGCTTCTCGAACCACCCAGGAATCGCGTCAATTGATTTCACTAGAAACTCTTGCGGCATGGAAGACATAACTTGTATTCTCCTTTCAAGTCCTTATAAATTTTGCTATGATATAATAGACTTGCTCTTTTTTTACCAAACCATAAAGAAAAAAAGTCATTGGGTGTTAAGTCAGGTCTCCTGGTTGACCAGTCATACATTAAATAGGGAGTTACTTTTTATTCACAATTTG